>VXAD01013230.1:3541170-3604388 GCA_013399195.1 Dicrurus megarhynchus | reverse complement strand
TCACTCCTCCCTGGTGGGATGGAAAAGAGAATTAGAAGATTAAAAATAGGAAAACTCATGTATTCATATAAGGACAGTTTAACATATAAAACAAAAGCTGCATCCACAAATAACCAAAACGAGGAATTCATTCACCACTTCCCATGGGCAGGCAGGAGTTCAGCTGTCCCCAGGAAAGCAGGGCTCCTCATGAGTAACAGTGACTTGGAAAGACAAATGCTACCACTCCAAATGTGATGCCCCTCTCCTTTTTCCTCCAGGTTTATATGCTGAGTGTGACACTGTATGGAATGTAGTATCTTTTGGATCAATGGGGTCAGCTGTCTTGTCTGTGCCTTCTCACAACTTGTTGTGCACCCCCAATCTCATTGCTGGTCAGGTGATGTGAGAAGCAGAAAAGNACTGTATGGAATGTAGTATCTTTTGGATCAATGGGGTCAGCTGTCTTGTCTGTGCCTTCTCACAACTTGTTGTGCACCCCCAATCTCATTGCTGGTCAGGTGATGTGAGAAGCAGAAAAGGCTTTGATGCTGTGTGAGTGCTGCTCAGGAACAGCTAAAACATCTCTCTTACCAAATCCAAAACATAGCCCTATGTGAGTTACTGTGAAGAAAATTAACTCTGTCCCAGCCAAGACCAATACAACCTATTAGAAGACTTAACATAAATTTCAAATTAATTGGATGGAGCATGTGGCTATGATGCCTGATAGCCTCACATTCATTTACTTGGTGCACATCAGCCTTGTAAGATAGGAAATGCTCTTTTCCTTATTTAACATACTAATAACAGAAACACTGAGTAGAGTTCACTCTGCCATGAGGTTTGCAGCTGGTTTTGGGCAAGTCCCTAGTGTTGTATTCTGCAAGGCGTATTCAGAGGTGTTTTTGCTCACTTAGGGATCGGGGCAGAGTCCTGACTTCACTGTGGGATTATGCCCTGGGCATTCAAGTTCATTTGGTTTGAGCTTGTTCTTTCTGAGTTAGCTTTTGATATGCAAACAAATCCTAGACTTTTGACCAGTGTCATTCACCAATTCCCTGGCGAATCAAAACTTAATTCTAGGCCCCGCCATTCTTCCCACTTATTACTGAAAAAAGTAACATTGAGTTTCTTATTTGAATAATTGACAAATTAAGTGTGATGTGGTTTTTTCCCTTTCTAATAAGGCTAAGAGGAAAAGAGGGTATTATTTCAGTATTAGGTGTTAGTCTTTTAATTTTGCACTATGAAAAGATATCTCTGTGAGATATTCTTCTACAAAATTCTGGAAGCTCTGACAGACCCCGAAAATTAACATCTGCATTCCAGTAAACTTCACTACTACTGTCAAGCAGTTTAAAAACATTGTTGATACGGAGGCTTATTAATTACTAGTATAGTCTTTGTAATTGCCTAGTCTAGAAATTGATGAACAAAGTCATTCCAGAAAGCAATCAATTTGGAATCTAATTTGTTGGTGAAATGAACCATATAAACAAAATGCCACTTGCAGTTTGACTAAAATGAGATGTGCTTAACGAGCCTATCATCATCTGTAATATTCATCATGATGGGTCACAGTTACATAAAATGTCATAAATCTCAACCAATGCACATAAAGCTGAAATATAAAATTGTAGTCTGAAAAGAATAAAGCATAAAACAGATGGCTGCCCCATGGAAACATCCTTAAATTTCACATGTTCTACTCACTGAGTTTTGGGCAGATCAACTGAAACTCTGTGTGTGGGGGGGGGAAAGCAGGTGTCTTTTTCAGAGTGCATTTTACCTTATTATCCATATTGGAAGTTGAGACCGACTGGGGAGAAAGAGATTCTAGATTTGAGTGACCAAATATAAGCCCTTTTGGAGTAAAATGGTAAAACAACTTCTCTATCTTTATTATGAACCACTCCAGAGCCAACTATTCAAGGCAAAGAATAGACTATTGCAGGCAGCATGGTGAAAGCTTGAGAACTTGCCAAAATATGTTGGATTTTTTTTCTTTTTGTAATCAGTAGTGATGAATAAGAGTTATAAGCAAAGTTATAAATAAAAATTATGAGGTGGTTTGATACTAAAAATACACTCGAGGGGCTAAAGAACTGACCTGCCTCTGATAATATGAAATCTAATTTCTAGTTCTTCAATGCTTAGCTAACCAGACATCATGTCTTCTCCCTTTTGACTCATAACCCTATTTTGCTTTGGAATGTCTAAAACAAAAAATCTGCAATTATGACTTTAACATTTAATATTCGATAATTGACTATTTCCCAGAAATTCCCTTTTAGACAATTGTTTATTAAAAGGTATCTGAAAGTCTAGGAAACAGGAGATTTTATTAAATACAAAATGCTTTTTTGTAAAAAGTGAGGGAGAAATGTCCTGTGTACAGAGAAAATTTTAAACTTTTCATGGAGCTCCAGAAGAGGGAAAAAATTTAAAAAGATAGAGGGAAAAATACATTTGCTACACATTCATTGTCTTCTATGACAAATATTTATATTTGCATGATTGTATAGCTATGGATGTGTGCTCACAGAGATGCATATTTTCATTCTGTGTGTGTGTGTGTAGACATATCTGCATATGTGTAGAAACATATACTTGCACATGCATACATGTGCTGAAAGAGAAAGACGTGTGAGTACTCTGCTGAAACCCTTTGCTCTGTGGAAAGATATGTTCTTTTGGAGTACAAGCTATAAATAAAACATTGCAATTTTCTTGAAACATTTTTTTCCTTTTTCTTATTATAGTATTGTGAAGCGAAGGAAAACATCTCAGGTAGGGGGCTGGATTGTGAACTTGCAGCAATATAAATTCATTAGTTTCAGTTCAGTTGTTCCAGATGACAACAGCACAACAGAATCAATCCCCTAATCACTGAAGTGTTACCTGATGGTTTTTAAGATATGAAGAGTCTATTGATTTCTGCTGTCAGAGGACAGTGCTTTACAGCAGTGTGTTTATATAAGTGGGAGAGACAGAATAGAAAATTGAAATCACTACTGCAAGAATATCTTTCTTTTTGCCCAGATAAATATTTTTCAAAGAGAAAGTAAATATCAAAATATAGGGGAAATGTTCTTTTGGCTGGAATTATTCTTTTCTCCTGTCTGCACTGTTGAAAAGACCTGTTTTTCAGGAACATACAGACCAGTATGTGGATTAACACAGGAAAGAAAGAGCAACCCCGGCCAAGTTATCTCCGGCAGAGAGCTGCCACCATGCCTCTGGCACCTGGGCTAGCCAAAGGGCCTCACAGGTATCTTATTCCACTTGAGGCTCCATGGGGTAAAGGCTTGAGTTTGTCCACTTGGGAGATGGATTTGATACAGACCCTGGTGAATTTCCTGGGCCCAGGCAGTTGAGATCAATTAGGACCTGTTCAATGGAGACAGTCCTTAGGTAACAAAGGGGGAGTGTGGGGAGTGCCACAGGGCATCTGTAGGTGACCCATTTACAAACCCCTGCGGTGTCCTGTCGGGAGAAAGCACTAGTTGACTAACATGCAAGGGGCACTTCCAGCCTTCCATAGTCAGATCTATTTGAAGGAAGTGATGTGATTTGTAAATTTTTGAATCAATTAACTTTTCATAGGAAAACCGAGCTTTGTAAATTTAATGAAATCAATGGGCAGCTATAATGATTTTTTTCAAAAGTGCTTTATTCTAAGTAAAAATAAATTTCTGAAAATCATTATGCCTTCTTAATATTCCAATAAGAGCTCCTCTGACATGTAACAGTGTTTGAAATCCACCTGTTTGACTCTTGGCTACTTTATCATCTAGTGAAGTACTGGGAAAGGTAATTCTTTACTTTCCTTAGGCTGCCTCACATATTTTGAAATGGACTCAGAGACTAGGGAGAAATTTGTTTTCCACTGAAAAAAATAAGAATGTAACATTCTGTCTAGTAGGATTGGAGCCAAAGAAGATTCTGCTTGAAAAGCTTAGTTAATATTATCTTAGATAGGAAAGTTTAAAAGTGAATTGACAGAAATAATCTGTGTTTAAAACTGTTATCCTTCACTATCACATCCCTAGAATCTATGTGTTTTCTGCAGGTACAGATCACTTCTCAGATGCAAATCCTCCAGGAAGCTGGCAGGCAGCTGAAGGCTCAGCTGAAGCCCAACCATAAATTAGTAGAGCTTTAAATGATTTCAGCAGCATTGTGTCCCCTGTTGTGTTTATTGCACAGTGTAAGCAGTGCTGCGTGGCTAAGACCAAAAGTGCTAAATGAAAAAACTAAGAGCTCAAGACTTCTGTATTTTCTGGGGTTTTTTTTCTGCCATTTCTCTGTCTTCTGCTAAAACTGAGAAGATTTTACAATGAGAGTATAGCAATAGAACAGGGGAGAAGAATTGTTCATTTTGTATTCCTCAAATGATTCTACTAAGTGAAGACTAAAGAAAGTAATTTCCTGTCTTAAGAGCAGGAACTTGATTAGAGTTGTTGCTGTACCTAGCCTTCTTGAGTTCTCTAATTTTTGAGTAAAAAATATGCTGAAATGATTTCTTGCATGGGCTAATTCGTAATTATAACAGCTATGGGAATAAACAGTTCGGTTTAATTTATGATAAGAGTAAAGGTATCAGTGGCAGATAGACAGCTACCAGAAATACATCATCACTCTGGTAGAGACAATTAAAGATTTTCTTAAAGTACACGAGAACAATTTATGAGCATTAGCCCATCCTTTCCTAATTTAAGGTTTATGATCCTTGTAATATCAAGATATATGAATCTCAAGGATTATGCATGTCCTTGAATAAAATTTCTCAATAATCAATGAAGGGTAGCTATTAATTATAATAAATAATGCAAGTAGAATTTATGACAAACGTCCTGGCTCAGTAACTGAATAAAATGGACAAGGTTTCTACTCAGTTTATTTAATATGCAGAAATATAAGAACAAGGAATTTACTATAAAGAATTACAGGTCCATCTGACATGAGAATGACAAAAAGAAACTTATTTGCACAATGTCCTTCCTTAGATATTGAAAAGGTGTGTTTGTTTTGACTGGAATAGAGTTAATTTTCTTCATAGTGGCCGCCACGAGTCCAGGTTTTGGAATTGCACTGAAAACAGTGTTGATGATATAGAGATATTTTTGTGATGATGATGATGATGGGGCTTCTCATATTAGAATGGTATCCAAGTGAAATAATATATGCCATTGTTTTTACTTTTCTGGTTAATCCCGAAATTAACTTTAGATTGTCTCCTTCCACATGGTAATAACAAGTTTTAAGTAAGTAAAGATCTGGATGGGAAGGGAGCACACATTTTCTAGATATCAAAGGGTGTTTTTCTAGCTTATTTGTAATCTTTCGAACCCATTTAGCCTTATGCCCCTTTACTTACATACTGCAGCTAGAACAGAGATACTGTCATAGCCATCAGAAACTTTAAATTTTGAGATGCTAAGTGTGCTTTACCTGTTGATTCACAGCAGTCATAGATGCCATTTTATTATTTTATTTATTTTCTAGTAGCTTTAAGTAGCCCAGATGCCGTTTTATTATTTTATTTATTTTCTAGTAGCTTTAAGTAGCCCTAACAAAGATTTAAATTCTCTCATCTCTTGCTTTTCACTGAGGGAGCCATGAACCGCATCACACTGAGGATAAGATATTTGGAGGCAAAATCAACTACTACAGTAATATAAAAATATTTTGTTACCTTCCTTCTTCAAGTGCTATGCTCTAAGGAGTTCACTGTGGAAACCTTTGCATTAAGACTAAATCTCATGCAAGGCCTTGTACACTGGCAGTGTTAGACAGATTGGGAAATTTGTCTCCTTCGTAATGGAGGAGGTTTTTTGGCCTGTGGTGCCCTGGAAAGAATGCTTGTTCTGGAGACTTCTCTCATGCAGAAGTGCTGTGTGGCAGGTGGAGTTTTCACCTAGCACCTGGAATTGGCAGATTCTAATTCTGTTTTATCTATGGACATGAATACTGGCTGAATCATGGTTATTTCTCTTCTCCTCCCTGTGTCACTTATTTAATGGATGTTATACTACTCCTTGTTTTGATGCCACGTATATTCATGGCAATTTATATTTTTATGGAATTTTGTTTTCTAGGTCCATGTTTTCTAGGTACAGAAATCATCTGTATTATTTCACTGAAGAGAATAACTGACATTTTCCTAATCCATACAGATAGACATTAATGCTTTTAAAGCTGGCAGTATCATGTGTATGCATAAATATTTTAAGTATGAAGAAAGTAAAACCTGGGAGTTCCATCTAAAGATATATATTGGCCTTCTGGGACTAATATTCCAGGCTTCATCTGCAAAATAGCAGTCTATTGATCTTGAGTCCTTCTTGAAATCTGATTTTTCACTTGCCAAAGCAGAACCACTGTTCTGTTTTATTTATAGACTCCTGGGAAGGCCACAAAAATATAAGTGGGGAAAAAAAAAAGAAAATAAAAGAAAGTAAAACCTTTCTACTTACAAGTCACAGTTAGTTAACTTTCCCACTTTCCTTCTATTCAGATGCAAATCAGTGTCAGTATTTGTTTACTAAAAATATAAGCAACAAATCACTGTGTTTTGAAACATTGGTTTCAAGGTAAGGTTTCTGCATGTCTTCTGGAAATACAATACACATAGATACTACACTTTCTAAACTGAAAATAAAAGACTAAATTTTCAGACTGTATTTGAGAAAAAAGAGTAACCAAAAATGACCTGAGCCTAAAGTTGCTCATATCTATAACTTTGGTATGAAAAACCAAGAAATGTGTGAGTTTTCATCCTTGTGAGGTACATGTCTTTCATTTCCTTGTGAGGAAATCTATCTGTGTTGTCTTCAGTTCACAGCCAATCTCTACTTTTTGCCTAAGTGTATTCTGGATTAGCTAAATATTTGGGAGTGGGATAAATTAATTCCTTTGAGGCCCTTTCAGCATTCAATTTGTAAGTAGTGTGTTGTATTCATCAAAATACTTTGTGCTTTGGGATCTGTATTGAAAGGGTTTAAAAAGATCGTTCAGCATTCTAAAGAATTCTCATTTTGCACACTTTGTATTTACATTTTGTGTATGCACAAATATATGGGTCTGAATCTGCACTCATTTTTATATATACACATATATATGTACATGTTATTTATTTGCTCAAAATTCAAAATTGAATCAATAGTAAAGCCAAGAAAAGAACTAATGCTTCCTAATTTTAATTTTAATCTCTTCAGTGAACTACACACAATAACCTCTGACTTAGCTTCAATTTTTGTTATTAAACAGACAGAATTGAACAAGATTACTCAGTCTAAACTAGATCAGATTCCCTAACACGTCCTGTCATTAGATACTGTTGCATAAATAGCCAGTTGCACTTTTACCCACAAAAATGATTCAAAGTGTGCAGATATTAAACACTCATGAATGTTTCATAATGGAGAGAAAGGACGAGCCTTCTTTTAAAAAATGTATTGTAGTAAAGAGGTGATTTTTTTAAACTATTCTCTTAATCATTCTTAATCCAATACATATCTGGCTAGATTTAATATTAAGTGAATTACATATTCAATGTTTTAGCTCATAGATTTAGCTCTCTATTTGCTTTCAAAACATGTTCCAAGGTTTCTGAAGTGATTTGGCTGATATACCTTTACTGTTATTTTTAAATCTTCACCCCAATGCAACATCTAAAGCTTGTAAGTGAATACATTTACTCTGATAGGCACATTTAGCAGATAATAAGGTTGACATGATGTCCTTAAGTAGAAGATGTTCAGAGTTGGTTATTCAAAAACATGACCTCATGAGACACAATTTAAAAGCAACATTTTTACCCCAGCTGAACATACATTCATAATTTAGCTTGTTTTTACTACAAATGCTAATGCTATTCTTTAATAATCTGACACAGTAAAATTATTTAGTCTGAATTGCTCTGCATACGTATTAGAGCTAACCCTTAGGTTAGGTTGCTTGGAATGTCTACTAATCCTTATGGAAATGGTTTTATAAATATTAGCTTTAGAAAATTGATTTTATCATGCAATCATAGAATGCTTTGGGTTGGAAGGGATTTTAGAAAGCATCTTGTTCCAACCCCTCTGCCATGGGTAGAGACACCTTCCACTAGACCAGATTGCTCAAAGGCCCATCCAGCCTGGCCATGTACACTTCCAGGGATGGTGCATCCACAGCTTCCCTGGGTAATTTGTTCCAGTATCTCACCACCCTGACAAAAAAGAATTTCTTACTAATATTGAATCTAAACCTACCCTCTGTCAGTTTGAAGCTGTTACCCCATTTCCTACCACTGCATGTCCTTCAGGTTAAAGCCCACTCTGCCAGCTTGGCAAGCCCGTGACTGAAGATGCTCTTTTCTTCCTCTTAAGGTGGATCCCATCAACCTCCAGTAGAACACACTTCTCAAAGTGAGTCCCATCGTCTAAGTAGTCTAACTGAGAAAATAAGTAAATGTTTTCCACTAAGTATTTTATGACTGCATTGCACTATGGGTTGCTCTTCGCTTACACATAGGCAAAATTTTACTTTTCCCAGTTTATTCTTTGAGTTTAGTTTAGAGGTAGAAATTTCTGCCACTTCACTCACTGCCAATACAGAGCTTTCATTGAATATTTGTCTATCCATATGTTAAATTGATTAGAAATCCATCATGACCTGTAGAAGGCTAGGAGTACTGTAACCAAAGCTTGTTAATTAAGTATTTGTCTTAACATACAGTTGAAATAATCATTTGGTTAAATTCTTTGCCTTTATTAAGATGGATTTTTCTTTTAAAGAAACCTAGAGATTTTGTCATTGTCCTGGGCATACAGTAATTGCAGTATGTGCAGAAGCTGTAAATTTGCTTATTCATAGCTAGTATGAGAAATGATGGCAGAGTAGCTACACAGATATTGAATAATTACCCAAAGGTCATGGACAGGACTGTGCAGACTGTTTTGAAGACTACACCACTTTGTTATCAAGATACCATCGTTGTAGATAACTTGTCATAACCTCTGGTAGCAATGAAGAGAAAGTCACCAGATTTTCTCTATGCATATATGAGTCTGTTGATATGCATCAAGATCTACCCAGTTGATCATAACTATTTAGGGAGGAAAAAAAAGTAATAGCAGTGTTTGCTGCTTCTTTTCACAAATAAAGGTGTAACAAAATGAAATAGTTTCTATCAGTTTTTTTCATGTCCATTTAAAGCACAGGATAAATTCTCCCTTTAACAATGGCATTAAGAGCAATAGAAAAACAAGAAAATAAAGACTCAAGAACAGCAGCTACGTAACAGAAAACTGGGGTTTTTTTCTAATGTATGAGAAATATGTAATAAAAAAGAGTTCCCTGAAATAATTGGTGTTTGGGGGTTTAAAAAATCAGTACCGAACATGAAGTGACCAGATTTTCAAAGGAATAATGAGAAAACATGCTAAGAATGGACTTGGTCTGTGATGCAGGGTTTACTTGGAGGTAGATACAAAGGCTAATGTGGAGGGGTATAAGAACATGAGTTATGACATGAGGAATGTGAGGGTTTCTCTCATCACCTTCCCCAAGCAAATCTCCATTTCCTTTTAGTCTCCCTTCAGTTTAATATTGAAACAAAGTTATTTTAAAGAAAGGAGTGAACATGTAATATATTTTTTAGTTTTCTTTTTTTGTTGTTGGTTTAATCTTCTATTTGTATGATTTGTGTTCCTGTAGTATTTCCTAGTTCAAATCCTTTGCTGCTATTTTATATTAGGGCTCAGTGCCTTTTTGTCCAGTTTTTTATTCCAGTTACCTTGAATTTCCTCTCTTCCTTTTTCCATCAAAACCTTTCTGAACAGGTTTGTTTCTCTGTTCTTTTTCTTCACAGTGTTCCTTAATTGTTCTTTGCTCTTCTTCAGCTTAGCTATGATTGTTCATTCCTCATCCACCCACTTCCTTGATTTACTTTTCTCCTCATGTTAACAATCGCGTATGTATGTAGTTTTGTTTCATTCACCATTCTGTCTCTTTCCTCTTTGACTCAGCCACCCACTAATTTATGCCTTATTCTGCTCATACTTGCAGTTACTTATTCACTCCTTTTTGGGAATCTGGTGGAAATTCAAAAAGATTAAATGTAAAAAGGAGGCATAAATAGCAAGAAGAAAGGTGCAGGCTGTGAAAAGTGTGGAACTGAACTGCTGAGAAAATAGTGGTCAAAGAGCCAGAAAAGGAAATCAGGATTGAGAAATTCTCAGGGTTTCTGGAAAGCAGTTACTATTTGGGTGAGTGTGACTGGGGGAACAGATGGTGGAAAGGAATATTTTGGAGAACAGATAGATGGAGTGGAAAATTTCTGTTCTCAAGAAATTCAGTCTTCTCTTGGATGACCTTGATGTGTGAATTCTGTGTGGCTGAGCAAGGTCAAAAGACTTTATTTTAATGGTGATTGAATTCTGGCTTTTACGTCCAAACTTTTAAAGTGGTCAATTTTAGCAAACTGCCACAAGACTGCCATGGGGCATACCAAGAGAGACACCATCCTCTTCATCATCCCATGTAGACCTCTTTTATGAGCATATGTTCCCTTGGAGTGGAACAGAAACTAGTATTATTCTAAATCACAGCAGTGAATGATGATTTTAAAATCTTGCTCCAATTTGAACTCATAATCACCATCACTTATTGTATCTCAAAAGAGTCTTCACAGTGAAGCTGGCTTGGAAGTTTGCATCTTGCATGATAGAAAATTATATGTAACAGCCAAATATACATAAACACAAGAAAAGTCTCATGCATATATCCTCTAAATGTATAGAATAAACAGTCAAGAAAGATAAAATTATCTTTATAGGTAACATGCTGTGCAAAATTTCACTGGGCTGAGTGGAATTATTATGAATAGGTAACATTTAAATTTTATCAAACAATCCTGAAGTTGCTCAAGCATAAATTTCTTTTTAATGAGTCTTTGCAAAAGCTGTGTGTATTCATATTCAGCATTAATTTGTCGAATGGAGTCTTGCAGAGAAACCCATGACCACAAGATGGCAGGATTCCCATTCAAACCTGACTACAGAACTGCTCATAGAACTGAAAAAGCTTAACATGAACTTTGCTTGTATCTGTAGCTATAATATGGCACTCCTGCTCCAAATTTCCTTTTAATTTTGCAAAACAAGGGAACTTATGAGAAGGCTGTTTTTGCGTATCACTGTCTTTATATATTTTTGGGCCATGTTACTCTCCCTCATGGGTTATACTGCCATTTTTCTAATACATGTATTATCCTATTGGAAACGATGCTTTAAAGCATAAATACGGTTCTTTAAAATAAGTGGTATCAGTCCATGTTGTTTTAGTATACTGATAAATATGGAGAAGACATATAAATTTCCTGAAATTGGTACAAAATATTAATCAAAATATTTCCCATGGATGTTGCTCTGCAGATAGCTTGATGAGTATTTAAGAACTTCTGTTTTCATGTGAAGACGGACCTTTTCTTCTGTCCAGTGGAGAATCCAAGATACTTTTGTTTGACAATTTTCAAAACATCTCTCTTAAAGCATAGTCCATCAAGGTGGGATCTTTAAGAAGGCTTGGTGTTGGCTGATCTCTCCACCCAGGGAAACAAATATGACAACTCTATAGTTTTTTGGGACGAAAATTATAGTACTGTGTCTTTCTGTCATGACTCACATTCATATTTTATAAAAATACCCAGAAATCTCAATTGTCATTTAAAATAAACTTTTCTAGGCCTGAGAACTGTGGTGGAAAACACTTGGAAAATAGATTGATAAATGACCTAAGGCACAAATCAGAAAGATTCACATGTTCTTTATTTAAAAAAAAATTTTATTCTAAAGTCAGTCAATTTGTTTTGTGGCCTGACTCAAAAGCATTTGCCATAGGCTTTTACAGACATCAATAAATTTTGCCATTAACATCCAGTGAATTTAGGCTGAAACTGAGGGGTTTTAAAACATTCCCAAGTACATTTTTAGAACAAACAGTTTTTCTGCCTTATGTTTAAAAACAACCACTTCTTACTTCAGAAAGAACAAAAATGCTAATGCGCTGATTATAGGTGGAAAGAAAAATCCTTTTTTCATATGAATACAGGTATATTCCTCTTGAAAGGAGAAAATTCACTCTATTACACAATAAACAATACAGAGAAAATGACTTTGAAAATCCATTGTACGGAGAGATCTAAAATAATGAACTTTAACTAATACATTAAATTACCAAATTTTTCAGTTGTGAAATGAAAATGTTGATGTAATTTTTTCTTTCTTGTTTTTCTAGATGGTGGACATTTATATTACCATATATAATAACTGTAATAATAATAAGAATGTTACATTCTTTGAACAGTGCGTGACGGTCTTTAGGATCATCCATACCATGTAAAGCACAACTCTAATCTGTGATATTCCAAACTGATAGCTTGATACATTGTTTTAATGTGAGTGCATGGTTATTGCATATAACCAATGCATTTTAGTAAATTACAATGAAAGAGTGTTAAATGCCAGGCTGATAAGGATAAATGACACACCAATACTTTTATAAATACAAATCCCCCCGTGCAAATTACTCAAGCGGAATATAATGAATAAAATTAATATAATGTCCTTTGATGCACTATAGAATAGCTCCACCAGGTTAATATTTTTAATACATTGGGTGTTAGGAAGGTGGCAATATCAGCTTTAAGCTTTTCCTTTTCCAGGTAATTTTATTTTATGCTTCGCATGTGCAAAACTTGATCCATTTGGAAAGATGCAAAAAGCAACTTAAAAACAAGCTGTGCTTTAACACCACCTTCATGGTTCTGATCAGTCATTGGAAGAAGAATCCGAACCAAACTGTACCAAAATTTTGGCACAGATTTTGGGCCAGGCTCAAAAAAACTGGACTCAGATTCTAAGCAAACAAGTGCTATAATTTTGTCCTTTACTTCTTCCTATGAAAAAGGGTTTTCCATTAACACTTTGGTACTGAGTGCCAAGGAGCAAAACACACAGCTGAGTTCTCTTGTAGCTACTGCAGAGTAATTTTTATACTCACACTGTAAAATCATCATTAGTTTCTATTGCTTGTCAGTGGCAGTGTTAGTTCCTGTATAGATGCCAGTGTTTACCACAGCAGTATCTAAGATACTGTTTTTTTCATAGCACTAAGAAGGCAAAATAAGTTGTTTTTCCCAGACAGGTCTTATAAAAACTCCCTCCGTGTCTGGATGCAATCAGAACAACAAACTCATTTGACTGTGACTGATTAATTAATCTTCATAATTTTTCATGGTTTTTTAAAACTGTATTGCTGGAATATTTACCATAGACTGTTATAGACATTTCAGTAACTGACATGTATGTTAAGAATCCTCATTAAACTAGGAACTGAACTGCAACGGGTAAGAAAATAGTTTGGCTTAATATCTATTATGAAGTATGGTTTTCTGTAATGTAGGCCTACTTCTTTCAGTCACAGAAATATGAAACTACATTCAGAAACAGTCATAGATATTAATGTCTGTCTATCTATCTATCTATCTATCTATCTATGTGTTTATGTATGTGTACAGGCTACTTTTGAATTGTAACTTTCTTCACAGTCCGTCTCAGGATTTCCAATTAAATCTGAATCAGTAAAGAATAAGAATGTAACTGTTAGAGGTACACAAATATCTTTATCTTCTTTTACATGATGAGATTTTAAATTAGCATCTCTCTTTTTCAGCATGCTGATGTGAGATGTTACTCAAGGAATTAGGTCATTCCTAAGGAAAGTAATGTTATGGACAACTGCTTTAAAGAATATTAATTCTTGGCTCAGGCATCTGCTGAAGAAATTTGTACTTTATTTAACTCGACATGTGAAAATCAAAAGTTTATGAGATGGTATGTAGGTAATCCTTGTTAATCTTGTTTACTTACTATTATTCTCTCAATGGAAGAAATATTTACATAATGTCTTCTTCCTGGGAACAGCAAAAATTCCGGGAACACTTAGAAGATGAATCTTAAATTCAATTTCATTATTTAATACACCGTTTCCAAAAGCTGGTCTGGAGGAATACCTGGAGTTTTCTTATGATATCTCAGATGAATTATGATTCTCTGCAATGGCTGTTACTGTTTTTCAACCAAATTATGCAAGGATAGGAGAAAGATTTTGCTAATTAACTGGCAATAAGTGTGGAGTTATCTGTATTGCTTCTTTCAAAATGCAGGGAAAATGTACAGGCAGATCAGGGACAAAAGCTTTAGTGTACAAGAGAAGCCATTCCAGATCAGACTAACAGCTTGCTTATGCTATTGTTCCATCTGACAATGGCCGTTACCAGATGCTTTAGAGGAAAGTGCAAGAAACCCTGCAGTGAGCACTTATGAAATACTCTGCCCATAGAGGAAATTTCTTGTTAATCTTTGTCAGTGATGATTGCTTTATATCCTATAGCATGATGGCTTGAAGGTTAAGTATAAAATAACTGTAGAACTAGTACAACTTGTACTACTGTAAAAGAGCCTGTGTTTTCCTGAGATACATCAGTTTTATAATGTGATAACAGGCACTGGCCAAATGACGTTAAGCAACTTCCTTAGAATGTTTCGGCATTTATTGTAGAGACTGGATAATGAAGGAGATCTGGGATAAACACAAGGGATTAAGTCTGTGTGATTTACAAAGAACTCGTGAAAACAGACATGTCTCTTTTTTTATTACTTTTTGTAATTTTGCTTACATTTACTGGTAACATGGAAAATCTCACCTAATTTTGGTAGAATAATCATACATATTTAAATACTAGATTTTGCATTAATAATGTTTTCTGTTCTCCGGTCATGTTTCTGACTTCTGTGAAATTATTCTTTTCCTTCTAGTCTACAGGTAAAGACTGAATTTTCTCATTTTAAAAGAAGAGAGAAAAGAAAAAAATTTCAAGCTTTCCTTACATATCATGAAGGGACAAAAAGGCGTTCATCCAAACACCTCCTTCCCCTGCCCCCCTCCTTTTCTGTGACTTGGTGGTGAAAAAAAAGGTAAGCCTCTAAATAATTTTGACTGTCTAATCTACCTGGGGTCACGAGAAGATCTCTTCCAGTGCTGAATGAGGATGCTACTGTGCTCAGCTCTCGATACTTATAATCTGCCAGCTGGAAGTTGCCATTCCCACATTGTCTTTCCCATTCTCTGCTGGACAAAGGAGTCTGAGAGCTTTGCCTTAACCACTTCAGGCAAAGTCAGTTCTCTTTTCAGACTGCCTTCATCAGCTGTTTATTACTACTGTGACTCCTTATGGGGTTCTCATATGATCTGTTGTGCCCAGAAGCTGCAGAACTGGCAGGAGGAAACTCTTGGGGTTGCTCATAACTTCAATTGTCACTGTTCTTTGCTAGATGAACATCTGTCTGCAGCCTACAAATGAGCTCTGCATAATCACTCTGCTAAGAACACAGCTATTTTTATGCTTGTGTTTTTGTGCACTGCTCGTGAACTTTTCATCTCCTTGCTAGCCTGGCTATCTTAATGTTGCTGGATATCTTCAACTTGACCCACTTTTGTATAGTTCAGGTTTCACATAACTTCGAATTTAAAATTGCAGAGGCCTTTTTTTTCTCTGCTTTATAATACTTCATATCTCATTTATATGTCTGAAAGGATGATGGCGGAAGGTGCAAGTTAGGTAAGGCTTATTTGGATTATTTGTTCTTTTTCCTTCCACTTAGTAGCAAAGTCTTGAAATTAAGAGAGAACCCATACGCCTCTTTGGACCACAATGCCCCAAGTCAAGAATTGATGTAGAAAATGTTTAATTTCTAGAATGAATAGAAAAAATTTCTCTGAAGAAGAAGGAGTTCAAGAGTATAAATAAACACCAGTGAATTGCAGAAAATCTTACCAACTGAAAGCAACTTAAAATAGCACTAGAAATAGCTTTCAGATCAGCATAGACAACAGAAAAGGGCTGAAATGTTTTCTTTGCTAAGCAAAGTCATCAAAATCACTGTGCAATAGTATACACTGAATTTCCTCAAATCATTCACCTGAGAAAAAACAAAGTAAGCAATCTGAGTTTTGTTTCTAATCAGTACCTCAGTGCTTCTGTTGATAGCAGCTTCTTTCAGATGTCCCACATTTAAGAGCTCTGGGTGTTACTCAAGCAAGGCATTTTATAATAGCCTTCTGGGAAGAAATAGCCTCAAAGCATCTGGATATAAATACCAATATTAAGCATGTGACTGAATATAAAAGCAGGAATTCTAACATCAATTGTAAGGCTAATGACTGAGTTACATCCTCTCTAAGTGCCAATGGTGTAGTTCTACAATGTGGATTATTCCTACATCGACTGAATATTGGCCCACATGGCGTAATGCTACTCTGATATAAGAGTCTGGTCTAACACCTGGGAAAAAAACTTAGAAATCACACTCTTTCACAATGTTTTTTGCTAAAAAAGTACTGGTAAAATGTCTAGAAATTAATATCAAAAGTGCTTTTTTACGAAATGTGTGGAAATTTCATTAACAGTAACCTCTCTCAGGAAACCTGGGTGAGCCGAACAATACCAGGTGACATGAACTGTTTTCTTAAAGGCCAGACATAGAGCTTTATGGCTTTTTTTTTAATACCAAAATGATAATTCACTGTGCTCAAGAGAGACATGCCTTATAAGGTCCTGATACTTCTCAACTGTTTACTGTCAGCTCAGAAAGCATGTGAACACAGTATTCACGGAAGTTCTATAGGAGGCCGATACCTCAGACCAGCTGTATTAGTTTAAACTCCAGCTTGCCAGCTGATGTTCCTGGGCTGATCCTAACTACTTTGTTGTAAAATAGAATCAGGGCCTGGAGATGCACTTAGAAGCAGATTGCAGAAAAACATGGGTTACAGAGTGCATGGGCAATGACCCCTATTTTGTACAGATTGTTAGATAAAGCTGTGTTGAGACTGCCACAAATGATAAGGGTGTTCCCTGTGAATTAGGATAGATATTTAATTTGGATAGGAGATGGCTTCACTGAGTACCTCTAGAAAAAACACTTTTTTTTTCTTATTTTGGTAAGTTTACTTCTTATGAAGTCATCTTGAAGATCAAAGGCAAGCCCTTTGTGAAACAAAGTGATGAGCATAAATATAGGAACAAATGCAAAGATTTAAGTAGACCAGAATTCTGGCAGTGGCACATAGATAAAACTTTGAGAGAGAATAATGGAACAGGCCAAGCAGAAAGTAAAAATTTCCTGCTATTGTTTCTCACTTTTGTCAAACCATAACTCAAAGACTCTGTGAGTAGGAAACTTTTTTTTTTAAATGTGTATTATAGAGTAGCCTTGGATGAATTTTTCTTCCATAAGAATTTTCTAATTACTTCTTAGCGCACCTCAGCTTTTGACATCTCCAACATCCTGTAACTATGAGTTGTACAGTTTAATTATGTGCTTTGTGAAAAGTGTTTCCTTTTGTTTGCTTTAAGCCTGACACTTGATAACTAAGTCACCTAAGTTCCTTCATAATGGGAACCAGGGAACAGTTCTCTGTATACTTTATTCAAGTCAATATTTTATAAGTATCCATCATATTAATCTCATGGGTGTTTCTTTTCTACCTAGTATTTTTCATCTCTCCACTTTAAATAACAGCTTTTCATTGTCCTAGGTACATTTTCTGTACCTTTTTTAGTTCTCCAGAGTCCATTTTCTGATGTGGGGAAGCAGGACTACATTCAGTATTCAACACTTGTTTTTGATTCCTTATCCAACTATGTCTACCATTTTGCTGCTTTCATGATCTCTCATGAGTATCGAGCTGAAGCTTGTATAGATGTGTTAAAGACTCCCAAAACTCTGTTTTGAGTGAACATGGCTGATTTAGACTCATCACAGTAATAGCTGATTAGTATTAGTGGATGTTGATATTCCTTGGATATTTTCCAAGTCCAAACACTCCTGCTGATAACCTTCTGTAGCTTGTTGCAGCTGGCTTTTGTTTAGATAATGCTAAATAATTTAGCATTTTCAGCAAAATTGGTCATCTTTTCATCAGTATCCCCAGAGCCCGCTATAAACTCTGAATAAAACAGATATCCATATGCTTGTTGGTGTTTTCTAGAAAACTTCCTTCACAGAAGCATTTTTTATTTAAACTTGGTATTCTTTATGTCCTTATGTCCCTTAAGAAATCAAGTATCTTACAAAATATCTTTCCTATTATTCCAAGTACCTTACTGTCTATAAGAACCCCTGCAGAGGAATTTTGTTAAAACCTTTTCGAAAATTCAAGTAAATTATGTCAGCCACATCTCCCATGCTATTATGCTTTTCAATTTTTCAAGAGCTCCAGTAAATTTGTAAGGCACAATAATACACTACAACAGCTGACATAATTCTTCTCATTCTATCATATTTATTTGTTGGTCTACCATTTTTTTACATTTAATGTCCTTTTTTTTTAAAGAGGTCAGATTAACTTATATATATTTTCTTCTACTCAAACCTAAACCTATCAGTAGAACTGGCTACTTTTTTAGCCATTAATTCTCTCAGCACTAAGAACACTTTCAGTAGTATTAACCATCTGACAATTTCATATTTTGGTTTTTTTTAGCTCATAGATGAATATCAGGTTTTTACTATTCATTTTATTGATTTGTTCTGATTTTTTTCACTTGGAGTCCAATTGAAAATAATTCCTATAATCCTCCCTCTGCAAAAAAGTTTCTCCTGTGAAAACCAGTCTGACTCCATTTCTAGGGATCATCAATACAAATAATTAATTTAACGATTCAGCTTTGGCCTTATCGTCTTTCACAGCTCCTCAATCACCTGTTAGTCCTATCGAGTCTTTGTCAGACTGCCCGCTTTTCATGCTGAAAAGATTTTATTATTAGTTTTTATATACTCATAAAGAGTTCCTTAAATATTTTTTAGATGTTTTTATGATTTTATATTTCACTTTCTGGACTTACATTCTTTTCTACTTCCCAAAATTTCACAAAAAACTTAAATTTCGGAAAGTTTCCTTTATATTAGCAACAATTTCATAGAACAACTTTTAGAACCTATTCCGTAACTGTTGGTTTTTTTTGGTTTGTCTTGTTTTAGTGTTTTTTTTTTTTTTTTAATTGGTATCTTCTGTTGTTTGCATGAGCAAGTTATTTGTATAATTTCACTTTCTTGTGACAAAAAGGCAAGGAACATATTCTTTTGTGTCATAGTGAATCTTATTAGAAACACACTCATGGTGTATATACAGTTCTACAAACAGCCCTTAACATCAATATCAGTGTGTGTGAATTTAAGTTTTATTTTGCTTCTGCTGGAACTACACAGTGTTATTTCTGCATTTTCTCCAAATCTTTAGAGGAATAAAATTAGTATCTGAGGTATGATGCCAGCACTGTTGATTTAGAGATACAATCCAATTTTATAATAATTGTCACAATCTTACCAAAAGCTAGATTTATTCTTACAGGAAATATGCTTTTAAGTATTTATATTTAACCAGATGCCAAGTGAATGTTTGTCATTTTAGGGTGCCATTTTAATCCAATGAAGTAAAATCAAGCATATGATTTAAATGTTTTGGAGGCCTACTTCTGCCCTGTACTCTGTTTCCTTGTCCTGTAGGGCCTCTATAGGAAAGATTAGTACTGACATGAGCAAGTCAGTACACAGAGAAACTAAATATTCAGATGTAATATGGCAAACCTCAGTGTATTCCAGCACACCTAGGACCTCAAGGAGCAAACCATGTGTTTTCTGTTGAGCAAGTATGTTTGAGAAATCTTTTTCCCAGTTTTGACAAAGACAGAATTGATTTCCCCCCCTACCCCCCAATTATTTGCTTAATTTGTAGGACTCATACAGATACTATATGTAACTGACTCTCTTTCTTATGCTGATTTAGTTTCTCTCCTGAAGAAAAACATTTTAAAGAATTTAGGATTTTGACATAAAGTTTCCTGCTTGCTGAGCTATCAGGTCTTATTTATGAAATGTCTGGTAACGTGGAATAGCAAGGACTTTCCCACTGCCATAGTGATGAATATCTTCAAATGTTCTGCCTCATTTACTATCCATTATTTAAATGAAATCATGTTTACATAAGTGGAGGTGTTTTTGCACTGATGCTCAAACTGTTTCTCAATACCATCGCAGCCACCTCACCCCCCCCACAGATAGTCATTCTCCAACAGTCATTACTAACTGCAGATACTTTTTCAATTACATTATTGGAGACTTCTTACAGACCAAGTCTGGCACATCTGGATAGTCTCCCACCTCTTGGAGATGAAGAAAATCCCACTTTTTGGTATTGAAATTTCCATTCAATTTCACATAAATCTGTGATGATTTAAGTGTCCAGCATTGCCCAGGGGAACGTGGGCACTGCACCAAGATGCATGTGAACCTTGCTATTGCTATGAACTAGGACAAAGGCAATTATTCATGTTGCATTTTAGTAGCATAATTCAGGAAAATAGCAGAATTTGTTTGATAAAAACATAGTTCACTGGAATTCAAATGGGCAGCTATTTTCTATCTGCAGAACTAAATCCAATTTGAGATGTGAAGAATTTATCTGTGCACCCAAATCTCGGACGTGAACATACAGCTAGATGGTTAAGCTCCAGAGTGCTGTCTACTTACTGCAAAACTCTCTTCCATCTTTACTATCCCCCTGCTTTTCTACATACAATGCACTGAAAGCCAGGGTAGCCTTGAAGAACAGTATGTTGGACTGTTTGCAAATGGCAGGCACAGGGCAATTAAAAAAGGGAGGTGCAAGTGCCATTTGTTCTCAGAGTGCCCACCCAAGGCCAATGTTAACAGGGTTATTGCTACAGGCTGAATGAGGATTTGTCTGCTTTCAGACTGTCTCCTGTGGTAGCTGCACAGTGTAAAGTATGATCTGCTTCGTATATCCAAATTATTGAAACTTCCTTACTGGGGCATGTTCCTTCCTTTTATCTTTCTTGCTGTCTGCATTTGTCCATGGACTTTCAGTTTCCTACCTGCCTATTCTTGTATTTATTATCAACATCTGCCTTTTTTACAGCAAAATACCCTCTATTCAGATAAAGGAATACCAATTTTTCTATTAGTTGAAATGTTGAGTGGAATTTTCACTGGGAGGAGAAAGGGGCCCTGCTGCTTTATTCTAGCTCTCTTTCCATCCACTAAAAAAATAAGAGGATGTTTTTAGTTCTCTTACCTAAATATCTCGGGGGATTTGAAAAGAAAATGGATTTTGACCTTGAGGTCATATGATAATGAAACTAAAACCTTACTATTGATGATCCACTTAAGACATATTTCAGGTCCCTCCCACAATATTTCCAATCTGCCTAACCTACCTGGGTTACCTCAGTCTTGAAGAGAAAGATATATAGTGGTGCTTAAATCAAACAGTCAATGCAGCAACATTATTATTTAAAGTGTACCATAAATTTCTAAAAAAATATTTAAAGCATCTGTATCTGTCATTGTGTTATCATAACTATATCATTACAGTTATGGGCCCTAGAGACATGTAGTTCAGCTAGAAGAAGAAGAAAGTTTGTGGATAACCAGAAATAAAGTATTTTCTATATGCATGAACAATAAACATTCCTAACCATCACACACAGCAGTTCAGCTTGTCAACATATCTGTAATGGGGCTCTATGCAAGTTGTTTGATCCAAACCCTTCCCTGAACTGAAATGCGACCCAAACTTATTTTTCTAGGCCTTAAACCCCTAAGTTTAACGCTGAGTTCTGTGGGTCTGTATTTTTTGGCTTTTACATATTATCAATCCTCCTACAACTGCTCCTTATCAGGAGGAAGGTTTTCTCCCATATGCAAGAAGATACAGTGAGGATTTATCACAAAACCAGAACTGACTAACAAAGCAGATAGTTGTTTTAAAATTTGGTACTTCTCTTGGACTTTTCATCAAAGTTTTGATGAAGAACCTCAGTGCCATTACAGTATTTTACTGCATTATTCCATTTCTTTTGTCCTTATCCCCTTTTGGATTGACCTTTCCTCCAGACTGACAAGAAATGGTCACATTCCAACGTCACCTTAAGTCATTCTTTCTTGTGTTATTTCTTTGGAAGCTTGGAAAAATCTCTTCTGTACCATAGCATTTCTCCTTCACTTCTCTCATTAGTGAGCATTCAGCTGTTGTGAGTAATCAGTAGAGGAGATTTTGGGGTAGGCCTAATGGCAGTGGATATGTTTAAAATATCAGAGCCAAGGTTATAAACTTAAAAGTTTGTCTTTTTATTTATAGTTTCATCAGTCAGTGAAATAATGAGGAAAACCTCTTTGGAAAAACAGCTCTTCCTCTCTGGAAAAATTTATATATAATTTATTGTCTTATAAGGCCTAAAAATGCCTTCTTTTGGTATTAATTTCAGTACAATATTCAGGTTCTCTGATAACACTGCAAACTGTATACAAGTTACTGGATTGTCCTGACCAAGAACCAAGAAAACTTATTTTCTTCCAGCCTTATTTGGAGATCGTGAACATAAGCTTGGAGGTGACTTGCAGTTTGTGGGGGGACAAATGAAAAGAGCTGAGTGTGAGTGCTTTCCAGAATAAGCTGACAAGCAGGGAGAAAAGGCTGTTTTAGATCTGTACAGAAGGTCTTGAGGGAAATGGACTGATTCCTCAAATTTTATGTGTCTTTGAGACTGTCCCGGTTTGAAAGCAAACCAGTGAGACTCTGAGTCAGAAATACAATTTAATAGGAAAAGAAAATAAAATAAATGCAATAGCACAAAAGAAAACCACTGACTGGGTCAGAATACAGCCTGACACCCTGTCAGTCAGGGTGGCGGTAGCAGTCCAATGAAGTGGTGGCTGCAGTCCTCCTGAAGTGGTGGATGTGGTTCTGTAGAAGAGTCTGCTCTTCCTTGGAAAGTCCAGTGGTGGCTATGTAGCTCTTGTCCTCGGGGAGTCCTGTAGGTAAGGGCTGCCTGTGGTGTTCCATACTCCTGATTATATACAGATGGGAATGCTCTGTTCCTCCTCCTGGGTGGAGCATCTCACAATGGGATGGTGAGTCATGAGGTAAGGCATTGATGGGCCCATTAACAGGAGATAGTCCAGAGAGAGTTACCTATGAGTCATGGGGCAGAGTCCTTGATTGCCCATTGAACAGAGATAGCTCCCAGGGAGAGTTATCAAGGATGAGTCATGGTAGGAGACAATGAACATTGCCCCACCTGCTTTAACAGCTTGTGAAGATGGTGATAGAATACATACCTTTGGGCACATCTTACATTGTAACCTAGGACAGAGACACAGGAGAAAAGCAGAAGAGCTGGAGCCCAAAGGAGGAGCTCTATAGATAATTATGAGCTATACAATGACCAGGCATGCTGGAAGGTCAGGGCCACTGCATTAACCAACATTTCTTGAGAGTGTTGTTTTTCAGTCATAAATGGAAGTCATAAATAATCAGTCATAAGATAATATGACTATAGTATATCAGTCTTTTACTTAATGAATTGAGAATAAGATCTAATGGATTCTTGCAAAGATTGACACCTTAGGTATTTTATTTACTCAAAGCAGTTTTTAAATACAGAAGAGGTTTATTGCTGCTGAAATCTTAGGAATATATAATCTTCTGTAAATGGTATTTTTTCAAATACAGTGTTTTATAATTCACATTTTTAGTAAATCATATGATAGGAGCTTTGAATCAATACTATAGAATGTGTTTGTAGTTTTGCCAAAAATGCCACAAACATAATTTTTCTTTAGAATAGTGACTATTTATTATGTGTTGGAAACATAACCTTTCCCCCTCTTTCATGTACAGTTAAAGTAATAAGTCACTATAGATGACAAACTCATTTTAAACTTTGGGGACTCCCACCCACCTTTCCAAATATAGTTATTCTAAAACTTTTGGGTTTTATATCCGATTATGCAGTAGCATCACGCAGACATGATTTTTGTGTTTATAGTGTGTATAACTAACTTTCAATGCTCAATAGAGCATTAAAAATACAATTTTTAATGGTAACTCTTTTCTTTCAGTGTTTTCTGTTTTAAACTTTTAATGTCTGTAAACTGATCATATGTTAATATTTGTTTCATTTTGGTGGTGTTGGTGGATTTACTATCTCTAAGAAGCAAATGTGACATAAAGATATTATATATTAGCATAATACATTTCCTAGTATTACTGTCTATTGATATTTTACATGATTGTTGGATTAAATTTGAAAAATAAAGCTCTTTGCAAGCAGGACAAGACCTAAACAGCTGTGACTGTGTTAAGTGTTTCTAAAAATGATCACAGTGCATAGTGCAGTGGTATTTCTTTTTTGTTTAAAATTGTGTTAGGCCTATAAAATCCAGTATGCCAAATTTGTCATGAAATAATTTGGAACTTAAAGGGCTGTGTGGCTCAGGGTTATGTGTTGTAGAAATGAGAATTTCATTAACATTGGAAGATGGCCACACTGCTTCAGAAAGCTGTATTAACTTTCTCTATTTGGAATGACTTAAAATATTTTGCTAGCATTCCACTTCAAATTGTTCATAATGGCATGCAACCACTGCAAGTGTGGGCATCAGCAGAAGAGGGTCTGGCTCCAAAGATTATGGTCTTGGATGTCTGTGCATTTCCTTGGTGCTCTGGGACTTGTGACAATGTTGATTGCAGTGAAGATAATATTGCAAAGAGGTGAAGTTCACTTAAAGTTTTTCCAGGTTTTTCATGTATAAATGCTTACATATGATTATTAAAAATAGTGGATGCACCCTGTGGTATTTTATCTATCTGTGTGTCACATAAGATACTAGGAGCTCCAGAGTGCTAAAAATTAATTTAAAGAGTAAGTTTTATTATAATTGCTACAGGCATGCTTACAACAGGCAACATACAAAGCTTAAATTAATATCTACTATAAACTGATACAAAAAAAGAAAAGAAATGCAAAACAAACTTCTCTAATGTAGATTTATTTGAGAAATTTTAGTAAATACCAATGGAATTCCTGATCTGGAAGAGTCTTTTTACGCAGTCTTACTTGTTTCTAAGCACAAAACATACTGAAATATTTTTCTGACTTACCACTATTGAGAGGCTTTATTTAGGAGGATTTCTGCACTTTTGTGCAAAGACATGTATACGCAATGCTAATTGCATCGTCTCCTGCTTAGGAGTCTGTTCAGCTGTACTCCTCTTCTGGCTTTCCTGCTCAGGTCTCGTCCTAAGCCAGGAGAGGGATATGGCTGAGTGTGCACCTTGGCTGGAAGTTTAGTAACAATCTTGGATCCTGTAGGATTGTCATGCTCTAATTTGCTACTTTTTTGATCACTTTGATTTTAAAATGTATTCTAAAAAGCAGCTGTAAATTACATTTCTATTTGAGTATGGCTCAAAATTGCTTCAGGTTAAAGTGGTTTAATGTTCCATCAAGATATAGGCAAACAATCCTGACAGTTAACAAAACACAGTTCTAAACCTAGACTGGAACCTTCTCCTGGGCTCATAATTAAATACAGCTCAAGTGTAGTTTGGTCTCATCCACAATGGCTAGTTAAACATTGTAATACTCATTTTCTCCTGAAGACACCTCTTGTAACACGTTTTAATCTATGTATATTTGGCCTGCAGAATCGGTCAGAAAGCAACTGCTGCTGGCAGTTTTTTCATTTCTAATGTGCAATAACCCAGCAGAAGCAATTCAGTGAATCACAGAAGTAGCTTCAGGGAACCCATAGGCCATAGAACTAATTTCAGCCTGTCAGTAAATAAAAGATATGAAAGTACAGTTCCTACTTTCTCAGCAGAATCAGAATGACAAGGTCAATAGACAGAGATAAGTGAACTGTACACACTTAAAATATTGGTACTTGTATACCACTTAGAGTATAAATACACAAATCCTTCCCACCTGGTCAGTATAATGAAAATTATCTTATTTACAAAATAGCAATACAATTCTTCAGGGAAAACCAACATTATTTGCTTTTGTTTTAACATGCAAATAGTTTTCATGATTCAAATGAACTAAGTGTGGAATATATTCTGGTAAAGGCCATAGAGATTTCTTTTTGTTTTCTGATTCAACCTGAGAAAAATATCAGGATTTCTGGTAAAGTTGTCAGTATGAAAGCAAGAAATAAAATATTCTACCAATTTTCCCATTTTTACCATGTTTCAGTGGTAGTTGATATACAAAAATAGTTGACAGGTTTAGGAACAAATGGAAAAAAAAAAATGCCCAAGAAATTAAGTGGAAAACCCAGTTTTGTGGAGTTCTGATGACAGTGGCTGTCTGAGTGATGAGAGTTAGCTGGCATATGTGGTAATATTTTCTTCAGTGGCCATTTTCCAGGAATATGAGATTAGAATATCTCTCTTTTTTGCTAACCTAAGAGTTTTAATATTCCTAGGATGTAGTTTGTAACAGTGCATCTAATATGTCACAGCTGGAGCCATAAGGCTTGCAATTGGGCTGGATTTTGTATTGGTTTATCAATTTATTCCATTCCTACATCAATAAGTCTATTCTCCTTCATGAGAGAACAATTCTTTCATCTTCTTCACTGCTCCCAACAAAGATAAAACCGTTCTGTGCAGCAAAAAGAACACACAAAAGACATCCAGGATCTCATACAACCCCTGCATATTTACTGGTAGTGGTTTCTGTTACTAATTTATCTAGGAAATGAACAGAAACCTAATGTCTCCTTCCTTGCCCACCAATCTTGCTGTCTGTGTAGGCACTGAAACCTGTGCAAAGTCAACAATGAAATCAAGAAATTAGATTGTAATAAATGACAACCTCTACACTTGACCTATATTATCTTAATGCTTGATAAAGTCATTTAATTGCATTTCTCTGATGAAAACTTGTGGCAGGACAACCGATTAGCGTTGACTATTTTGGAAATCAATCCTTAGAGCTTATGAGACACCTTTTGATGGAATTGAAATTAAAATCTATGCCATTACAGAGCCTATCACATAGAGAGCACCTCTCACTTCAGACTTTTACATATGTTACACACTTTGTCTCGTCATCGATTGACTTAATTAATATTTTCCTCCTGCTTCACTGGATAAAGATTCTCTGCAGCTTAGTAAGAGAGGAGCTGTTGTCTGTATACTGTCTGTCTGATTTGCTGCAGAAATGGGTAGATTTGCCATGACTGAAGGAGAAATCCTCTGGAACAGAAAGGAAACCTTCACGGTTGAAGAAAATGAATACGCTGCTGAGAAAAAAATTAACTATCTCTGAAATTTTGCAATGACAAGTGAGCCAATTAATCCATACTAAATTTCTTTTTCTAGAACACATTATATTTGTTTTGAAAACATTTAACCTTGTACTCTTAACTACAGCTAAATGCAAGAAATTTCTACCTTAAAAATATATAATGCTATCTAAGGTTCAGTACTGTGAGAAAAACAGATATAAGTATACTAGAATAGGCATTTGGTGTAATGGATGCTTTTACCTTACATTTTCTCCCTATTTGTTAATTAGACAGTATAATCCTCTTTTCTCACAGGACTCTGCAACAATACATTAATTAAGGTTTGGAAAGTATTCAGATTCTAGAGTACTGAGACCCTGACTGAAGAGCCCCTGAGAAAATGAGTGATTGGGCCCACAAGGAGGTTTTGAATACTGTCTAATAAATAAGGCCCATAGATACATATTCAAAAGAGCAGAGAAAGTATTGAAAAACTGCATGTCAAATAACCATTGTCTCCCTCTCCTGAGCAAAATTACAGTGTGTGATTTCAATCCATATACAACACAGTGGATTTGTAACTTCCAAACGGGGATCTGTATGGATGAGTTTATGTGACAATGTAAACTCATAACAGTTGGATTACTGGTTTAAAGAATTTTTTGAAAACATGCAAACAAAGAAGCAGAAACTTTAACTGAACCTTTTGGGCTAGAAAGGGAGAAACCAACTGAAATAGTTTCAGTATCAAACTGTGAATAAAAAAACCCTGCCAGACAAACACAAACTTCATTTCTATGCTTCTTAGATTTCTATGATGATGATTACTTTCTGCCTTTTTTTTTGGTTGGTTTTGTTTTGATTTTCTTGTTTTGTTTTCTTTTGTATTGTGTGGAAGACCAGCAGAAATAAAAAAGGAAATGGATTCTTTTGAATTCCCACAAATGAAGCTGTTAGACAGTTAAGTTTAAATGTGAGTGATTTGGAAGGCTTAATCAGAACCACATGCATGTTAAGGTTAAAGATATTTTTTTGTGGTTTAGTATTGCCTTGTAGATGACATCCAGGAAAATCAAAGAAAGATTTAAGCTAGTAAGATATTCTGCAACTTAGTGTGAGTTGCCTTCTATGGCTTTTATGAAGGAAAAGAGCCTATTGCAGTGTTTGTAAGAGCTGCATTGCACAGGTGGGCTAAAGCAGTTCCCAAACAGAATTAATTTGCTTGTGCAATGGCATAAGCTTCCCCTCAGTTTCCATTGCAGCCCAGGGAAAAGTCTCCTGAATTTCACACAGAAGTAGGATTGCTTTACATCTGTGTATATAGATGTAAAACGGTAGACATCAATACACAAGACATTGGAGTAATTCATTTATTCATTAAGTTCTAGATGTGATCTACGAGTAATCAGATATATGCTGTGAGCTGATATTACTATTTTTCAGGGTATGAACTTTTTTTTTTTTTTAAATACTGGACTTGATTCTTTTGTCATTGATTTTGATAGAAAAGCTTCCAAATATTAAGATTACAAAGAGTCAAATAGGATACATCAAATGCAGTTATGGTGTATGTTGTTCAACTGTATCTAATTCAATCCTCGATTGACTACTATGGGGAGTGATAGGAGCTGTATTGTAATTGACCATTTACAATTATTTGAAAAATGATAAGATATGGTTTTTGTGAGGAAGGCAATTGCCTAATAGTAGTCATTTGAGTAATTCAGTAAACCTAACCTTTTAGTTTGTATAAGTCACACGTGCAATCAAGGCTTGTAAGATGACCATGAGCCTTATTTTGTTACTTGCCTGCAGTATGCACTAGACAGAAAAGACACACAACACTGTTATAACTGAAAGAGAAACTTAACAGTCCTTTCTTCAACTGTTCCTGAACTCTTAAGAGGGAATGGTGGTGTCAGTACCTTTACTGGAATTACGGGATGGATTTTCAATGCAGCATAGTTAAACATGAAAGCATATATACATTGTAGCTAGAGATATATCCAAACTCCTGCAGAGCTTCCCCAAGATGATGGGATCAAAAAAAGAGAAGGGATTGTCCTCTGCCCTTAAGCATAAATGGAGTGAAGATGTCAACTTACATTATGCCTTTGCTATGATTCCAGATACAGAACAACAGCACTGTGGCTGGGCTTTCAGTCTCCGTTTTTATAAAAGTGTCAACTTTTGTTTCAAATGCACCAGTTCTTATTTTTGCTTTCTCATTCACCCGTGATAGTTCACCAGTCAGTTTAAGAAAAAACAGTTTTAAGAATTCATGCCTTGGTGATATGAACACCTGAGCTCCCTTGTGTGTTTCAGTGCAGGAGCTAACGAGTGAAGACGGGTGATTTGTAGTGTAGATAATACACAGTTGGGTACCCCAGACGTGTGTCTATTCCTTTGTCAATGATGTTAACAAAAGGCAGGCATGCTGTTGAGAAAAAATATTTTTTGAATGGAGAGGTTTATTGGAAATAAATTCCTATTTTTGCTCTTCTAATGAACAAGTAAATAGAAGTCACAGATAAATTGCATATTTTCTACAAAATTTAAAAAAATCATTGTTTTTAATTGAATATGAAAGGCCTACATTTTCTTTCATTCATGTTACATTACCTTTCTCTGGAAATGTCTGTGGACCTGAATTGATCATGGCTTTATTTGTCTTTTTAATGCAAGTGAGACTTAGGCCTTAAGTTATGGAGACTAGTGGATTAATATGGGGTGAATGCAAAAAGTTTTTTTATCAATATCTGGAGAGTTTATTGACAGGTCATATTTTGATGTGAGCATCATTTCTCAGTTGTAGCACAAGGAAAGAATTAAGATGTTTGACTCGTAAATCAGAAGTATAAAGATGTTAAAGACATAATTTCAAATTACTTCTACTGCATCTGTCCTCCCTTTCAAAGTTTAAGAAATTATGTCTAATACAGAGGCTATGTTCCGTCAATGGCCACAGAGGAGAGAACAAAGGAAAATTAAGGAATGATTGTAAACGTACTACTGAAGACGAGCAAAACCCCATGATTGCCACATACACGTAGTGTACTACACACGTGTAGTCCGGAAGCAGTGATGCACAAAAAGAAATTCAAAAGATAAAAATCTCATCCCTGTTCCAAATCTTGATATTCAGAGGAGAAATTTATAAAACATGCTTTCAGATTGAATACTTCATTGGTATTTTTTCCATCCCTTTATCATTCAGGCAGCATTTGTTTCCTTGTGTTTCCAATAAAATGAAAGTCCATGGAAACCAGAAACATCACTCTGTCAGACTAAAAACTGTTGAATAAAAGAGTGTGTGCCTTTCATAAGATAGGAACCAGGAGTGAATTAGCTAACAGCAGGTGAGATTTAAACTGCCATGAATTAATCTCCTAAGATTTTTCTTATTTTTAATATTTGGGATTATATTTTTCTTCTAGTTTTCAACAGAAGATTTGTTTAACACAGAACACGATGCATTACTCATACTGCATTTCCAGTCATACACTAATTATAATCACCATGTGATTAGAGTGCAAGGCTGGTTAGGTTCTTGTGAGGATAGAGGAAAGGAAACAAATTGTTACAACAAACAATTTAGAAGTCTGATAGGACTAGCTCTCTAGGTAGGAATAATTTTCTGCTCAATATACAGTTGGGACCCCTATGCAAAGAAGGGATAGTGGAAAAAAAAAGAAGTCTGGCAATTCCAGAGAAAATGTTAGTGCATCTATCACGCTATTTCATTCATGCTGCTTCTTTGTGGTTCAGGAAAAGCACAGTTTAGGAAGCTGAAAAGGAAAGACTTTATTACAAATGTTTTGAAAGCCAGACTCATCATTGCTTTGAAGGGCTAACTACCTTTAGCAGTAGTTACAAAACAACAGTAGATTGCTTAGGAAAACATTTGCGGTATTTACACATGCCTTTAATAGCTGAATGCATTGTCCATGAATGGATCTGGCTAGATATGGCTATGCTGGTGAATTCCTTATGATAAACCACATTAAAAGTGGCTTCAGACTGAAGATGGATGATGTAAGTAAGACAAAGGGGCACTGGAAATGGAATGGAATAACTTGAATAGAAATATAGTAATTCTACTAGGGAATGGCTACTGGTAGCACCAGATTATTTTATTTCAGCAAACTCACATTTTACATTTTGTGCAAAATCCATGTGCCTTCAGACTTGCACATTGTGCGTGGAGTCTCATCAGATATACACAAATACCCACCCATAAAATCAGTTCCCTAACAAGGGAAATGTTAAAAACTAGTTCCTGTACTCTACTGACAACCCCCAGATATTTTAAAGCTGTACCTTTAGGGAGGGGGACTAGCCACAGACCCTGATTCACGTTGAATCTGAAAGACAGGATTCTTGACAGCACCCCAAGCACCACCTTGGGCAGTGGAACCTTCAGCTCAGCTGTGACTCGGAGGGAAGCACATCAATTACAGAGTCGCCAGCACCACCTCCTGTACTGTCTGGTTTTGCTTTGAAGAGGTCTCCTCTCCAATGCCTGGTATTGCTCACCTTATGAAATCTGACAGGATCACAGCCTAAGATACTGCAGCTACAGGCCTGTTTTGCATTACTAAAATGGTGCAGTGGACATAAAGTTTCCAGCCTCAGTGGGGGATTTTCAAATGTAATTTGAACTCCGCTTTTTGGAAAAAATCAAGAAGACTGATTAGAGTCAATTTTGTAATTTAACTTACATAATGACAATAAGTGCTATTTCTGTAAGTGTGGTCTTAAAATACCATCAGAGAGTTTTCTTTCGAAAAACTTCACTTGCATCAATTAGAGCAAATAGGCAAATCTCTTGAACTACTGTCTGGTTATGACTTTGCTGAATTAATTCCACTACTTGCTGTTCTTTTGAGTCAAATTTCTCTTGAGATAGCATCTAATCACAAAGTTGGATATCTAAGACAACAAAACTTCCCAAATTCATTTTCTTCTGTGTGGTAGCATTGCTATGCAAACAAATTTGTCAGATTGTTCACGCCTCATCAGAGAGTACAGTCCTTTAAACAACAAGATTATGTTGTCTGGAAAAATGTAAAGTAGTGCATATGGATTATTGTAGGCCATTTGATCCAAGAAAACATAAAGAAAAAACATTTAAAAATATTAAATTCCACTTGCACCGATGGCTCAGTATCAGTGTACATATTTCAAGGGCCGATATGGCTCACTGCTGATGTTTGCAGTAGCTCTTTTAGAGTGCTAAGCTTTGATTTTGAAAGATGCAAGGCCTAAATGATTACATTCATAAGGTCTGTTCATATTTCTACTTTGTTAGTAAATTCACAGAGCTGTGCATCTGCTGGTCATGGCAGTACAGAGAATTTCATCAGAAGCCTGTGAAATACACAAAATTAGAAGGTCAAACAGTACATTTGTGTCACAGCTGCATGTTTAAGATGTATAAATGCACATATGATAGGTGTACATTACTGTGTTTAAAACATAATAAAATGCAAATTTGATCTCTTTGCTTTCAGTATCTGTAGTTCCACTCTGTTCTCACTGATGCTGAAGATGCTCTGCTGCTCAATCAAGCCAGAGGATGCCTTCAGTTTGAATTTCTAGGAGCAGCACTTCAGTGTGACAAGTCTACTGCATAGAATCATATTTTTTTACCAATTTTCTGAACACTGTTAGGTGGGTTTACATTAAAAATGTCTTATTCAGTGCAAGTACTGGCAAGCGACAACTCTAGGTCAATACTGAGGGAAAGGGGAATGTTACCTGCCTTAGTTGTTGCACTATTGAAGTAAATAGCAGGCAGAGCACATCTAAAAATGGTCCTTTTGTACTGTATTTGTTTTTCTATGATTATAGGGAATTATGGAAGAACTGCCATGCAATTTCACCTTCACTATAATTTTAGGTTCTTTATTCTCCAGCCTGCATTTAGCTAAATTTTTTTGGTGCTCTGTTTGACATTGTGTTTCCTGTGTTACTTCACCTGTCAGATCTAGATACTTGTCTATTTACTGCAAATGCCCACTAATATGAACCATGATTTTCTAGGTGCAGTCAGGGTTCCTGCAGGAAGCAAAAAAGGTAATGAGAGACAGTATCAACACACTTCATACTAAATTTCACCTTTATTTTGCCGTTCTAGACTCTCACAGATCTTTGCAAACAAATAGGGTTAAAGTATGTTTTAATTTTCTAGACCTCTTTCAATAAGGTTACCATTTCACCAGTAGCACAGCAGAATTTACAAACTAGGACTGTGCAGTGATTGTTTTCTTCTCTGCTTTCTAGTTAGCTCCTATTTGGATTATTTTTTCCCTTTTTCTTTTTTTTTTCCTGGTATCATTTTCTGTAGGTGTATAGCACATTAAAAATATGGGTTGTCTCTGTATCTTAGCTCCTGAGTACATCTTCCTGTCCATTAGAGTGTGATCATGTGAGTACATCTCTGACTGCCCACGGCTTAGAGTCCAAAATGTGCAAATTTTTGTAGTCTTAAATATTTGGGAAATATTAATCTCTGTGAAAAATCTGTCTGATGCCTGTCTGTGTCAAAAGAATTAGGCAAATTTAATTCTCAGAAAACTTCAGTAACTTTGGTCAAGTTAACACCAACCTAATTTAGCTAACACTGTGCATATTAAATATCCAAAATTTTCCTTCTATATTTTCAGGAATGAGTCTAGAATGCCATTTTTCCTCCTACCTTGTTACAATAACTTCATAAACCCTGTTATGAAATGCTTGTTTTCTGTTCATTATCCTGGCGTCTCCTCCTCATTGACCTTTCACTGGAGTTTTCCACATCCTTCTTCAAATGTGGACCACAAAACAAAGCATAGAGGTAGTCTGGTTTGCTAAATTGTATGGGGGAAAACTTCCCCTGATTCTACTTGATGTTTTTCGGGTTATGCTCCTAAGTGTTACATGAGCTTTCTTTGCTCAGATTGCTCTGACAGTTGCGCTGATGTAATTATCCACAGTGACCCATATGTCGCTGCTTTCTAAGCAGCTGGCACTGTCCTGCATGACTTCCCTGTCTCTAAACTGGGAAGACAAGGATTTTATGGGTAGACCAGTCAGGGGATGTGGATTTGGCTGGATGGCTGTACTCAAGGAGCTGTGGTTGTCAGCACAGTGTCCAAGTGGCGACCAGTGCCAAGTGCTGCTCCTCAGGGGTCGGTGCCGGGACCAGCACTGTTTAACTTCCTTATCAGCAACAGAGCGGGAAAAGCTGGAGAGGGAAGTACGAAGACATGGAGTGACAGGATAAGGGGGAATGGCTTTAAACTGTAAGAGGGTAGGTTTACCTAGGTTAATGTCTAGGTGTTAGATATCAGGAAGAAACTCTTTACTGTGAGGGTGGTAAGGTGTTGGAAAAGGTTGCCCAGAGAAGTTGTGGATGACTCATCCCTGGAGGGGTTCGAGGGCAGTTTGAATGTAGCTCTGAGCAACCTGGTCTAGTGGAAGGTATTTGTGCCCATTGCTGAGGGTTGGAACTACATACTTTTTAAGGTCCCTTAAATATAATAACAAAGCCATGTGCATTGTTAACTATTGTGTGTCAATGGAATCCAAATAATTATGGTATTTGTGACACAGTAAATCTAATAGATTTTAATGGGTATTTTCTTGCAGCAAATACAAAATTTGTCTGTGAATAATTAGCTGGAAAATAAAGATGATTTTTGTCAAGTTTCACCAAAGTTACAATAAAAAAAGTGAGGAATATGATTAATATAATATTAGTGAATAGAAACCATTCAATATATATATTATGATTAATGTCTACATGCATGATAAATGATAAAAATCTTCCCACATGTGTAACTTCAATTATTAATTATTCTACAACTGAACTACATGAATTTTAGATTTGATTGATACACACACAATGTGGTATATCAATCTCACCCAAGTGGTCCATTGTTCTTTTAATGCAAGAAACACAGAGTCAATATTATGTCTTATTACCTGTACTATATCATTCACTAGTTAATGTCTGTCAGTGTACTTTACTCTTGCCATTCTCTCTCTTCCAAGTTAACTTGTCCAGACTACTTCATCTTCCTTTGTTCAGAATATTAAAAAAATCAGGAATATGTGTACATCCAGGTATGCCATTTAGATGTTTAAGGAATTTTCAGGCACGTGCCAACTGACTTTTGAGTTTTCCTTACTGGTGGCCACAGAAATAGAAACTTCTGGAGTAATTTTCTTAGACTTAGTTAAAAGCTTGAAATTGGCATAGACGTTCCACGTGTTAAGACAAAAAACAGTTAGAAGGAGAAGATATTTTATGCCTGATGTTAGTTCTACTGTCTTGTGTCAATTTCATCCTTTTTTTTTGAGCTTTGTCAGTTTATTTCTCTGAAGTTTTTGCTAAGGGTTTCAAATGAAAGCTAAAATGGTTGTTCACTGTTCTAATGGGGGGGGGTTATTGCCCTGCAGTTTTTTTGACATTGTCTTAAGATATTTTTTCTCCCTTTTTGTTTTTCACCTATTTTTATCCTTTGCTACTGCTGCAAGTCTTCAATATGCTCTTTAAATCTCTTTTCCTTCTACAGTGCTCCTTTTGTTGTGTTATATATAATGGGTCAAAATGATCTTGGGCACAGAGCCATAGTATTAAACTAGGAATTAATATGGACCAGTACTCTTAGACTGAAAAAATGCTTACAGTCATTTGAACACCAAAGATAAGAGAGAGAGAGAGAGAGGCATATTTCTAAATTCTTTGCAAATGAAAGAGACAGGATTGCTGTTTAAGGGAGTTTCAACTGAGCACAGAAACAGACTGAATGCAATCAATCAAAAAAGATTTATTCAAGAGTCATAAATTAGGCTCTACCTTAGATTCCTTCTGTCTCCCTTTTTTATATATCATCTCTTGTCCTGACATTGAGTCTGAAGTATTTCCTCCAGCCAGTAAAGAAAGATTTTCCAAACTCAAGAGTCCAATTAGGAAAAATGTTCCCTTGCCTTTCAGCATTGCATTATCTGAACCAGTTCCCTCCAGAGCACCATCTACAATGGAGGCATTTATAACTGAAAGTATCTCAGTAGGAAGGGGTACTCACTTATTGTATGAAAAATTGAAAACTACAGACTGAAAACAGGCACAGCTTGAGTGCTGCAGTATACCTGCTTTGTGTCTGTTTTATGACTGAGGCAGTATTCAGCGATTGTGAGGGAAAGACACAGTAAAGATGACCTGAAAAGTTTGATAAAAAGTAAGAAAAGTGGTTCCAGACCAGCCGCTATGAGAAGGGTCCACAGTTACAAGTGCTCATTCCAATTTTCAGCAAGGAATTATTTCAGCAGCTTTTGTTTTAAGAATTCCCTTGGCTTTTGAAACTGCCTCCTTCACTGGCACTTCCAGTTCCTGCAACAGCCCCTGTCCTGTGAGTTAGCTGGCATCTCCTCGTCTGTAAGGGAAAGATTTAAAAAATAACAAACTTGAGCCTCTTTCCCTCCATTGTCAAGGTTTTGTCAACAACCACAAGAGGTAGAAACATTCTCAATTGCTAGTTCATCATGCCGTGATGAATGGGTCTCTCAGCTGTGCTGGCACAAAGGTCTGTGCACCCACAGTCAGCTTGCAGTGAACTGATTTGGCTCTGAAACGCTTTTCTCTCTGCCTCTCTCTCTTTCCCCCCAAGTATACTTTAAGCCAGAGCAATTGCCCAGATTTGCTCTCAGCAGAGGCATAGAAGTGGTTTTGCTCTAAGAACTGAAAGGCTAATATGATGCACAGAGAGGAGTGGGTAACATCAGAGGAGCCTCTATTGAAACAGCCTGAAGAACTGGTGCTTTATTAATGTCAGCAGGGGCTGGAAACACAGACCCCGTGTATTTTAATTACATGACATATAATTTAAGTGTATGTTGGATGTTAGCATATGCTGGAGAGATATCACTGTATCTTTACTCTGTTTTCAGAGAGATTTCTATGTTATGGTTGCTCCTGAATGCCGTATATGTCCTTCTTTAAACAGGTTATTTTTGTCTAATTATCAATTAGAACAACCAGGCAAGATCTGACTCTGTTATTTCCTTTCAATTTGTCTGTGCTATCGGTATTCTCCAGCTTTTCCATCACTGTGAGTTCATTTGTTTTCCTTGTGACAGCTGATGTCAAGCTGATCTGTATTTATCATCGCACCTTCAATATTTGCTGGGATGTGCCACAATTAGAGCAGCTGACATTTTGCTGTAGGCAGAACCAGAATTATATTGTGTGTGTTCTCTGTGGGTTACTCGTCTGGCTACCCTTTCCAAACACACAGTTATTTAGATTCATTGCTAGGCAGTTCTGTGTTCTGCGTTTACACAATATGCCACTCGTTTTGTATCCTGGGTTGGGTTCCTGCTCCTCTGTATTACAAAGAATTAGTGTTGGTTGGGGCAGTAGAGAGAGAGTGGGGATGGAAGTTAGAATGGTCAATATGATGGAAATCTAAATCAGAAACTCAGCAATGACTAAGGTAATTTCTGGCTCACCAAAATGTTGTGATTTTGCATTGTTTCTGAACCAGTAAGAGGTTGATGGTTGCATCAGTGTCTGAAAACTGCATCCCTGAGCCAAGCAGACCCCAAAGATCTGAGTACAGTAGCTGGCCTAAACTGTTGAGAACACAGAGCAGAGGAGGAGTGTATCAGCAAACTGTGGTTCAGGGAAGAAAAAATGGCTTGAAAAGGGATAAAATAGATGAAGCTTCAAATCTGTTTTTAATTCACAGAAATCACTTACAAGTGATTTCTGTGGCTTCAGGGTAAGGATTTGACTATTTCAAAGACTAATTTAAATTAAATCACTGCTGGCCTGTGATCTGCAGAAGGAGAACAAAACCAAAATCACATTTATGTGGCTTTCAAGTAGCTTTGGACAAGCTTCTGAACTCAAAGTTCACCTAAAATTTTAGTGTTGACCTTTCATTGGTTTAAAAGGATAGTCATTGTAGTTGCAAGGTTGTCAGACCCACTGACAATTGTTAACTCACTGTCATTGTGTGAACACATGTGTCAACACCTGGAGTTTTGTGCCATCAGACATGATAGATAGAGCCAGGCCATGCCAATGCCTGATGGGAGCTGGCAGAATGTGGGACAGTAATTAGAAAATTGCTCAGTATCTTTGTGAACCAAGTAAAAATCAGGATACAGATGCCTAAGGTTCTTACATGAAATATTCTGGTGAAGAAAACAAGTGTCTTTTCATGTTTCATTTCTTTACAATATTTGGAAGCACCTTGGCTTTGTTTGAACTGCTACACTGGTTATCTAATGATGATTTAATGAAGTGGTAGGGGATCAGTTGACATCACGGCTTCTAATAAACTGGCAGTCAACAAAGTGTCCTGCTCAGCAGGTTAGAGAATGGAGCCCACAACCTCAACTATCAAAAAGTGGGTGCTGTAATAAATTCAGCCTTCAGGTTGCAATGCTCTGGATGCTCTGCTCACCTTGCAGTTGCTTTTATTCATTTAGATTGGCTAAGCACTACGTCACAATTTCTCCCTCAATTGTTTCTCCAGAGTGTTTGTTACATCTCATCTTCCTTGAAAACATAAAAGGACTCCAAATTTTGCTTCAGGCTATTTTCAAGCAAGTTGTTTTTCCTGCATAAAATGAGTCAGTTCAAGTACTTAGTCTCTGTATATACTATGCAGAAGAGATAAAAGTCACACGTGAAATCTCTTTATGTATATGGGCAACATCTTTCAAGAAGCAGGCTAAAATCTTGAAATCTGGCTGCCTGTGTTAGACACCAATATTTGTGCTCTGAAATTATATCTCCAGTTTGCTCTGAAAAGGGGAAATTCTGGTGCAAAGCAAAAATGCTGTAAAGATATTGCTGGCCACATCTAGGGAGAAGTTAGGAATAGACAATGAAGTCAATGGTTGGATGTAACACTGCTCCTTTTCGTCTATCTCCTAACATTTAGAACTCTTTGCAGATTCTATTTTATATTTTATTTTACTTTATTTTATTTTATTTTATTTTTCTTTTTTAAGCAAGTAATGGCAAACAAGCCATTAATAGTGAGAAAAAAATATCATCTGTTGGGATAATTGTTAGACTGTTTTTCAGATCATAGTGTGTCCTGGGGGGAGGGGAGAATGCACCACCACAATTACGCACACAAGTACTTCACATCTGCGGCAGAAGCAACAAATTTAAAATGAGTACAGGCTGAGAATAATTGCTCCAAATTTAACTTAATTATGATAATTCACTGCTTTGTTTGTGTTTAATGCTTAAGGTGACATTCAAAGGCTTGTTAAATAACAAAGAAGCATAGGTAAACTGGAAGGTGAATTGTGTCATTGTGAAACAGAACAAGTCAAGAATAATGCATTCTTCAAATACTTCACAAAGAGCTTAGATAAACTAGAGGACCCAATGTTAGTTAATTTAATTACATTCTCACTGCACATAGACTCAATCTTAGCATCTCATGTTATTTACTCTAGGGGGGACAGGAAGATTTCTGTGGGTTCAGATGGACTTAAGCTCCAGATTTGGTCATAAGCTTAACTTTAAGGGTAAACATCATTCATTAAGTCTTCCCATGCTTTTTAACCTAAACCAAGAATTAAATTTCTGCTTTCCTTTCCCAGTGCATATTTTTAATATATTTCTGATTAATCATCTTTAGCATGTAATTCCTTGTACCTTTTAGCTTTTCATTTTGGTGGCTTTGCTAGTTGTCTTGTTCATTTTCTGCTCCAACAATCAACAAGAATTGGGTTTGTTTTCTGACTACTTCAGATTTTTTGGTACGTGTTAAGAAAATGAGAATTTTGTTCCTCAAAAAAAGTAAGATTTCAAGAATTGCTTCGTTCATTATCAAGACAAAAGCTAGGTTTCTTGAGAAAATGAACCATTCCATGATTGCCAAGGTGTTAATGCCTAGTTAATTCTGAAAGCATGTTGGAGACTCGAAGCAGTCACATGGTCTAAGGATATACACGGGGTAAGGTTTGTCAGGAGAACTATTACCTTGTGTTAAGTCAGCTGATTTATTTACAGTAGCACTCATCACAGCATCACTATTGCTGGCCCACTGTCTAACCCCAATCTGTAAGTTCTCAGCTGGATAGTCACTGTCCCTGCGCAGGCAAGTGCCCATCCTGGCCTTTCTGGCCTGTTTGTCCTCATCACACTCCAGCGGTGTGAGCCGTCCCGCCATGTGTCTGTGATCCTAATGAGCCTGTAGCTCTGCAAGGGCAAGCAGACCTCTGGTTCCTCCTGTTCACTCACCATTCTGTGTGTGCATTATTATACAGGCACTTCAGATGGTGATTTCCCAGGGAAAGTGTGAACACATTCCCCATCAGGCCCTTATTAGTGTGCATGCTTTTAGGGATACCCTTCTTTCAGTCCTGGTTTCTTGATTATGAGGTTTCTTTTGTCCACAGCATCCTGCATGCTCTTCTTGTCAATCTATGTATTTTCCTGTGTGTTTTTTACTGAATTTGCTTATAAGTCCTGGTCATTATGGGTGCAAACTGACAACAAGACTAAAATTGATATTCATTTATGCAGTGCATAATTTGCAGTATTGGCAAAATACATGTGCTTACAGCATTAGACAAACAATATAGGATCTTAAAGACTAATAATGATCATATTTCAAGGCTGTCTTGGATATTTTAAGGAAGCTCTATGTTATTTTCCACTGCTTTATCTAACAGTAGCTGAGAAACAACAATATTTTTAAATAGGAAATTCTAATAACTTATTCCATGTGAACTTATAGAAGAAAAGAGTTACTGTATGTTTGGTTTAAGTAATCATTGAGTTTAATTTTCACATTGCAGTCTTAGTTCAGAGAACTAGTATTTGTCTCATGTCTTCACTTGTGCCTCACACAGTTCACTACTTTTTAATTCATTACCTGAGAGGGTTAAGATATTGGACAATGATACTTTAAATCTTCAGGTCATTATCTTAAATAACATGTTTTTCCCTATATTTCAGGCAAGGAGTGATCTGGAATAACAATAATTCAGACCTGTCTTAAAGGTAGATATTATGGCTAGTACTCAAAAAATGCTATGCAAATCATCATAGTTGAATATGCATATTAGATATAAAACAATGTCCATTCAAAGAAGTTATCTTAGTTCTACATAATATACCTGTCAACAATAGTGATGAAAAAGATGAGCCACTCCCTAGGTTGGTTTTTTTATCTTTCCTGCCATTTATTAAAATAGTCAGTTGGCAATTCCTGGATTTCTAGCCTTCAAGAGATCTGAGACAGATAATGGTTAATATCAGACACCCAGTGAAGTGATAGTTTTTGTTTGAAGAATATTCTATATGTACCTTTTCATTATTTATTCAGTACTCTGACAATAAAAAGAGATACTGGTTAAGTTTAATTCCATTGTGGGTATTTTTTGCCACACTTCTTCCCACTTGTGCCATTCTGAAGAATGTTGTGTCATAAAAGGTAGTCAAGATAATTTTAAGAGAGCTCCTGAGAGTCTGAAAGAACATCAAAGGCTATTAAATATTTCCTTTCATATCTTTAATGCATATTACATACATATAACATTTGTATTGTTCTCTTGCAGCTAATGGGCATCTAACAGCTTAATTAGATCCCCAAATTACTGGATATTTAAACCAGGAAGCAGCAAACAAGAAGTGTATTTTCCTAACATCAGCCTGATGCTTCCAAGGAACCAGAAAAGTTTGCCATGGCAACTTTGGAGGGATGCTTTTCATTCTTTTTGAAAAGGTTTGAGACGTATGGCATCTTGGAGATACACCCCAGAACAGGAAATGTGCCAGCTAATTATTTTCTTTGTTCCCAAGGAAAAGAATAAAAGTGTCCTTTTTCAGTGGTACATGAATTGCAGTACTTGACAGCATTGTTTTTAGAGTTTGACAAGTATCTAAGTAGTGATAAGGCTAGATATTGAGGAGGCTAAAGGGTGATCTGAGAGCTTACAGCTGCCTAAAAAGCGTACACAGTCATACTCTTCTCGGTAGCACCAGATGACATAAAGGGCAACAGCTGCAGATTGCACTTGGAGACATTTAAGTTGCTTTGCTGTGACAAAGAGGGCTGCCATAGGTCACTTCCAACTAACATTTATGGCTTCTAAGAAGAAAAAATGAATGATACTAAATTAATGCTTACAAATTTTAATTGAATACAGTTTTACCTTCTTATATTTTATCAGATGGCTGTATTAAAAATCTGAGTTTTAACATACTGATGACAAGTTTCTTATCCTCTCAACATTTCACACAGTAATGTCATAACATAAGGACAAAACTTTTCATTTGTTGTCAAGTGCAGCTCTACAAATGGGAAGAAATAAATATATTAGATTTAGAGATTTATAGATTGTGATTCTGCAAAGGACAACTGTCAGCACCTAATCTAACCTCCTGACTGCAGGGCTTTTCCAAGTTATTAGTTGTGTAACCAGACACATCATTTAGGAAAAAAATTTCAAATGTGATATGACATTTCCAGTGAACTTGCAAGACTGGTAATTGCAACAGTGACTATGTCTCTTTAGTCCTCGCATTTTCTCACTCATTACTTTTTTTTCCAGATGTTATCACCAGTGATGTGATGTTTCTCTTTATTATTCATTGATAAAGATATCAATTAAGATAAATCTGAGAGGTTTTACCATACATTCCTCTTTAGAAAAATAATCTTTTGATAATTATGCACCACTCACATCTCTATGTAGACCTATTCAGCAATCTTTTAAAATATTAGTGTTTGCTTTTAAAATTTTTTTGCTTAGTTGAGGGATTCCTTTTCACATCTCAGTTTGAAAAACTGTCATTAGTTTTTCCATGTACCTTTTCCCTTTTCTTTCTTTTGATGAGGTTTCCCACAAATTTTATATGTGGGAACTTCATTTTGATCTTCTCAAAAAAGTGGGGACATTAGCTCGGGGTCAGCCATGAGCTCATTTTCTCATGTCTCCCCAAACTGATGAACATTGTTAAATCTGATGTCCTTTGAACACACATCAAACATCAGACTAATTTTGTCTCAAACTTTTTCAATATATCTTGCTTTATCTAAAATAGAGCATTCAAAATCTGTTTCTAGCAACAAAAAAGAGACCAACCCCTCCCTCTCTGCCCAGTATATATGTTTACAAATTATACAGAGGTTTGAAGGGAATGTAAAGAAATAAAGATATATTTTATTTCATTATGAGAAATGAAGATACAGTTAGCCACGAAAAAAATTAGTGAAGAACCAGCTTAGCAAACTGCCTTCAGATAATTGTGTGAATAAGATTCTTCTGCCTTCTTTTAATTAATACTTGACTTTCTCCTAAAACACTGCTGCTAGTTTCCATTTGAAACATATAATCTGGTTGTCTCCAGCTCTCTTTTCTTTACTGTAATGCAAAGTTTTCTGCTTACCACTTTACCTTCTGAAGAGTGTTCAAATCACGGGTGGTGAATTTTCAATAAATTGTCCTGAAAGTACCGCAGTCTCAGTAAGTGATGGAGTTTCTTAAAGATGTCTTAAGTTATTTGCTGATGGAGATTTAGATTGACTTTTCCAAGCTTTTTTTTTTAATAGGGAAAAGGAGTATTTTCACCTATTCCTAACTGATTTTGCATAAATGTTCCAATATATTTCTTCTAGGAGTATGAGGAAAAAGTACAGATAATGATCTCAACTCTACTGTGTAAAGAAAATAAATTAATGCAATAAGTGGTTTCATTCTGTGTTTGCATTCCTCAGCTAAGAACAGAGTGTACAGTTCTTATTGGTTAGTAACTCTTAAAATCATGAACAGCTATTTATTGTACATTTTTCTTGAAGTTTGAGACCTGCAATGAAGTGATTTAGAAAACAGTGTGTGAGGGAAGCATCATGTGCTTATTCTTGATTGCTGCATTGTATAATACTAGGTCGTTAATCATTAATAGAAAGAGTAAAGGTCCCAATTTAGTGCCCAGGGGAGACATCTCCATTAATTGCTTGCCAATTGGAGGGGACACAATTGACTTTAACCTGCTGGCTATGGTCCATAGGAAAAGCTCTGACCCATTTAATCAGCTCGGAATGTGTTCCATAACCTTTCAAGTTGGATCATTGAATGTCAAGTTCTGTCGAAGGCTTTATTTAGTCAACCATGACTGGTAACCTCCTTATCTTCTGCTTTTTGTGTCAGAGGTACAATAGTTTTATCAACATGTGTAGTTATTTTGTTTTAAAGTTGCCAGACTGTGTTTTGTCCAAATGGTTTAGAAAGATGCACCCTGAGTGTGATGGCATCATATGTTATGCACAGGCTCAATGAAAAAGTGAAATTTGTAGTTGCTTTCCTGTTCCTGTCATTTAATCTGCTCTGTGAATAGTAATCATATTTAGTGAGCTTCAATCCACAGTTCTTTTCTCAGAGACCTGAGAAATACTAACAAAAGACCCACGTAGGTTTTGATATGCAATGTATTTTTTTCTTTTTTTCTATCAACTGAAGTATATGTTATCCAGCTACCATTATTACTGTGTCATTGTTAGGAATGGATAAATTCGAAAGTTCTGGTGACACTGAATGATGCTGTGAATCAAGATGTCTCTCATCAGTTGGATTTATTTCTTTTATTTCTGTGCACTTGCTTCATCTACCAGTACAGGTCACCTAAATTATTTTTTTTAATGTTTTATGAAATTATCTGGTAATATCTGCTGTTCTGGAAATAGTAAATCAGAGTCCCTTCTGAGGGAAGTATTCACTTTGTATTTTGATCTATTCAGAAGTAGAAAATCAAGTGAAACTGCAAAACAGTGGTAGTGTCAACAATAAAACCTCTGTGTTTATTCTGTCTGATGAAACAACTGTCTGACATCTACAGCTACCTCATAAAATGGGACCAGATTGATGATCCTAAGTTATTCAGTGTTTCTTGGTTCTGTGAACATTTTGTTGTTTTCAGCTGTGTAGGCAGTTTTCTTTTTCTCTTTTGCTGTTTCTCTCATTCTCCATTTTTGCTGGGAAGGAATGCTTTATGTTTACAACCTTTTCATTTTACAAATTGGTCTTTAAAATGCCTTGCTGCCTGGATGATAATAACAGGGAAATAATTTCTGTCTAACTGTAGGTGCATTCATGAACCTGGCCAAGTGAGTGCAAGGAATAAACTGTACATTTAATTAATGACATTTCCTTTCATTTTCTAAGTTAGGTTCAGCATCAGTCTGTCATTAGGACTAAAAGGATCTATTTGAGAAACAGTATTGCATTTCCTTTAAAAGATCCTTACTAGTTTTGAATAATAATGGTCTATAAATATATTAATGATAATGAGTATGCAAAATGTTCTGTACGAAAAAAAGATCTGACAAGCATGAATGGTGACAGATGATGACCAGAATTTTCAAAAATTTATGATCATTACAATGTGAAAAGTAATTACGAATAATAAAAATCTGTTTCAATAATTAGCTGTAATGAATGCTCATAGCAAGGTAAATGAACTGGAACAATTTAAGGCAATAACACACAATTTGCATTTTATACTTTGTCAGAATATTTTATCATCAGCAATACACTCTTATATTACCACAATTTTCAACATTTAGCCATGCACCTCATGTTCAAGTCTTTGGCTAAGCATTGACATACATAAACAAGTGTACATAACCAAAAAAATGATAATGAGAATTAATTAATTTAGTAAGGGAAGATTTGTTACATTTAAAATAAATATTTTCATGTGAATATTGGTTTTGTACATATGTTAATAAATCTGTATTTTAGGACTTCTCTATATAATACGAAAACTGTTATAGTGTGGGAAAGAGTCAGTCTAAGAAGTCAGTGTTTATTTTGTACAAGCTAGGACACATCTGTGATGGTCTTATGGAATTTTTTATGTGCATTTATTCATGCTGTTTATCCCAAAAGCAAGACCTGTTTGAAACTGCCAGGTTCCACTTCTCCGAAAGTGTGTTTTACCATGTGAAAATGAGCAAGTGCTCAGGGAACCCAGAGCCAGGGGATAGGTTTGGAACTACTTTGATATTTGCAGATCTGCCTCTTTCAAATTCTTCCCAGCAGTGAGCCATGAATTTCAGGATGATAAAAGTTACAACTGACTGACTCCCAGTGTTGGACCAGAGTAGTCACTCCTGGGTGGATTGTCATCACTGCTCTTCAAGGTCACTTTTTTCATTACAGTGAACCTTTCCAAAAGTTCACTGTAATTCATCATTCCTTGGACATGTGATGTATCAGATCTAGGGTCATCTCCACAATTTACTTCAGTTCTAAGTCTTCTTCACTTGTACATCATTCTGCCAAAAGACAAAACTGGGGAGCTTGTTGAAGCCCAAGAGACAATTGGAATCTCCTTTTGCTGTTCTGCTATTTTAAGAAAATGATTCTGAAATCATTGAACTGGTAATACTTCTTAGCCTTGACTAATTCCTGGTTTGCCAGAAATGCTGTTCACTCTTGCATAGCCAAACTATTTTTTGAAAAGTTTATTGCTTGCTCCCTGCTTCAAATCTAGTTGCTGCCAATCTTATCCTTAAGTTTCTGAGTTTTGCTGCCCTTTGCTCTAACACTCATGCTCTCTCATTCCTGCAGAAATTTATGGCAGTCAGCAAGTGTCATTTCCAAATAAAATTGTGACCCTACTTATGTTGAAGTCTGTGGAAGTCTGTCTGCTAACTATGAAGAGAACTTAATAAGGACTTCCAGAAACATGTGGCAAATAACTCTTCTTCTTACCCTCTGCTGGGACGCAGAAGCTGCACTCAAGTTTGTTTTTGATCTCTCTGTGTTTTCAACAAATACTCTGAACCTGGAGGAAGCATTTCTCAGCTTGCATTTTATAAGATGTCATTGGAGCAAACACCTTTGCCAAAGACATAAAAGTAATTTAAAATTTTATTTTATTAAAAGTAAAAATAATAGATTTTATTTAATATCAGAGAATTAATAAATTATCATATAATCTTAGGGAGGCTGGTATCATTGCATTTGGTGCAAACTTTTTTTTTCTATTATCTGAATTATGTATTAACGGCTATATTGTCACACCAAAGAAGCATAGGCTGATCCTTCCCTTAGACCACTTTTGCACTCCATTGAAAAAAGTTTTCCAGGTATACTGTCACCTGAGAAGGTTGTGCCATATGAATAAAACCTCAGGTAGAGACCTGAAGAAACTCATTCAAAACATCTGGGAGTCAGAGTAATTTGCTGTGGATTTGGTTTTTTTTTGTTACAGAAGTGTTTGGACAGTAGTAGAGGCCCAATGGGACACATTTTAATTACTTGTTACTGTTTCTTCTTAATCTACTTCAAACAGCGTGCAGAGTAATAGTGAGCATATCATAGTCCCAGCCCTTGTTCTGTGTGTGGGTTTTTTCCCCTGCTAACTCTGAGCAATTTGTTTTTCTGGGTCAAACGAATTTCTAGATAGACCAAATACTTTCATGTATGACAAGGACAGTAGGACATCAAAACATATATACCCCAGGGAATGGCTTTAAACTTCTCCTTTTGATAATATTCTTCCTGACATGTTCAATGCATCCATCACATCAAAGCTTTAACATTTTGTTTTAAAGAAACTGTTTAAGTATGTTTTTCTTAGAGAATGCATGGAGGTTGTTTAAATAATAAGAATAAAAAAGAATTATACACTTTCAGAACAGGAATTTCAATCTGCTTGAGCAGATACATCTGCTATTTTTTTTCAATGCACCAGGAATAAAAGTTTGTTATGGACAATGGTAATTTAATGTGAAGTCCACAGTATGTTAAACATTTAAAACCAGTGGATATAGATATATTAGAAACATTAAACTGGTCTGGGCCTGGAGTTCATTCTGGGTTAAAGTGTGCAAGAACCTGGAACAAGTTAACCCAGAACTAACGTTTGATGTGGTGCTTACTTGGGTGTGCTATCTGTGCTGGGCATGACACTAGCCAAACTTCTCCCTTCTCAAACCTTTATTTTGAAGTAGAAATCCTTATTTATGATTGAGCAGAGCTTATACGTATACACTGCTCAAATTGAGAACGAGGATTGCAGATAAAGGGATAATTACTTTGTAAAGAAGCTTATAACTTCCTTGGGATTGCCCTTTTTATACTCTGAGTTGCCACATGCCTGCTTTTGCAAGCTGGGGAACAACCTATGAAACCACTAAGGGGCTACTGCAAAGGTGCAGTAACTCAGTAAGGTGTTTAAGCACCTGCAAAAGCAAATGCATGGGGAAAATTTTTACATGGAATAATGACTTTTTTTCAGATTTTCAATATTTAAAAACTAACCAGGCTCATCTTCTTTGTATTGTCTTGTTAATGAGTTACTTACACTGGTTCTTATTTTGTTCTCTTACACCTCTGGTGCCTTTTACTGTAACTGCATGCAACCACTAAGAGAGATGAATAAATAAAGATTTTAGTGAGGTTTGTAAAGCTCTGGTGAGAATGGATCCCTCTGTTCCCCAGCTGAGAGTCAGCCCTGCTTAAAAGAAAGTCGGTATTTATTGACTGTTCAGCTTGTTCAGCCGAGTCACATGGCCATTTCCACTGGAGGAGTCTGGCACCAGCCCTTGAGCTTCTTCAGGCATGACAGGAGTGCTGCCTGCTCGGAGGAGCAGTAGGGCCTGTACCACAGCTCTGACCTCAGCACCAGGGCAGGCATCTGCCCATTCAGGGATGCAGGGCTTTCTTTCTTTGCACATTGGGATCCCTCAGGTTCTGCTTCACTGAACACCCAGCAGGAGTGAAGAAGCAGGTTGTCTCGCCTCTCATGGGAGGGATTGCATGACCTTCGTGAGAAGCAGCTGCTGCTGGATCCCAATCCCTGCCAAGTTCGGCAGTAGCTCCTAATTCAGGGCTGAGAATTGCACGCCCACGCTTTCCCATGCTCCATTCTGAACACGGTCAGGGGCGCATTGCTCAGTAGAAGACAGGCCAAGGGCCATTACAAATAGTGGTTTTCTCTGCAGGTTTTCCACAGTATTGATTACAAGTGACCAGTGGCTGTGACAAAATTAGGAAAACTAAGTTCAATGTTATAAATAAATTATCTCTCTTGAGTAATTTATGTTGAGAACACTTGCTGCAGGGTTAATTATGAACGTCTTCATTGAATCCATGCTGCAATATTTACAAATGGTGTTTGAATAGTTGAGTATAGTAGGATTTTAATAGCTTGGTTGAGATTCAGAAATGCAGATTGTAGTCCACTTTGGTATAATGTATTTAATTTGTTGTCTACAGAACCACAGCGTTTTGACCAGCATTTCTCGTTACACTATAGACTTATGTTGCTTACATGTACAAGAATATTGAATCTAGACAAATTTCATATTGTTTAGAGCAGAAATGCAGCTTGAATAAACAAAGGAGTTCTGCTACCTTTATGTCTGTGATGTTTTGTTGTATTTACAGCCTTTTTTTTTGTTGTTGTTTCAGCTTTGTCACCGGTCTGAAAAGCTGTACAAACATCACGCGATACTTTAAATGCAAACCATCAATTTAGATGCAGTCCTTAGTTCTACATGATGACTCTGTGGTTTGTGCAATCATTTTTGCTTCTGTAACATCTTCTTTTCAGTAATGTTCCATATACTGTGTTGTGAAGATGATGGGGGGATTATTGGTGCTTTGATGCACATTATGACATTATCTTATGGTATGCAACTGCTCTATAAGCACTGAAATATTAAGACTCAGTCTCAAATCTTACCTAGCTGACAGATATGATATTTTTTATTTTATTGAAATTTCTTTTGCACAACATTTAAGGCTATGATTAATCAGTTTAGTGAAGTAGCAGCTGCTCAAGCTGCTTGGTGTTAAGAAAGGCAGGAAGGAGATGATGAGAACTGACTCAGCACCAGCAGTCTGTCTAGGACAGTGTATGAAACAACAACTTACTGTCACTTTTTAAAGTGAGAATTCTGAATCCCTGCAGGCCAGTGTGGGATTTACTACATCCTGCACAGGAAAGGAAAATCATCTGCTTCTTGCAAGACTGTGATTCATGCTGACCATACTGGCTTTGGCAGGAACAGCTGAAAGGCAATACTTTGCCTCTGTAAATGGCACAAGTTCCCACCTTCCTCTTCTTGGTCTGCACTACAAGTTGTATTTTTTATTTCTGTGAATTAAAATAGTTTTTGATGCTTAACCATTGTTCCTGCCAAGCACTGACATGACTTAAATAATTTCTGATGATAAAGATAATGAACTTACAGATCCCAGACCTCATAATATCTATTTTGTTCCCTAATTGACCCAAATCATAAATTTGCAGAGATGCAGTGGGAAAGAGAAGTACATAAATATTTTAGCCACTATCTAATGCCTCTTTGCAGTACTGCTGATAGCAAATCTGTAGAAAAAGAATGTGCATTCCTTTTTGATATGAGAAATTAATTTAAATATAAAGCAGCAAGATTCTTCTTACCATAGATTATCACATTTCATCTCATTATGTGCTTTTTACGAGACACCTGACGGTTGAAACCAGCCTGGTCACAAGTTCATTCTGCAAAACTTTCTGGTATTGACTCATCTTTTCAAAATGTCTAACAGTGCTTTGTCTCTCTTCCTGCCTTAAGCCTACATAAATGTTTTAGAAAGGATATAACTTCTCCTTCCCACACACAGCAGATGACAATACATAAGAGAGGAGGAAAAAAAGGAAATGCACACCGTTAACGTTATACTTCATGAAACACTGGAAATATATTTGACATCAAAGCACTCTCTGTGAGCTTGCAAGCTTAGTCCTTATTCCTGCAGTCTTGTAGCCCACAGGCTCTGTGAGAGCCTGGAGTCTGACTGCACGCAACAGGTTTGCATGGGACTTTCTGTTCCCTTTGTGTTATTCATTGCTACATCTATGGGAAGCTAAAGAGATCCAGACTCCCATTGGCACAAAAGTACTGTATTTTCTGGTTTAACCTGTGCTTTATTCCACATAACGCCTCGTTAGTCAGGCTTTATGGGTGTAATCCAGAGCCCATTGATCTCAGTGGAAAACTGCCCACCAATTCTGCTGGGCTTTTGATCACTGCTTGTACATGGGATGCTAATTTCACCTCTAAATCTTGTGCAAACCAGGTTTGTCACCAGCCTGATTTTTCAAGGTTATACATCACCAAAAGTTAAGTGAAAAACATGTTTCTCCTGTGTACCTGAGACAAATTCCTGCCAAATCCAGCACAAAGAGGGAAGAAAAGCAGGAAAAGCAGGATGTGAATCTTCCCCCTGTCCCACTTCTGACTCTGGAGAACCACTGTGCCATGGAGGTTCACAGACTTGGCTTCAACACCTGGCTGTGTTTTCTAGCTCCAAACTTGGCCTGGCCTCAGAATTGTTTTTCCTCAGAACCATGGGTGCCTCCCACAGAGAGCTGAAGGGGATGGAAAGCTTAAGCAGTCCCACAGGGAACTTAAATCCTAATTCAGGAGTAACAAAAATTGATTCTTTGCAGCTGTGGAACAATTTTCTATCCTGAACTGAGGGAAGAAAAGCTCAAGGAGTTCCAGTATATTTCAAGGAGCCAAAGTTTTTATTGTACTTGGAAATTTTTATTTGGTCAGCAGCCTTGAGATATGAAGAGGATTATTCACCTCCCTTCCTTGTTTTGAGAACTAGCATAAATAATCCATTTAGCAATAATGCTGTGCCTCCCAGTGTGCTTGTTTATCGTTAGACTTCTCCAGCTTTCAGTGGGCTAGTGCACTCTGATTCCTGGCTGGATTTATGATGCAAATGTCAGACAGGAACTCCATCCCTCTGTTTTCAAGCCAAATCTCTTTATTTTGACATTGGATTTGAATTATACATTTATGGAATCATTGGGAAATATTTGAAAATATTAAAATTCTCTTGACAGTTAAAACCAGGTTGTAGGTTAGCTCCAGCCTGAAAGTTAACTGTAAGTCCATAGGAATGCCATTCATGAATTGTTACTTTCACTGAATTTTCTCTGAGGGTCATCATGTGGGTTTTTGGCATGCATTTCAAACACACAGCCATTCTTTCCTCACTCTGTAATGTCTTTTCACTTATTTTGTTCATATATTGTATCTTTCTTGAGAAGAATCTGGGAATTTTTTAAGGCTTCTTTGTTGGTAATGGGGGCCTCTTACAGGAATGAGTACATTGAAATGAGGAATCTGAGTGGAAAAGACTGCAGGAACCTGAAGAAAAAAAGCCTGTCTTCATCAATGAGACCTATAGGAAAAAACATAGAAAGAACTTGTCCCAAAAACTTTCACACAGTGCTCAGTGTAGTCCAACTCACCTGATCAAAATTAGTATGTCAGACACTGAAGAGATTACAAATTAACAGATAAGTCTTCAAATGCAGTTGTTGCTGGTATTCAAAAGCAACTGTGTGATTTCAGGACTACAGTGAAAAATGCAGGCTTCTAGTACAGCACGACAGCTGAAGAGGAGGTACTATCCTTGGAAGCAGTTTATTAGCTTAAACCGTTGAACCAAACAATTTAGTTTAAACTACTACTTGCTATTGTTTAAAACTCTTATTTAAATTATAATTTTTTAAAAAAGAAAAATATCAAGTAGGGTTATATTGTTTCTATATTGACACTGAGGTATGATGTCTCCCACAATCATTATCCCATCTCATGAGAGACCAGTAAATATCTTGCTATTGTAGAGAGTCTTTAGATAAGATCTAGAGAAATTATATAAAATTTAAAAAATGTAGTTGGCTGTGAGAACTGTGAGAAACTAGACCTGTTGTACTCAGAGAGTGACAGTTAAGTAGGACCCTGATGGTAATTGTGGTAGGGGTATCTGCAGTCCAAATCCAGGAGGTGAATAGACAAAATCACATCACAGGAGATGGATCTGTGCATCTTATCTGCAGTGGTAATGTAGGAAATGAAGTTGCACAGCTTCTACAGTAAAGGAGAGCACAAGCTTGATAGAAGGAGCTGTATGGTCTAAATGAAGATGGAAAGAAATTGGTTGTTAGAAAGAACATTGTAGGCATTGCAACTATCAATTCAAACCAGAAATGAGACACTGGAGAGAAGCCCACTGTAATAATTCACCAGATCTTGATGTGAATTTTCCCATATTTCAGGTCTTTTTGTTTTGTTTTGTTCCCTCTCCCTCCCGCCCCCACCAACCAATTTGGATATTTTTAAGAGTTATCTTCTACATCACAAGAACTAGTTTTAAAAAGCCCGGTATTCAAGACATTACATCAGAGGAGTGTAACAGACATTCTGGATTTATTGTTTGTGAAAACACAATAGTCATGTACCTTGCATTTCTGTTTTCATGAGCCTTTGATTTAATGAGAATTTTAATGTCTGTCAGAAGTAATCATTTGTGCCTACAATGCATATGTACAGATAGAAAATCTCAAACAAACTCATAGTTTTAATTTTCATGTGGCAGTTTGAGATTTCACAGGTAGAATATCAGCTTTTATGTGGGCAGGATGTTCCCAAGTACCATTAATTTCAATGAGGGTTGTAACTGTTCGGTGCTGCTAAATTTGAAGTGGGGGTTGATTTATCTTTTGTATCATGAGAAATGAATCACTGCACCTGAATAATAATGAATAATAATGTTGTGCAAGTAAGTGAATGCAGCAGTTCCAAGACAAGAAGGCCACAGGCCCAGGGCACATCCTATGATCCCTTATTTTTAACAGGAAATGCCTGCTTGCTATATATACATCAGCAAAAAGACTAGAATAGGCTAAGAAAGGTATCTGAGCAACAAAACATAAAATTATCTTGGACTCCAAAAATGTCAAAGTTTTTGAATGTTATGCAGAGTAAAAATGCATTATAGGATTAGGTAGGATAAATTGAGTCGTTGGAAGACTTTTTTTCTGAAACACTACACAGTTTGGAGGTAAAATACTAGTTTTTGTTAGCTAAGAAATCTTATGCTTTGTACTGCTGCATTTTCTAGTTTGTCATTTATGTGACAGAGACATTATGAAATATCTCTCGAGAAGATTATTTGTATGATATTTCAAGCCGGAGAAAATGTGGGAAAGTGAAATCCTCTCAATAAAGATTGAATGAATATTTTCTACCCAATTGTGTAGAATTAAATGGGTTTAAAAATAAAATAAAATAAAAATCAAGGTATGTTTCCAAAGTCAAATTGCTATAATCATGTGCTCCTAAATCTGTCCCCAGTTACCATGATGAAATCTATATTCAGAATTACATAGCAACATCTGAATGGATTCTTTCTATAAGTAAAAATGCTCCTGAATATTTCTGAAAATGAAAACTTGAAATCTTTATTTTATTTCAGCCTTTGTCTTTCAATCTTTTGACTTTTAGGGTTCATCAAAAAAATGAAGAGATGGTATTATACATGTGACACTTAAATTCACACTTACCTAGGCACTTATTGAGAACAAGTATAATCTTTGTAAATAACATCTGGGGACAGATAACTACCAGTTACATTGATTTCCTTTCTCAGGAATTTAGTCACTGACATTAGTCAGAGATTTATAAAGGAATAAACAGCTCTGTATCAATAGATTTTGTAGATTTTTATAGAAAAATTTAATTTCAGAATAAAGGGAGCTTTATATTGCATTGTGCTGCTGTGTTCTTTGCATGAAATCTTTACATATGTTGCTCATTTCAGTCCTGAGGCAAATGACAAATGATCTTCAAGCACTAGATAACTTTTCTGTTTTCTTTCCAAGTACAGACAGAAAGTTTGTGCGGAGCTCAGGTGATTTGGTCTCTACAGATCTCCACTTACTATTTTCATCATGGAGATCCAAATCATGCGATATTTTTAGCATTCCCACACGTGTATGTGTGGACATACAGTTAGACAATACTGTACAGTTAGACAATTGGTCCTTACTTCCATTGAAAAGACACTGGTAATGGTTTGAGAAACTGCTTCCACAGTGAGCTCAGCAGAGTTGTATTCGAGAGTCCGAGGAGTGCATGGTTTGTACTGCCCTGTGTATTCCATAACTTAGAGTAGTCTAAATAAACTCAGGAGCTGCTATCAGGAATGGAATTTGAACCTATAACTCCTTTGAGGGCGAAGTTCACTGCTGGAGGACAATATGGTGCTATAAAATTGTATTAGTTATTAGGTGACACTACAGCTGTACATTTCAGTGCAGGAAATGGTATTCATACTTGGGGCTAAGACTCAAACTGAAAAGGTTAAGAGCTGGGTAATGTTCCTACCCTGAAACAGATTAGCGGTGCCATCAAGAAGTTTCCTTCCTTGTCTGTACTATACCCTCAAAACACGGAAAAGTAACTCCAGGCTTCTCAGAGAACGTTTCTCCCTCCCTTTCTCCCTCTGTGTGCTGAGCTGAGCTTCAGTGAACATTATACACTTGGAAAGTTTTCTTAAAAAAGGCCTTTTGTCATGTAACCTCTCCTGGGTGGGTTGCTTTCCTTACAAACAGTTTAGACAAAGCCAACACACTTTAAGGTCCCTGGTAGGTGACAATAATTTGAGACGAATATCTGAAGGCTTTTTTTACTGAAAGCTAGTCTTTTTATTTCTTTCATTCCTTCTTTCTTTCCTTCTTTCTTACCTTCTTTCTTTCCTTCTCCCTTTCCTTCTTTCTTTCCTTCTTTCCCCCAAGTCTGCAGAAGTTTACCTTTGAGGGCTTTACTTTTGGGGCTTTGGAACTTCTTTGCCTCTAGTAGACTGAAGTCTATGTGTTTGACCTTCACCAAAATATAAACCACTTTTAGAATTATAATTCCATCTCAATTAATTTTATTTATCAGAGGATGCCTCTCATTGAAGGACAAGTCACAGCCCTTTGCTGTGGTTTAACCTGAGCCAGCAACTCATTACAACAGGGCCCAGTCCCCAGCTCCCACTGTGACGAGGAGGAGAATCAGAAAAAGGTAAAACTCATGTGCTGAGATAAGAACAATTTAAAAGTAAAATAAATAAAGTAAAAGATGATGATGATGATGACAATAATGATGATGATGATGAAAAAGAGAAAAGAGAGAGGAATAAACTGAAGAGAAACAAGTGATGCACACTACAATTGCTCAGCACCCACTGGCAAATACACAGCCCATACCCGAGCAGTGAGTAGCTCCTCCTGGCCAACTTTCCCTGGTTTATATAGTGGGCATGACATCCTATGGAATGGAATTCACCTTTACCCAGTTTGGGTCAGCTCTCCTGGCCATGCTTCCTCCCAGCTTCTTGTGCACCTGCTTTCTGGCAGAGCATGAAAAGTGGAAAAGTCCTTGATTTAGAGTAAGCACCACTGAGCAACAGCCAGAACATCAGTGTGTTATCGGCAGGATTCTCATACTGAATCTGAACCACAGCACTATACCAGTTACCAGGAAGAAAATTAAGTCTATCCCAGCCAAATCCAGGATACCCTTCTTCTCCAACAAAAGCTGCATTGCAAGCACAGCTTTGATGCAAACTTAAATCCCTGTAAAGTCAATATTTCATGACTTTATCAAAATAAGAACAGGCACTGAGTTTGAATGGCATTTTCTCTTTTTATATGAGGTTGGTCAAAACAGTGAAACTTGTAAAAATAAAAAATATTTTTCTTAAGTCAGAAATCAATTTTCTAAAACATTATTTTTCCAAGATACAAAATTAATTACAAATACATTAAATTGAAATGATGACTAATAAACCAACCTCCACAATACATTTTTGGGAGGGGAATACCTTCCGCAGCTACAGTGATTTGTCACTTTTGTTGATGGATGGAGTGCAATAAATTCTGATCTAGAGTGAGACACTCACAGCTTCACATAATCCAGTAAAAGTCTGCAATGCTACTTTTACATGATGTTTCCAGTGAACTGAAACATAGATTGTTGCCTGATCACTACATCTTCAATAGAAGTCAGCTTGCTGTTAATCTTATTTAGCATAGAGTTGCAACTGGATTTTGGGGAGCATATAAGGAAATGGTTATCAGTATTTAATTGTAAAACTGTTTTTAACCGTCTGTTGAAATGCTATGATGGAGATCATGGGATAAATACTTGCTTTTTATTAAGTTAGAATATTTGAGGACCACAGGAAAAAGAATAATTACTGGGGATGTTTAATTTTTTTCCCCCATCCTTAGTTTAACTGCTCTTACTTGATTGAAGTTTTGAAGTATATTATAGTCTTACATTTTCCATTTATACATAGGGAATTTGTGTATTAAAGGGACTTTTATGTGGACCAGCATTACAGCTCTGAAGTAACATGAAAAGATGAGGTAGGGTATATCACCAAGGAATACTTATCCTTACTACAAAGGCTTACCATATCACACAAATTGACAGACCTTACATGTCCCCAAAGAGAAAGTTAATAAGATGAAGCAGTGCAGCTGAGCAAAACTGCTAAATAATAAAATTACACCAAATGTTTTTCTTTTGCATCATACCTGTCTGCCATGGTTATTAACTTGTTCCTTATATATCTAAGTTTTGTTTTGCAAGAAAATAAAGGAAGTAGGAAAATAGATTTTATAACCAGCAAACGTATATTTTTATACATTTCTCATAATACATTCTGCAGAGATACATAAGGTCTGTGATATAAACATACCTGCAAAAGTGGCAATGCAGTGCATGCATGTGGAAGAGAGCTTTATGAAGGTGTTTTTTTACTGTATCAATAAGTTCATCAGTTTAAATCACAAACTGAAGTGACAACTGTTGACATACAGTTTTGTCCATAATAGAATTACTTAGTCAATGCCATTTTCAATGTTAATTTCTAAGCAGATGATACTTTCAATGAGAATGACATCCAGACAGAATAGTAATGAAACAGGTAATCTAATTCATTTGAAGAACTATTCTATTAAAGTAATGGCCCCAAGGCAGTGGGAGATGAAGAGCACCGGTCAGGAAGAAAAGAGCATGATTCCATAGTAATGTATAATTTTCCTTTCCAGAAAAAAAAAAGGAATTATATTGATAAGGTGCAGGAAAGAAAGCTGCACACTACAATACTATGTAGGCTGAAATTTAAAAAAGACCAAAACAAGCTCCAACAAAACAGACAACAGGATGTAAATAAAATACAAATATTGAAATATGCCATGGGAAATACCTATGTACAACTGATATCGAATGCATGGCCAGACTGTTAAATGCAGTTTTCCCATTTTGTAACTGTGGCAAAGGATAAACTATGGGGCTTAAGTAATCTTTCATTACTTCTACCAAAGTGATAAATTTAAAGGCCAATGTATTCTTTCTTCAGAAGCATCCAGACTCTGAAATTAGAAAAGATGCCTATGCAGAATGTTGGTGATATGCCATGTCAGAGCAATCATGAGAAAAACTATTTCACTAGCAACTGAGGTTGTCTTCTCTTTTGCCCTTGCAGTGTTCATCACAATAGCCTCCAGCTGTTTTCCTTAGGATACAGCCCTATGGCCCTGGGGCATTCGACCTCTAGGGTACAAAGTGTAGTAATTTTTAATTTCAATCTCCAACACCTGCGTGAGGGAGGGAGCACTGGTCCTTGATATCATTTAGTCATTGACTTTCCTGAAAATAGGATTGAGCCAGAATACATCCCTGGGCAGCTAGAAGACATTAGGGGCTAATAAGTCTTATGATATATGCACACTATTGATTTACCATTCTAGCTTTTAGAATCTGAATACCAACAGCATTTACCCAGGGATACATGTTAAGCGGGTCCATATGGAAATCTTTTCTGTGCATCAAAACCTTGTACTTAGAGCTTTTGCATTGCATACTTTGTCTAAATCACTCAGATTTTTCTCAGAACTCGTATATAAATAAATAGATACAAAGACATATTGGACTAAAAAGCTTTAAATAAAAAATGTGTTCATAACTCTTTGCCTTTGTGAAATTCTCAAAGTGAAATTTCATTTTGTAATAGAAAAATAGGTTTAGCAGAAAAGGGAACTGAGGATCTGATCTAGAGACAAGACAAATGCCTTCTTTGTGCTGCACTTGAAAAGACAGGCCTCTCATCATGCAGACACTTAACCTCGTGAGAAGGATTTGCAGGGACATGAAATCTAGAAGTTTCTGTTGAGTTTGTACACATTATGCTATCCCAGTAGAGCTGTTCTGTTAACTATTACAGCCAAGGCATGCAGCTCACTATTTCCTAAAGTGCATTTTAATTTCCGTTGAATGCACTTGCCCTTTCTGATGTGGCCCTGCTGTCCCATCCTTTCAGATGTATGCATTTTACTCATGGAAAAGCTTTGCTTTAGTCTCCAAGCCTGTTTTACAACAACAGAAAATTACATTAAGGTGTTCTCCTCTGGAACACTGAAGCCATGAAGGCATCAGGAGTATGTCTGAAGATAATAGCTTTTAGTGGAAAGGCTCTCCAACAGGTGGGCACTGATCCAGCTGAAGAAAGGACACCCCCTGTTACATGTTATGCTGCTTCTACTGGTATCAATGATTTTCTTAGACTGTAAAACATATACCCCAGCAGAGAATACCCAACTAAACACCTAACGTTAGAAAAAACAATTTTTTTATATGATCAGATTAGTTAAGCAGATTTTTCTGCAAGGGAAAGAACTGTTAAAAGATGTACTTTTTTATGACTGAAAACCAGAAGAATGAGTGTTTCATATAAACATATTTTCCTTTTGGGACACAATTTATTCCTGATCTTCCTCCTTAGCAGATCAGTTTCCAAGAAGGCTAAAAATAAATAGTCTCTTTTAAAAACAAGGTGGCACTGAGTTAGTATGCTTCTGTGAAACAGCAATTATTTCTGACAGGTGAAAAGGCCATTAGACATGAATTGATTTTCAGAGGTACAGTGAACTCAGTCGACAGGAGCTGTGTGTGCGCAGCACCTCTGAACATCAGAGTCTGTCTTACAAGGTGCTGAATGACCTCAACCCACAGAAAGTTTTCTACGCATTTCAGGAACTGGCCTTTAGAAACGAGACAAGAAATCTGTAAGCCCAAATACACACTGTGAAAATGCTGAAATGCAGTCCCTGAGCTGTCATGTTGTCCACTTTAAATGGCATTGAACTTGGCACCATGAGATCCTGAGAAAGCCACTTAAGATCCCTGTGCTCTTTCCACTTTCATTCCTTCTGTGTCCTGTCCTTTTAAACAGTACCAAGACCTGAATTGTCTTCTTCTGCTCATGAATACACTCACACTAACTGGGCTTCGTATCAGTTGTAAACCCTTATTCCTATGAAATGGCTGTTTCTAAATATGAAAATAAAGAAATATAACTGTTTAGAAGAGTTGTTTTAACTTTGCTAATGCTGTGAGTATCTCAGTGGAAATCCATGACTGAGAATAGGTGACAAAATACGTGTTATGCTCTTAGTTAGCCCTCCATATTCTTCTAGACAAAAAATTAGTTCTGAAACTATGATCCACTCAAAACATTTAAATCTAAATAATATATGAAATAGCCAATACAAAGTAGGAAAACAACAATTTGATAGAGAACTAGTAAGTACTAACACAGATGACACACCAAGAATTATACCCAGGAGAATGTATAGCTGATATGCACTTTCTTGTAATTTTCTAGATTTTTTTTCTTTGTGCAAAATCAGGTTAGATCTACCTTTTAAAGATCAGTGAACACTTGAGTCCAAACGTATCTGAATTTTGGGGAAGATAATAATGAGGCATGATTTCAGAACTTTGTAATGTGACCCTTTGTCATTTTGTCATGATTGCCTTTTCTTTTGTCCTTTCCATAAATCTCGTATGTCATAGGTGCTGCATCCAGTTAATTTTATAATAGCAAAAAAAACCAAGCCATGCAAGTAATATAAAGATGCTGGACATATTTATAGGTCAAAGTTTCCACTTAAAAAGGGTTTAGTTACTCTGTTCTGACTGATGCTAAAGATTCCCTGGTTAATTCCTTCTTTTGTGCTTAATTTCCTGACTGTATAAAGGGAGGCTAACAGCATTTGATTTAAAAAAAAAACAACCAAAACCCAAAAAACTGAAAACTGAAAACCAAACCAAACAAAAAACCCCAAAACCCCCTCAACCCACAAATTATGGTAGGGTAGAGTTAACTATTGTAGGCACCTTCAGCATTCTTAGGCAGCGGGTGGTTTAAACAGAGACATGTACTGCTTATTTACATGTCTGCATCTACAAGGATTTTTGGGTGCAGTTGTCCAGTGATGCTCATTGACTTTTTTAGTGTTATGATAACATAAATGTAGCTGGGAAACAGCAGTGTTTAGGATTATGATTGCAAGAGTATGGGTTTTGTTTGGTATGGTATATTGGATTTTGCTCCTTTCTTCCATCAGATGGGGAATATATATATTTCTGGTAATATATTTAATAAAACAGTGACCAGAATGATATGACAAAATGATGAATTTTTCCTAGATTTCTGTTTCCTGGATTATAAGGGAAAAATTTGGTACTATGCTTGTGTTTTGGATCTTGCAACATTCCTCAGTAGTCTAGACTAGAAGCAAGTCTTCTCCAAGTGCTGATATTTGGAAACTGTCCTAAAAGGAAACTCCTTTATCAAATCCTTTTCACCACAGCCCCCAGACAGGAAATACCAACGTGAAAAACCTTGATCTGAAAACTTTGAATAGCTTGACTAAATTCGTACTTTGACTCTTTGAAAAGGACTCTTGAGAGCTGAAATGTGTGCAGTGAGTATTTAAGACCTACAGCTCACAAAATGAAACTTGACTCCAGACAGGTTTCATTAATTGGGAGAAGTTATGATGATAAGCATTGCTTTACTTTTCTTTCTTCCTAGTAATAGAGTTTGCTAAGATTACATTGTGCTCTGTCTTAACTGTCAGTTAAAAGATTTCATGTTACTAAAGTTGTCACTTTGTAAAGTCAAAATGAAACTGTATGAAACAATTTCTATAAGTGCTTGAAGATTTCTCACAGTTTTCACCCAGTATAACAGGTCATATAAGGCAGTAAAGACTTGAGATCAGCACAGCCAGCTACACCCAAGTTTCTGTTAACACATGCAGAGCTTTTATAAAGGAATGAGGCCTCTGTTCATTGAGGGGAAGGTCACAGTGATGGTTTTGTTATTGTTGTCTATGATCCTTGTGTTTCAGCCACAAGCTGTGTTTCTATGGAATTGAATTTTGAAAACAGTAAACCTTATACTTTAAAGACCTGATACAAAAAATATATATAGCAAGGATTGCTGCTTTTTTTAAAAAAATTTGTTTTTATTTATTGACTTGGTTCATTATCCTGCATACTATTTTGAATTAATACTTGTTTAGAACACGACTTTCTGAAAAGCAGGGGAGAGCCTCTAAGTTTTAGAGGATCTGTTTATTGTGAACTGCTTTCTTCCCACAATCTAAACCCCCTTGGTGTTCTGTGTCCATTTTCTTAGACTTTTGCTGTACCAGATTCTGAGAAGATGATGTTTTTTTCAATCAGTTCTTCAGAGGATTGGATAGGTAGTTAATGGGTGCTGGCAATAGCCATAAACAAAAAGTTCTATCTCAACATAAGGAATAACTTCTTAAAGTTGAGAGTCGCAGAGCACTGGAGGAGGCTGCCCAGGGAGGTTGTGGAGTCTCCTTGTCTGGAGACAGTCAAAACCCACTTGGACGAGTTTCTGTGTAACTTTCTCTAGGTGACCCTACCTTGGTAGGGCGACTGGACAGTGTTATCTCAGAGGTTCCTTCCAACCTTAATGATTTTGTGAGTCTGTGAAAAAAAATATATTTAAGAAAAAATGTCTCGTACATTCTGTGCTTCATAATGCAGAAGTTTCCTTTTTCCTGGTCAGATTTTACAGAAATGATGCTTTTGTGTGTACTGTGTTTTCCCTAGTATTGACATATTGGTCAAAAGTTTGAACTATGATTGATGCTAGAAACTAAGTCTCAAAGAGAAGTATTTCCTCACACTTATCAAAGGGAATGGCAGGATTCACTTCCCAGTGACCAAAGAGCAAAGGCCCTTTTTGACGAAACATGTTACTTGTTATATTAGAGCTCTGAGGTAGTTTAGTGAATAAAATCCTCAAAAAAAAAAA
>VXAD01013230.1:3266717-3541148 GCA_013399195.1 Dicrurus megarhynchus | reverse complement strand
AAAAAAAAAAAAAAAAAAAAAAAAAAAAAAAATAGTTACCATTAGGGTCTTAATTTATTTGGAAATAGGAGACTCATCCTATGGAGGAAAAAAAGCTTAATCATTGCAAATAATCAGAGTAGTAATGAAGCTAATTATCTGTGGTAGGCATTATAGGCATTAGAGTATTTTTCACAAACTTTCTCCCTTTCATCCCCTCCCTAGAAACTGACTCATCAAATACACATGGAGTCGTACAAATAGTAATGTCAGACCCCATATATTTATTTTAGGCAGAAAAAATGTATAATTGTGCAGGTCTTAATCTCATTTATTTAAACAATATCGTTTTGTACCAGGAAGATAAGGGATCTTTATGAAATCAGAAAAACACCTACTGCCTGCTTACTGCACAAAGGCGCACTCTGGCTTGACTGGAGTATGCATTTGACAAATGCTTCTAACTGGAAAATTTCTCCTCTCCAGAATGATGGGGAAAAAAGGAATGTATCATAGACGGGATGGGACAGGCTATACTCCTTTCTGGTTATTCCCTACTGCGCAGGACCCATAAGGGGCCCCAGGAGCTAAAATACAAGTACAAGCAACTATGAGATCCTAACCTGAGTGTGAGTATGGCAAAGATATTTAAAATATGCTGGTTTCTCCTTTCCAGCCTTAGGTCAAAGATAGGAATCACTGGAAGTTAAGCTTGTTATATTTCATCTTGAGTTTTCTGAAGTTTGTTTCTCTCTGAAATAGAAAAGGAGGTATTCTATTAGAGTTTTTGTTCTGTGTGTCTGCCTTCCTGCATTGATCATGCCTCTTTTATAGAATTCTAGACAGGAGTACATGGGAAGAGAAATGTTTCTTTTGAGGTAAATAAGGTAGGGGGAAACAGAAAGACATGCTTACTAAATCAGGATTTATTTGAAACTGGGCTAAAAATACGAAAGTACAGGAAAAAGTTATTGCAGTGTTTGATGTAAAAACCTATATGTGAAGAAAAGGCCAAGGTCTGTACCTCTACTGCAGGGAAATAAGGCAAAGACAGATCTACTTGAACTTGGTTGGCTAATTAACAAAAGTCAGCTAGAGAATCCTGTTTTCCAGAAAAAATATCACACAAGTAATGTGACTACTATAATTTTTGACTACTCTTAATTGTTGACCTATAGGGCCCTGGTGCCCACTTACATCTGGGTGGATAGTCTGTGTTAGCCTTGGCAGGTGGGCGGAACCAGAAATACTCTAATCAGTCTGTGGGTCCACAATGACTCCCCTTAAATGCTATATCATTGTTTCCCCTTTTCCATCAAGTAAAAATCTGGTTTCAAACTAATGAGGATTAGAAAAACAAAGATTTTTTTTTTTCTTTTGATTACAGTGTCCTGTAGAAGCTGCTTTGGGATTTATGCTACATTTATTCAAGTCCCCTCACACAAGCTTGCACCAGTGACAGAGTATAGATCTAAAAGAAGCAATGGCCACCAGAAAAAAAGCAGATGTTTTCCTTTTGTCTGGAAGAAAATAGATAAAAGTTGTGTCACTGTCCCTCTGGCTGTCAATACATCCATGATACTTAAGTGTGTGTTCTGGTGCCATAAAAACTTCAATCAGGATAAATTCATGAAAAATCAGTTTAAAATCACTCTGTATTAGCCTTTTGTCTCAACTTTACTAGTGTGAGATATAACCTCTTTTGAAAGTGGGCCAAATTCACTTATATCAGCAGAAAGAACACTTAAGATTTCAATGTGTGCATAATCAAACTCTTAAACTGTTCAGCATATGTTTTTTACATCTTTTGGTGTATATGAAATTTTATTTTGCTTCTTTTCAGTTTCCCTAACAACATTTTTCTATGTGGTTGTTGCCTTTAGGAGGTTTAATTTAGGTGGTAAATACCTCTATGGCACAGATATATCACAATAAAGTCCTCACATAGTGTGCTTTATCCTACCCTAAGTACAGGAGAAATGTATGTCGTAACACATTGCAGAAATAATTGCAGTAGATCTAGTAAGATGCAGTCCTACATTTAGCCTTTACTATCAATGGGTAGAATGTTGTAGCACTAAATATTGTGAATTAGGAAGGCAAGTCCTAATGATACCAGAAGCCATGGAAACAATTTCCAGAATACTGCTTTGAACATTTACCACATAGCAGGTCCTGTTGTACGTTTTCAAGGATGAATTGTAGGTTTCACCTGGTACAGGGAACAGGAGGACTGGAAAGGAATACACTATCTATAATTTACAGCAGGATTTTCTACTTTTACATAATACTAATTTAATCTTAAAGTCAATAAATGTACAACAGTGTTTCAGTGCATTCCATTACATCAGGATATATGAAATTAATTTCCATGTTGCATCCTACATAAAAGGAGAGATTGATTAATGTGTTTTTATTTGTTCATACAACAGTAAAAAAAAATGTTTCTCTATTTCTCCCTAATATTCTTGGGTGATTTGATGGAAGAATGCTTCGGAAAAAAAGAGGAAAATACAAGTAATGTAAAAGTTTTTCAGATCAGACTGTCATTTGTTCATATATTAATAAAGAAATACTTTTTATCTACTTATCACCACACTTAACAACACTGTTATCTGACACTTGATTACTAGAACAGTGTGACCTTAGAGGTTAGCAATGACACTGCTTTCTGTACATGACAGTCCTTCCCATGGCTCTCTGAGACTGTCTGAAATATTTTCATTTACATAAGTGGGCACAGTGGTTGCAATATGACAAAATGAAGCTTGATAGTCTTTGTGAGTCTGAAGTCTTACCTGCCATCCAAAAGAGAACGTGCCTGTTCTGCCTGAAATGAAGAGCTTGCCTCCAGGACTCCAGACCTGCCCTTTTACAGCTGTGACATGACAGTTATACCAAAATGAACACTGGGAAAAAAAAAAAAAAAAAAAAGGAAAGAAAAGAAAAAAGAAGACTCATAATGTCAAAATCCATTCTTTAAATCTTAAAAAAAGGGGCCTATTTGAGTAAGTAAACATCTTTATTATTCTCAAAATAAACTTTTCTATGGTGAAAAACTTGGAAAAACCAAGCAAGTATCCAGTATTTTAACTTTTTTATTGGAAATACAAATTTTATTTTCCTCACCATTATATGTGTGTCTAGAATTTACTCTGGGAGTGTATTATTCAATGCAGGTAAATAAAAATTTGAAAGTACAGTTGAAAGAGATTTTTAATAATTTTATAGGCAGTAATGATCAGAATACAAATCTCTTGAGATTTTCAAAGAGAAAAATCTCTCAGGAAGTTTTAGTTATCTAATCCAAATAAAGGCTTTTGACAAACCTACTAGATACTTATTCATAATCTTCATCAGTTAAAAGAATTGGGAAATATGATTTTCAGACATAAAAATATTTTAAGTGAAACTTAGAATCAGAAGTTACTTAGTTTATTCCTATCTTTTGAAGGAAAAGCACCTGGTAAGTCACTAGTGCTATATATTTTAAGCTAATGCTTGAAAATTCATGCATTTTATTTAGGGAAGAGAATTTTTCACTGAAAGTCATCTTATAAATTTTTGTTTTTCAAAGCTACTAAGTTTCTAAACCATTCAGAATCATAATTTTGCTTGAGGGAACAATTTTAACGAGTTTAGAGGTTTTAACAACTATTCTGAATACTTTTATCTAAAATTCAAATTTCCTATATATACTTTCACTGTTGTTGTAGAAAATTTAGATCTATGCTGCTTTCTTTGTATCTTGCTAAATACTCTTTTGTTTTCAGTTTTTGAGTTTTGAATGTCTAAACAGATTCTCATTCTAAGGACCCTATCACTGTTGCCAAAATATTATTTTCTTTGGAATTGGAATTTTGAACAAAATTCAATGTTTTTCTAGAAGTTTGCAAAACATAGAATTCATTAATTTATTGTACCTGACATTTCTGGTTATATTTGTAATTTCCTCTTCCATTTCTTAGGAACTTCTTTTTCTTACGACCCTTTTTAAAAATACTTACATTTCAAACTCTTTGTTATACCTTGCCACTGAATTCCGGCTCTTAATTTCATATAAAAGGTTTTGTTCTTTTTATTTTCACATTGGTTCTCAGTTAATCCTATTATTGCTCATGTTATAATTATGCCTTCATATTCTCCTTTTACCATAACTCCTTTGTGTGGCAGTTCAAAGCACTAAACATCCATAGTGACAGCCGTCATCTCCTGCAGGAGAGGAATGTGAAGTAAATAGGCTCACGATAGCTGTCCCCAGTGAGAGGTCCTTCATCACAACATGTCTGGTGGGTCTGAGAGAGGCAAAGTCTTGTGTTTTGCACCCAGAGTGGTGGCTCGTGGCTTTTTGGAGGGTGGTACAGCATTGGACCAGTGACCCTTCTATTGTGAAAACTAGGCAGTGAGTAATTTCAGAGAAGAAAATTTCTGCTGCAGTACTGTGTGGAGAAGATGTTTACTGGTTTGCAAGATCAACCACAAGATCTGATGCCTATTCTGACAGTATTTTGAGAGTGTCTGGTTTAAGACATCATCAGAAACAAACCTGTTCAACATCTCTGAAGTTGTGCTCTGTAGCTCTTGTTCTTACTGGGCACTGACAGGCAGGGGCAGTGGCAGCTGTGCTTCTGGGGGCTAACAAAGGCATGGTGTGTGTGCCTCATCCAGCCACCTCCTGACAAGCCTGGCAAACACCAAACCACTGCCTTGTTCCGTAGGGAAACAATTTCTGTGTCATCTGTTACATCTTCTGGAGTGGTGGTATTTCTTATCCAGAAGATGATGACTAAAATGTCATCAATACTTTTCCCACCAAGGCACAGTGTGTGGTGTCCTATGGGCAGGGTAGGTAATATCACTGAAAAAGAGGAGTCTCCTTGTCTCAAATGTTGTCCTTTATGCACAGAAGTGAGTGAGACTGATGCTGCTGGAAACACGTAGAAATCAGAATGACTGAATTCTGGATTCACAGAATGAATTGGTGAATATTTGTAACCACTTTTTCTATACCCGATTCTTCCACATGTGATAGAAAAAAGTCCCTTGTCTGATCAATTTATCCCCACTTCTTTTTCTTTTCCTGTAGAACATTCAATTGTTATTGTACTGCAAGATTATACTTCAGTAATGCATAGCTCTGAGAAGCAATATACAACCAACAAAGTCTCCTGGTGACATCCAGCTTTGATAGAGTTACATAACCACAGGTTTGAGACACATGAGGCATAGTGGCCTGAATTTCTTCCCAAGGAATTACATTTATACTACTGAAGTGTGACTGGTTGCACAGAATGTATGCTCTTAGGGAAAACTAATGAATTTTATTATGTTTTAAGGGATTTATTGGAAAGTAAATTTGTTATAAATAGTATGGTCTATGCTGTCCATAAATCAAAGTAGTTGTAGTGACTTAAGAAACTGGTTCTACAAATCCATTTGTTAACAGTCGTACTGGTCTGACTGATTATAACAATTTTATGGCAATACCATATCAAGTTATAGTTCCTGTTCACAGAAGTCTGGACTGATTTATCAGGTTCAGTCATGAAAAAGTTGCAAATTTAGCTGCTTTTCAGAGGAGGTACAGCTACCCTCCTATAGCTTTATTTTGGCTTGGAGCAGTGGTAGAGTTGCTGAAAACTATTCAAAGAAAAATATTGTTTCTTTGTCAAACTCAAATTTTATTTTGCAAGTGCTGACCATAATTCTTTGAGGAGAGAAATGCAAAACTTCTCAAAATCTTGCTTCATTTGGATTATGCTTTGCTCTGGCTGTGCACTGATTACTTTTGTCAAACATTCTTTTCAAATTTATCGTTTTGATTTTTAGGCTAAATCAGATAAGTAAATTTAATCCTACGACTCTTTATAATTTTTTTCAATTACCAAGGAAATATTTTAACCCCATCCTGCACGCTACTGCTGCTTTTTTAATCTTAAGGTTGTGAGGGGATTCATGCCCAAGAGCTGATGGTGAATTAAGTTAATAAATACCTATATTAGTATAGTAATATTATTTTCTTTGAGGTAGATAGACCAGGTAAATTGACTTGAGCTCATAATGCTGATATATAAGAACATGTTTCCACCTGTTATGTTAAGAAAGAGACTAAAACTACCTTAAAAATAACTGGAGAATTATGGCTTCCTGTCATGCCAAAGTTGCCCTTCTGCTTTCTTCCCAGATTTCTTCCAGTAGTTGAATATTGAACAGGAGATGTATTCTGACCACAGGACAAAATAATGTGTCTGAATTTGAATATTAAAAACTACTGTTGAGCCTATGAATTAAAAAATCTGTCACTGGAGAACACTGAAATAAATTATTTGTTACTTGAAGTAGGTAGACTTCTGGCATTTTTTAAACAGTAACTGAGAAGAAATCTCTAAAAAAATGTAATATTCATTACTGATCTTAAACCTGGTACATCAGGGTTCCAAGTGTAGCTTCTCTACCTATTTAACAAACATTAACTGAGCAGGTATACATTCTAGGATCAGAAAAGAAATCAGTCCTCATTTAGGCTACTGTCCTATCCTGAGGTTTTCCATTATATTGCTTGTAGAAGTTTAAAGTGTCTACCTCAGTAACAGAGTGAGCAGAATATTATTCAACTTCCTGTAATATTTTCTGGCACTTAGAACGTGGTGCATGCATCCCCAGATTAATAATGATTCTGTGCAATAGATGTGATAAATTTAAACTCTTTGTAAATATCAATGATGGGGAATTTGAAGATGATTCTTTAGGAAAATGAAGAGAAAAATAGAAAATGGAAGTAGGAGCTTTTTTTGTGCTTTTTATGAGCATTGGTTTTAAAATGAAGCCAAAGAGACATGAGAAGATTAACTTGTCCTCTTCTTTTCCTTGACGATCATCAGAACCCTGATCCACTTAGAGAATGAGATCTCTTCAGCATGGCTGACCCTTTTTCTGAGCAGGTCAGTTATCCATGGAGCTGAGTGAAATAACTTTGCATAAATTATTAAGAATAGATATAACTGATAATGGTTAGTTAAATTATTTTTCTCTATGTCTAATGAGCTATGAGATTAAAAATGTTGCATTCAGGCTAGAAGAAGGATAACTAGTTGGACTGATTGGACTTTACAATGAAAAAGGACTTTGCTTTATGATGTTAATTGCTGGCTATGTGCCCATCACGACACTTGGTGCCTCATAGCACCTCTCTGCCTCTTCAGATTTGGAGATTTGACACTGACTTACTTTTGACTGAAGAATGGACTTTAATGAAACCGAACACGGACAGCGGTGATCAGATCAGAACTCTGTTCAGCATATAACAATCCAGCACCACACATCATCTTTCCTACTCTGAAAGACTTATGAATGATGGACCCCAAAGTCATGGAGTTAATGAATTCAACACACTTTTATAGGGATGGTCTATAGACTAAGGGAATGATGTCTGTGTGTATACATAAAAGGACAGGAGAGGTGATGCTTTAGTGGTCAGTATGGGACCTGGCATGATGTAAATTGTATGGAATAAGGGATGGATATTGCCCTGGTTTCAGCTGGAATAGACTTAATTTTCTTCCTAGTTGTTGGTATAGTGCTGTGTTTTGGATTTAGTATGAGAATAATGCTGGTTGTTACTGAACAGTGCTTACCCGAATCAAGGGCTTTTGGGTGTCTCATGCTCTGCCACAAAGGTGCACAGGAAGCTGTGAAGGGTCATGGCCAGGAGAGCTGACCCAAACTGACCAAAGGAATGTCCCACACCATAGAATATCATGCCCAGCATATAAACTGCAGGGGAGTTGACCAGGATGGGCCAGTTGCTGCTCAAGGAGGTGATGGGCATTGGTCAGTGGATAGTGAACAATTGTATTCTGCATCACTTGTTTTTCTTGGGTTTTATTTCTTCCTCTCTTTTTTTCCTTTTTCATTATTATTTAAATTTTTAATTAATAAACTCCTCTTCTGTCAGGCCACACGTTTTACCTTTTCCTGGTTCTTCTTCCCATCCCACTGTGGTGATGTGCAGGTAGTAAGTGAGCAGCTGTGGGGGACTTCTGTTGATGGCCACAACAGCAATATTTCTCACACATTATTATTTGGCATATTTCAAAAGTTACTGAATATGGGTTGGAAACTTGGTAGGAATAATGCTTGTTCCTACTTATTCTTAGGGGTGACTACTGTAATGTTATGAAATAACTGTCAAACCAGCAAACTATATTGGGTTATGTAAATACTGAGGAAAATTATAAATCTCTTCATATAAATCTCTTGGTCTTGGACAGAACAATCTGAGGCCAATTCAGCTGAAATTAAATAAAAGCTGAAAGTAGATCCTCTAACACTGCTTCACAATATCATAAAAATAAATTTGACAGTATAAGAAAGTTCCTGAAATCAATTCATTTGAGAAGCTTGGGGCAAAAGCTGACTGAAAAACTTGCCATTTTCTTAATGTAGAACTGCATAAACTACTTCAAATATGGACTCCAAAGAAAGAGTGTAAAAGACTATGAGATGCAGATCTGCTTGGAACACCTAATACTCTCGGAAAGGATATTGACACTATAATGAATGGAAAAAGAATGAATTGATGAACAAAAAAATATGTATTTTAGGTGTTTGGAGACAAAGTGAAAAAAACACAAGAATTCCAATGGAGGTAGACCTTGCATAAGGTTATAAAACTACCATCCAGGTGTTTTATGGACACATGGATAAAAGGAAAAAAAAAAAGAAAAAAACCCAAATGGATTATGAAATAGAAAGCACAGATTATGCCAAAAGAAATAAAAAATAATTTTTTTTTAATAAGATAGTGATCTAAACAGAGAAAATACAATAGAACTGGGTTGTCTAGACCTCCATGAAGCATTTGATATGGCCATGCATAGGAAATTCAGTCAAAGGCATAGTGCAGAGGTTTAAAGCAAGTAGAAATAGTTTTAGGATGATCTAGTTTCTTTAATCACCTTGACAGACAAGGAGAAAGACAAGTAATTGGGACAAATTGTTGGGAATCAATATAGAAAATAACTTGAGAAGAACTGAATGGGCTTGTAAATTAGAACTATAGGAATAAATCAAATACATGAAATACAAACGAATGATTAATTTAGGTTTTGATTCGACCACTGGTGTTCCATTTCTGAATGAAGTCTGAATTCTGAACTCAAATTCTTGAATAATAAAACAAATTGTAGTGAGAATATTACTGTTAAAGGATAAGATGGAGGATTGCACCTCTGTGGCACTCAGTGTGAGTGAAGAGTGTGCTGCAGCAAAGCATGCCAATGGGATGTTGGGTAGCATCAACAAGTACATGACTCATAGAGATAAAGAAGCCACTATCCCACTCTACTCAGCACTTGTCCGGCCACACCCGGAACACTGTGTTAAGTTTTGTTTTACAAAAACTGCTGTGCAAAACATATGTGGACAGGTTGAGAGAGCTGTGGTTTTTTTCAGTGCTGAGAATGGAAGGTGTAGGGGAGACCTTGTCATCACATTCCACCATTTAAAGGGTGGCTACAAGGAAGATGGAGACTCCCTTTTTACAAGAATTCCCATGGAGCAGACAAGGGGTAATGGGTACAAGTTACCCCTGGGGAGGTTCTGATTGGTCGCAGAAAGGAAAACTTTTCACAATTAAAACAGTCAGCTATTGGAATGATCTTCCCAGGAAAGAAGTGGATTCCTCAGTGTTGGACACTTTTAATATTCTGTAGGACAGGCTACTGGGCCATCTTGTCTGGACCATGCTTTTGCTGTATTGGTTGTACTGGATCATCCTTGAGGTCCCTTCCAACTCAGTATTTTGTGATTTTATGTTTTATGGTATTAATAAGAAATGTGATATAAATGGCTTGTACATATATTTTGGAAGATAATCCCAACAGGTCAGTGTTAATGCCATCATATATTGACCCTACTGATAGAAGAAAGTCTACTTTTAATTTTTCTTAGACATTTTATGAAGGTGAATGTAGAAAGTGTATGCTGGTACATTTTGCCTGGCACTCCAGAATTCTGTGAGATGTGATCTTTGCTGCAATCACTCGAAAAGTAATTGTCTCACTATAGCTGAGAAATGGATTTAGTAAGTCCTTGAGTCTTTTATTACTTTCTGTTTCTAAGCAAATTCAAATTGCAAAGATGAGGCTGAATAGCTGAAGAGGAGAAGAATCCCACTTTGATTTCCCCCCTCCCCTTCTGGTAGGACGTGTGAATTAAAATCCATAAGCTTCTGTGTATCTGAAAAGTTTAAGCACTGAGACACAATAAATACATCCATTTATAATTTTCAAGGAACAGGCGTAGAATGTTAATAGCACTACAGCTGAGGCATGAAGTCCTACTTTTGCTACAACACTTAGTAAAATTTTTTCCAACCACTTGGCCTATCAGCATTGATCCAGTCTATGTAGATTATGCATGATAATTTAATCTTGATTTATTATAATTACCATCAATTATTTTCTTCATTGCTTGGAAATATGCAGCTGTACCTTCAATTTAGATATATGCCATCATACGCAGAATACTGGGAAAATGATAGAGAGGAGAAACTCTTTTTCAAAGATCAGACACCCCAGCTGAAATATATTACATTTATTCACAGTTTGGGTGCCAGACTCTCTGTCATGCCACCTGAACCTTGACCTGGAATGACCAAACACTAGTCATGCAAGAAAGTCTTTTATCATTCCAGTTTCTTCAGTCCTTTCAACAAGTGTTGTCAATTATGTCATTTAAATATGTTGGGCACGGTGAAAAATTGCCCGCTAAGACTAGTCTTTTAGGTGAGAAATAGTCATCTCTGAACTCAGAAGACAGAAAATGAGACTCCCAGTCCCAATCTCCTTTAATTTACAATGTTCTTTATTTCCCCGCTCCTGCCTCCAGAAGGGCTCTCAGCTTTATCAGGACACGCACACTTCTGGTAGTGAAAGGTCACTGATTAATTCACTCTACAACACAGCGCTTTGTGAACTTTTCAGATGTAAATTCTATTGTTCTGCTTGTTGGAGAACATGTAACTGGAAAACATAAGCCTGTTCCAAGCTAAACCATGAATGCAAAAGGACAAAAAAGAAGGATTCTTTAAAGAAGCATCACTAATTAGGTGAATGAAATTAATCTGCAAAGGGCCTGGGTCTGCAAAGTTGTTTTGCTTGTAACACTCTGGAGGGTTTCTACTCAGTGGTTCTCAGTGAAGTCTGTTTCCTGAAGTATAAGAATTGCAACTTGTGCTCACAATCAGGATTATTTAAGTTTTTATGAAAGGAAAACAAAGAAAAAGAGGAGAAAAAAATCTGCTGATGAAAACTGACAAAAGCAACCATATTAATTTCATGGTAGTTGGCTTTAAGTGCTTCACCTTGGGGTTTGGGGGGGGCAGATTGCAACAGTGACGCTTTTTATTTAAAAGGTACTATACTGAAAATGTAAATGTATTTAATGGCATTTGCTAAACTTTCAATTCTGAAGAGATGCATAATGGGCTTTTTTGTGCAGGTCGTATTGCACTAGACCCAAACATTTTTAAGCTTCCCCAGATCAAGGTAGTTTCTCTTTCCTGATGTTCTTGACATGTTTCTGGGTACAGCCTTTCAGTTTAAAGCCAGGACAGGGTTAATTCTAGTAAATATCTCCATAGGTAACTGCTACATAGAATATTAACATATTTCAGGAATAGCACCAAAATTACATTTTCCTTAGCACCAGAAGTAAAAAGACACTAGATAAATCAATAAAACACCTCTCTGTATTTCTCTTCCTCTGTTTCCTTGCTTCTCAGTGCCCAACAGGATTTGTATCAGCGTAATTTCAGAATTCCAAAACCCCTTTCCTTATTACAACTTCTCTTTGCCTTTGATTTTCACTTTCTTCTATGAATGTCTTTTGTCTTTATGAGCATTGACATCCTGTTTCTTTGGTATGGTTTCAAAAGAAGCACTTTCTTCTGCAAAGTGTCCCTAGATTATAGTCGGGGCTATGTTTTTTACCATGTTTAGATAACTAAAGGGATAAGACAATTAGAAAACTCTTTATGTTTAAAAAAAAATAGACATTTTAATTTCTTTCTTCTCAATTGAAGTCTAATCAGATGATTAAAACCCAAGAAGACAGCATATAGGTGCTGTTCTCAAGTGCTTTGGGACAAGGGCTATATGGGGGACTAAAAAAAAAAGATCATAATTGCACAATCTCATGGATATGAACTGTAGAGTTTTGCTAATCTGGTGTACACCATGCCTCTTCTGCTTTTCTGTGCCATACAAGACAGGACTTAAACTCATGCAAGAGGAGTTCTTATAGACTTCTTTGAAAACTGTATTTAAGTACACACTCTGCTGAATATATTCTGCCCCAATCATCAGGCAGAAAATAGCTGCTATACCAAGGACACACCTGATTCAGCGTGGAAAATGAAAGGAAGAATTTGCAAAGGATTAGAGCTGTTTCATGTTATCTACCCACACAAGATGGAAATAGCTTTCAATATGTGAATGCTCAATGGAGTGTCTTAGGCAGTTTAATGTGGTTCCTAAAAACAGTTAACAACAGATGGTCATTTTTTCTGCAATTGAACTCAGTGATCTCATTAGTTTGAATTAGTGTTTCTTGAAACTATCCATTTACTATCATAGTAAATCACTGAAGATTTTTCATGAAATCAAGGAGACATTTATTTCCTCCTTTTGTAGCAAGCATGTTTTCATCTTATCATAGATGAAATTATAAAGCAGAGAAAAGCTGAGTCATTTTTGTGTTGCAGGAGCCTTTACTTCAGACATTTCTCTGTTATGTTCCATTGACTTCAAAATATGTTTTTAAAAACTGCAATTTAATATCCAGCACCTGCAAAATATTGTGAAGTATTAGGAACAGTTGTAATGAAAACTGACTGCAAGCGTCATAACAGGTGACATTATTCATAACCTACAGTTATAATGAGGTTGTGATGTAAACTCAGTGATCATAGATGAAATAAGCCAGCTACAAACGTGAAAATATCCTGAACTTTAGAAGTAATACAACCAAATATAATAAATCTTGCCTGCAAATGTAATAAGGCCCTAACTGAAATGTAATAAAATCTATCAACAGCTGCAATGTATATGGAACATATTATATAGCTTTACTATGAATTATACCCCCTGCTGTTTATGGACTCCACAATGTCATGCTTTTTCTTCTTCCAGAAAATCAAGTGCTACGGGACTAAGTGTTTTCCAATTTATATTAAGTATGACAGTGTGCTAATACAAAAATGTTGAGGGTGAAAATGAAATTTTGAATCCAGATGTGCTCCTTCATCATCCGTTAGCATAAGAGAAAGGATGTGGTCTACCACATGTGGCTCAAACACTTCCTCAGCTAGACAAGGTAGGAACTGAAATGGGTAACTAATATGTTCCTCCACTCCTAACAATATAAATATGTACACAAAGAAAGGAATTTTGTTGAGTGATGCGGCAGGGGGAAAGTTCAATCTGCCTGATCTTTACATGCCTTTCTTTTTTGGCTTCTGAAATTTTATTTGAGGATAATATATATCATTTCCTAGGAAGTGCCAAGTTGTGACTTCTTTATTGGACTCCTATTCCAAGAAATGAGAAGGAAGGTCTGACGTGATGTCTCTCACTGGCTGCCATCTGTTTGTGATAATCCTGTGCACCTCTAGAGATCCTGAAATGACAAGAAAACCTAGTACTGCAGCTCAGGAGAAACCTAGAGAGTTCTAAGGTAAAATATCAAAATAAAGATCTTGATGGTTTCTCTTTGTGCAGAGGTGACTTGGTCTTCAGTAGTGCTAAATCCTTTGCTATGGAGAACTTGCCTCTGACAGTCATGACGATTTCATACTGACCCATTCCAAACACAAATGTTTCCATTGCAAATGCAGTGCACAGAAATGAAACACTAGATGGGTTCAAAAGCTGTTCATATTGTGCCGTGTCCAGCCATGCCACTGTCCCCAGTTTGCTTTCTGTCACATTGCATTGGTGATACATTACATCTGGATGCAAATGTGGTGTCATATCATAGCAAATTGTTGGGTAGTCTCCTGACACTTCCAGAAGCACACAGCTCACTACTAATATATCAATAAATAAGCCTAACAGTATTGTGTCTGAAAAAAAATTATTAAAGAGTGCTTTTGGTAGAACTTAATAATGGATTAAAATATCTTGCATATCCCAGGCAAGAATTAATACCTGCATCTATGCTTTAAGGGTTTTGTAAAGAATACTGCTGCAACTCTGTGAGTACAGAGGGACAAACAAAGATATTTGGTAAAATTTGAACTGTTATCTTCTACAAGGCATTTTTTTAAAAACAAAATAATGGTGGGCCTAAATCCCATTAGGCACCTCTATACATACATTCAGATGTTTATGTAAGTCACATTGGATATCAGCAGGTAGAATTTGAAATTAGGAAAATAAAATTATGTAAAGTTGCTACAGAGAAGAAACAGTAAAAATTATGTTCAAGAAATGTAAACACCACAGAACAATAGGAAAATTAAGAAAACTCCTTTGTTCTGGATTTGTAAATTTAATAAAATGGTTACTTGCAACAAAAATATATAAAACATTTTCAGTTGTTTTAAGTTGACAGTGCTCTTTAAAGGATGCCATTACCATAGGTCTTGCTTTCATCTGAAGATCCATCTGGATTTAATAACCATTTTATATTTTACTGTATTTTGATTTCCAATTTGGAGCTGTGGGAGACAAATGACTGCTTTACTAAATTAAGCCCATGTCTATTTATTTCACAAATGGTGTTCCAAAATAACTCTAAATCATTTGTAAGGAAGTTACATACACTGGTAATGTAGACTGTATTTCAATAAAATTTGCTCAATGTTTTCAATATAGTTCTTATTTTTTAACGTATTTTTAACACTTAAACATTTAGGTGGCATGAGGTAGATGCAAGAAGGAAGGTGTGTTATTTTGTCTGAAACAGACAGAATTATCCTTGCACTAAGAGTGGTGGAGACAGGAGCTCAGTGAAATCATCTGTCAAAATTTCAAATTCAATGGTCACGGCTATCTCTACTGTTCTAAGAATCTAACTTTATTGCTCAACATTTTTGTGTCCTGTGCAAACTGTCATGATTGCAGTCATGTTTTACTTTTCTGCTTAATACTTGACTAACTGTGGCAGTTTTGGCTGGGATAGAGTTAATTTTCTTCACAGTGGCTGGCATGGGGGCTGTGTCTTGGATTTATGGTGACCACAGGGTTGATAATACAGAAATGTTTCTGGTTTTGCTGAGCAGGGCTTACACAGAGCCAAGGCCTTTTGTGCTTTTTGTAGTGCCACACTGATGAGGAGACTGAGGGTACCTGGGTGGTTGGGAGGAGACACAGTCAGGACCCAAGTCACAGTCAGGTGACCCAAACCGACCCTAGGAATATTCCAGACCATATGACATCGTACTCAGTATATAAGTGGGGGGAAGAATGAGGAAGTGGGGGACATTTGGAGTGATGATGTTGGTCTTCCCAAGTAATTTTATATGTGGTGGAGACCTGCTCTCCTGGGGATGGTTGAACACCTGCNCACAGAGCCAAGGCCTTTTGTGCTTTTTGTAGTGCCACACTGATGAGGAGACTGAGGGTACCTGGGTGGTTGGGAGGAGACACAGTCAGGACCCAAGTCACAGTCAGGTGACCCAAACCGACCCTAGGAATATTCCAGACCATATGACATCGTACTCAGTATATAAGTGGGGGGAAGAATGAGGAAGTGGGGGACATTTGGAGTGATGATGTTGGTCTTCCCAAGTAATTTTATATGTGGTGGAGACCTGCTCTCCTGGGGATGGTTGAACACCTGCCTGCCCATGGGTAGCAGTAAATTATTGTCTGCTAATTGTTTTGCTTTCCTTGTGTGCGTGGCTTTTGCTTTCCTTATTGAACTGTCTTTATCTCCACCCATGAGTTTTCCATCTTTTACCCTTCCCTTTGTCTACTTGATCTCACTGGTGGGGGAGTGAGTGAGTGGCTGCTAAGAGCTTGGCGACTGGCTGGGGTTAAACCACAACACTGGAAAAGAACTCCGTACTCTAAAAGAACAGTGATCTAAACTTTTGGGGATTTTTTGGGGGGATATAATCCAGGAATTATTAATTCATTTTGTAGATCCATTGATTAATGCACAGAGAGTAAAGACCATGAAACTAGATTCACCGAAGCCTTTAGATTAGTGACTAACCAAAATGATTTACCAAAAACACCCATCAGCACATCGAAAGGGCTAAAAATGGCATCCAGAAATGTTCATTTCAACATCACATATTCCAATAGTAAAACTTATTTGGATTAGTTTGGCAATAACAACCCACTGCATTCAGGAGCAATGGCAGACCTTAAACAGCGTAGAGCATGGGTGGGAAAGAGGGCTGCCTCCAGTGATGGTCTGATACCAAATATTCCCTCTTGGAACAGAACGGGAGCTCCAAAGGCACTGCAGTTCCAGGAATACATTTATTTTCTTCCCGTCCAAAGGAAAAGAAAAAGCACAGCTGCACCACAGTGCAATGCAGTCCAGAAGTTCAGGGGCATCCTCATGAGATGTTGCTTTTTCCTAGAGCTCTTCGGGGAGGTGTAACTACTCACCACTCCTGAGTCCCAGCTGACATGAAACATAGTGGAGTATTAAATGAAATGCACAGCACTAACATTTCAAACCCTCCTTGTGCCAGAAAATGGAACACCTGCACTGGACAATAGGAAATGGATGATTAGAGTCAAGCAAATTTGTCAATTTTTAAGCATAATGCTTTACTCCAGTTCCTAAAAATAAAAGCCATAAATGAAAGGCTATGGCAGTGAAAATCCTTCCAAAACCTATGTGTATGTAACAACTTAGTTATACTCTTTGGTCACCTGTTTTTTTGATTAATATGTTGAGGCTTTTTTAATGAGGTGAAAATATGAAAGAGTTTAAAAACTTAAACTATTTAAAGCTCCTCCTAATGACAAATGATACTTAAATACATCCAAAAGAGAGAGATTATGAAAATTCCCTTATGACAGAGTTCCTATCCCTACTGTCAATAGCAATTGTTGAAGTATTACCATTCAACATTTAAATTTAAACCAGGAATCTCCAGTCATTTACAACAACAAAGAATATTCTGAAAATGAAACTTGGTTATTATCCTTGTCAAAGAGTAACACCTAAAATGTAAATCTTACCCCACAAGATAGCTAAAGGGATAATAATGACAAGCTAGTAATGAATTACTTTAGTAAGCACGGAGTTTTATTTATAACTTAATTAAAATTTCCTGGGAACCAATTTCAGAACAACATGTCATTCTACTAGGTTCTTCTTTGTTTCTTAGTCTTAAGGGTACACTTTCTGGTTGTCTTTAGTATGATGATTTTATGAAATTTTTCAACATAGGAGAAGATTTTTTGATACATTCCCGTTTTGAAGTTGTAAAGAAAAATGGAAACTGCTTATTGCTCCTAATTGGAAAGTTGTTATTGTTACTATATTAAGCAGAAACTTGCTGTGGTGTAGAGGAATTTTAAAGAATTTTAATTTGTCATATTTCTAAGTGTTTATATTTGTCAAATCCCTTTGGAACCTTATAGGGAATTAATTTTACATTTTGTTCCTTGGGATCATAATAGTGACTTCTTTTTCTTTTAACAGGTGTCACAATAGCACAGATAGAACTTGTGATGTGGAAAAACAAAGATCTTTCTAAATTTCTTATAACACTGTTAGTATATGATCATATTCCCTCTTCCAGGTAGATAGGAGACTTACACATAAACACTCAGATCACAATGGCAGTTGATTTCTTCTTTCCCTTGCTCTGGCAGTGACTCAAAATTCACCAAGATACTTTTGTCTCACATTAATTAATCCTGTGTATTTATATTTATGTATATATATATATATTGATATGTAAATATGCATAGCACTACACACCACTGCATATATATCCAAGTATATTTACATGCTGTTGCTATGGCAGGGTCCTGGTAATATCTGAGAAATAAAAAAATAAATACCACCAGAGGGCTCACAAGCTATTTTATTTTTGATGTCAACAACTGTCTAAACCAATGGCCACTGAGATTCACACTTTGCCCATAATTAAATCTCCCACATTTTTAATATTTCTGCGAAGACATCTAGGTGTCCAGATACCAAGGTGAGGGTACATTATCCCTTCTTCTGACACCAGAATCTCATTTCAATATTACTATAATTTTTCTGCTTAGTAAAAAGGTTCACTCTCAGAACTTCTCTGAAGAAAAGCAATTGCTGTCTTGATCTTAGATGTGCCTGAAGTGTAAAACCCTCCACATTAGTTTGTAGCCTATAGATCACATGTGCATGCATGCAAGCTGATGGTCAGACACTTAGAATATGTTCCCGTAATCTATGCAAAGACAGATGCGGGTGTAGGTATATGAGTTGCCTAAATTAAACAACCTTTTTAAGAAGCTATTCAGATGAATACCACTTCCTCTTTTGTGAACTGCATATGTATTTTATTGCCTAGGTCAGCCACTTCTGCCTTAAGAAATAATTCTGATCCCAATGCTCTTCCATGGCAGACAGCTTGCCGATCCTTCAAATGCCTCTCAGGGCCACCTGGGTTGAAGAAGGCTGGCAGCAAAAAATATAGTTTGCATGTACTGACCAAATGCTAAAAAGTAGGAACAGAGAAGACTGTACATGAAAAAATGGCACTGTTAAAAGTCCTTAGAGGGTAGGTTTGAGAAAAAAAACATAAGGAAAACAAATCCAGTATCAGATAGACTGACAGAACTAACTGCACATATACAGGACCAACAGTGCTCATAAAAGCCCTTCTGCAGGGCTTCACGTGGGAAAATTTGAGGGATTCATCTTCACTTATTGAAACCTAGCCCCAAATCATCTCGTCCCTTTATTCCTTCCCCACAACCACCAGCATCACTCTCTCAGTAGCTCTTATTTTCCCTTCCTTCTTGGTTTTATTCGTTCCTTGTGATCTCTACCAAAGCTGGCTTTGCTCTTAAACCTCCCTTTGATTTCTCTGCTTCTCTAATTCCTTTCCTTCCCTCTTTGTTTTCATTCCCTTTGCTTGATGCCAGAGCCTGTATTTTCAATTCTTCCCACCCCTGTGCTCTCAGCTCCTCACTCCCCTCTCAGTGCTCTCCACCTGACTAATCCCCAGTACTGGCTCCTTACCAAAAGCACTACTTCCATTTCTGTTCTCATGCTGTCAAACACATCTGGAATAAACTCACTTCCTCAGCTTAAACATAATTCTCTTATCTGAGCTTGTCTAAAGATTTTTACTTCTCTTCCTGAGCGAACTCTTAAGCTGCAAATTGCCTATCATTGCTCTCTACCTTGTAGTTCACTCTAAAATTTTCTGCCCTCAGCACTCTGACACCTTCTGCAACATCCCCCTCACATTCTTTCCCACCTCCTCCCTCTGAAGAGGGTGTAAGGTTTGAGTGAGCAGCACCTTTCATCACCTTTAGTGAATTCTGGTTTTAGTGACCAAACACAGTGATCAGAATTTAGAAATTTTAAGAGATAAAGAAAAATGAATATTAACCCAAGAATGACATTTGTCTTCCTTAGCACTTTTGATAGGTTTGATTAACCATGAAGAAAAAATAATTTTCTAAATAAATATTCTTATTCATTTATCTTTAAACATTCTGTTTCCATCTGCTTTTCTTTTATAGCAGACATAACAAGAAGGTGCTTAAAACTTGCTTTTATTAAGAGTATGTAATCGAAACCACTTCAAAGCGAGAGTCAGGAAAATATAAACTAGATGATGACCATTGACTATAATTTCATTTGAGTTGAAAGACTTAATTGTTATACATCTTGAATGGACAGTATTCAACTCAAGCAAAAGATCTTATTTTATTTATTTTTCTTTTAAACTTTCTTTGGGTTTATCTCAGATTTCTTGGTTTCCATAAATGCTTTTGTTCACAAGGCAATGATTTTCACAAGAACAGAATTGATGAAGTGTTTTTCTAAATGTCCATGCTATTTGTAGGCATAAGACTTTGGTACTGTGGGTTGTGTCTACTCAACTGCTACCATTGTTACCAACGAAAATAAAAAACACTGATCCAGTGAAGAATAATATTTGCTTGGGAGAAAAAATATTGAATGTATTTACAACTGAACAGCAATTTGAAGCACTAAACTGAGGTTTTGTCTGCAACAGTTTCAATGGAAGATATAATTATTTCCTTTCCTTTGGAGATGACTGTATCTTTAGTTTAACTTTTCACGATGTTTATGAAATCTAAATTTTCTGTGAGGCTTCTGTCTACCTTCTATTGTTATTTTGTACCAGTTAATTTTTAGATTTAATTCTGGTTAAAATGGTGGTCTTTGTTTACAGTACTGTGGGGGTATTTATTTTAAAAGTATCACCTATGAACAGAAAATATGGAAAAACTGGATCTTAGGTAGAGACAGATTTTTCTCTATGGTTGTGGTTTAACCTCAGCCAGCAATCAAGGCCCACACAGTCTCTCGCTAACTCCCCCACCAGCAGGAATGGGGGAAGAAACAGAAGGGTAAAAGCTGGAAAACTCATGGGTGGAGATAAAAACAGTTTAATAGGGAAAGCAAAAGCACTGCACACAAGCAAGGCAAAACAAGGAATTAATTCACTGCTCCCCATGGGCAGGCAGGTGGTCAACCATGTCCAGGAGAGCAGGGCCCAATCACCCATAGTGGTGACTTGGGAAAACAAACACCATCACTCCAAATGTCCCCCCTTGCTCTTTCTTCCCCCACTTTTTACACTGAGCATGATGTCAAATGGTCTGGAATGTCCCTTTGGTCAGTTTGGGTCACCTGTCCTGTCTCCTCACCTGTCTCCTCCCAGCTTCTCATGCACTGTCAGTCTCCTCACCAGTGTAGCAGTACAAAAGCAGAAAAGATCTTGGCTCTGTGTGAGCCCTGCTCAGCAATAACAAAAAAATCTCTGCGTTATCAACCCTGTGTTCAGCTCAAATTCAAGATATAGTCCCATGCCAGCCACTGTGAAGAAAATTAGTCCAGCCAAAATCAGCATATCTACATTTGGAATTAGACCAATTTTATCTGCTATTCATGTCGAAATTAAACTATATTAGACGAGAAAAAAGTACTGATTAGTGGAGGCTGTGTACATGGAAACCTTCTTGACCAGGACACCTTTGCTGCAAACATCATCCAGCAATCAGTTTGTTGTTGTTCTTTTAATCATTTCCTAACATGCATGCACATGTAGCAGCCAAGTGTTTCCTCAAAAATCCACTTGCCATGTGCAAAATGGATGCATAATCTAGTAAAGGAGCAACTCCAAAGAGTTATGGAAGAGAAAATTGAGTAAAAGCTGCAACACATGTTCTTCATTGGTTGACACTGAAGTAATGGTAAAGGGTGTGAGAGTAATTTGCTGGTCTGATCCCTCAGCTTAGATTCTTAATCCTTTGCCTTTGTTTCAGATAGATTCTGAGCTCTCTGGAGCTTAGTGTATTAAAAATACCGTGATCTTGAGTCAGTCAGCTGTTTAAGATAATTTTGAACATATGCACATGGTAATGACAAAGTCAGTTCAAAGCTTTAGCTCCTTTGCTTATACCACGTCTCAGCCGAGTTAGCCCACTGAACTTCCAGTATGACCCATAATATTGGGCATTTGATTTTTAGGACTGCCAAAAATGCTAAGGCACATTTTTATAACAGTGACATGCCCTCTTAAATCAGTTCCCGTTGATCTGAAAGAACAAAATTCCAAGGGTTAACACCAGTATAGATAAAAACAGAAACTGGAGAAGGAAATAAAATTGAATAGAGAAGACTGAAATGCACAGGACGTGACAATGGTTAGTGACGGGTTTACCCGAGGGCATCCTTTTTTTCTCCTCTTGCATTAGTGCGGTTTCTTGTGGTATGCCCTCTGGGTCACTTGTCTGGGAGGCAACCATACCCCTGGGCAGCCTCTTGTCACTTTAACCATCTGCATCCAGCTCAATAGTCATTGACTGATAAGCAGCACTGCATGTTAAACCTAACTAAAACACTTCCAAAGCTCACACTTCTATAAAACACTTTCTCTCTGCCTGTATCACTTATATTAGTATATGTAAAACTCATCATTAGGAATTGGATTTTTTATAAGTGCATTAGAAGCCATTTTGTTAATGAATAAATTAGAAAAAAATATGACTGAAGCAATAGCAGTAGTCCAAATCTTTCAGAGCTATAGGCGTTTTCACTGCCATCTCTGTATTTTCAAGATGACAACACTAAGTATTTCTCCTAATCATTTCCAATAGTTTTTTTATCTCTGTGTCGCTAGAATGGTTCCTTTTCTTTAGGGGAAGAATTCACAGTTTAATTAGTAACCAACCTTACAAAGAATTTTGCAACTGGTGAATGCTGGAAACAGCGTAAGCTGGAAATGTAAGTTTCAAAAGCTTACCTTAGTTCAGACTTTACAACAAATTATTCATATTCGCTACTTCATTTCTAAATTTAACTATGGAATGGTCTCCTCCTGGCTGCTTCTTTCAAGAATCATATGCAATTTTTGCATCTTGGGAGCCACTGACTCTACCATTGGGAAAACAGATTCCAAGTCTTTCATTTAAGATGTGAAGTTCAATTAAGTCTTCACTTTTAAGTTTCAACACATGACACTAACAATGTTGTTATCAACCTTATTTTCAGCACAAAATTTTGGAATTATTTTTTTTAGAGGATGGCATATGAAGAAGGATAAGAAAAGATCTGAAATCGAGATAATGAGCAGGAATGGTTTTGCATCTAGGGCTCTGAGATAAAATTTGTTTTATGCTGCATTCTACTGTTAATTGAAAAGTGTTAGTGATCTGTTTATCCTCTTTTTTTTCAATAGGAAATACAAAATTATTAATTCTTCATATCATCATATCTCATAAAAAACCTCAAGAAATACCTCTGAATGTAATTCTCCAAGTATATTGTTGATTTGTATGATTTAGTTAAAATCTCATAGCTTGCAAAACACCTCATGAAGGCAGTTCAATTTTTCTTCTTATACTTACATGTCTACCAACCTGTTCCAATTAATTTCGTTTTTGATGGTGAATTTGCATCGCCACTTGTGGTTTCTGTTATTTGTGAAAAGTATTTTTGTCATCCCTGCATACCTGAAAACCTGACTGATCTGCAAGCATTCCAAAGTTTTAGAATTTCCTCTGAATGGTTTGGGTTATGGCAATGTTTCAGTACTTAGTCTGTAAATTCCCTGGTCTGTATGGAGAGTTTCACACTTGTACAGTGTGTAAATTCAGTAGGACCTATTTGAATATTTTAGGCAAGATTGCAGGGAAAATATGAATATTAATTACTACTTACTGGCATAACCAAAGGATATGAGAATAGATGCCCTACTAGGCTGGAGCAACAATCTTTGTAGTGCAGTGCTCTCTCTTCAGACATGGCAGGAGGCAACTCTGTTTGGGGAGAGCCTGTGAGTCTGGCTGCTCTCTACAGTGCACTCTGTCCTTCCTGCCCCAGAACACACAGCTGGCAGGTTCAGGTTTGTAGAGGAAACCTTGTGTTGTTTGCTTTAGTTTCTCTGTTGTTGATCTGGTTTGAACTTCCCCAACGTGCAGTGGAAGCACCTTCTACAAGTCCACCACTGGCTGCACAAGCAAGTACTTTCCTTTAGCTATTTTAAATCAATCAGTTAGTTAAACTGAATGCTGTTCCATTCTAATACCATAGCTGTGAGTAATTTGCCTTATTTTCTACTCATTTAATTTCTGATGACACCTGGTCTAGTGGAAAGTGCTCCTGTCCAGGGCAGGGGATTTGGAACAAGATGATCTGTAAGGTTCCTTCCAACTCTAGCCATTCTGATTCTTTGACTCTATGACATGATGCTGATTGTGGGAAACTACAATGTAGTACTCACACAGCCCAGCAAAGTCTTGTCCTCAAATCTAGTGGCTCAATACCTCTCATTACTTTCCATGAACTTAACTATTTCAGACTAATAGTTCAATACCAGACTTTAGTGGTTAGTTCATACAAGAGTGGGTAGTTTGAGTATTCTTAAGCTTGGGTTGAATGGAGCTAACCAAGAGGCTGGTACCCCCATTGGTGCCGCAAACATTGTTAGTTCAGATAACATCAATAATCAATGATGCATTTCAGTGCTTGCCTATGCAGCAAGAAGTCGGTGTTTTCTAGAAGTCATGACAGATGTACTTTTATTTGTCTTGAAAAATATTACTATCCCTAGTTGTATCTCAGTCTGTTCGTAAGTAACTGAGTGGGTGCTAAAGGAGACACATAAGGCTTGATAAGGGGACACATGAGAGTAGATGTCCCTCCTACAATACCTACCCTACTGCATGGAAGGGAGAAGTTCATGAGGAGAGAGGATGAGCATCTGCACAACAGGCTTGCACTCAGGAACAAGGGTTTTAGGGACTAATTCTTACTGTGGATTGTGACATGAAGACAACTGTGTAAGGCTGTACTGGGCTGTGGCTGTACAGCCCAAGCCAGACTCTATAGTTAGCATGCCCATGTGACCTGTAAAGATTTGGCTTTATACCAATTTAAACTAAAATATAATAGGAGCAAAGCTTTATTTCCTTCCTCTTGTATTTATGCCACAGAAGAAGAAAAGTGCTTTAGCAGCTGATAATTGACTGGAAATAGTTAAAAGAATGGGATAAAGTTAAAAATCCTTGAAAATGCCTCACTTCACACTATTCAAAAATAATCTGGGATCAAAGTACATAAGCATAAACTAGAATGACAAGAAATACTTTTTGGTATTGCTTTCGCCACCCATACTCTATTTTATTTTGTGTTCTGGCTCTTAACCCTCTTTACTCAGTCAAGGAGGGGTAGAGGGGAAATAAGAACTTCTTTCTCTTTGCACAGTGGCACACAGACAGCACACATTAGCAGTTCCTGTGCTGCCTTCATTGAGGGGAGCTCGGGAACCACTCACTCATCCACCAATGAACAGGGTTCAGGGAAAAGTTGAGTCTGCAGCATTGACAACCTCACTTCACCTGGGAGAGCAGGACAGGTGAAAGGCATGGTGCCATGTCAGAGAAAAGTGTGTAAAGCCTCTCCCCACACTCAGAGACCATGTGGGAAGGAAGGTCTGGGTCTGCCTGAGGCACCATCTCTCCAGCACTCCTCCTGGGGCAGTGTCTACTCACCACCTGCTAGCCAGGACTTGCAGACAAATGGCACAATCTACCCTTCCTTTCATCTTTAGCACTCTAACAGCATTATGCAAATCCCAGCTATGTCCCTGGCAACCCAATCCAAAGGCAATTTTGTATGCCTTTTTTTTTTTTTTTTTTTTTGTCCTTGTGACAGATTTTTTCCCCAAAGAGATGAGTCCAGTAGAGGCAGAAGCGAAGGCTGCTGGAGTAGTGTGTCTGGTTCTGAATGCAATGAGTTGATGGCTGCAGCCTAAGGCACTGGTGTGATTTTGTTTAAACAAACATAAGCCAATTAAAAATACAAAGAGATTCAAGGAAAAGATGCTCTTAGCTGAAAGCCTCATGGGAGAATAATTTAAAGAACAGATCAATAGCGGTGAGAGAGATTTGTTCCCATAAGACTGAAAGCCAGCATGTAACAAATCTCGAGAAAAGCATTTATAGGATTGTATTTTGTGAGTGACTGTGGCATAAAAGAATGGTGCTTTAGCATAATTACAGTTAAATATTTACACAGTCTTAGCTGTTTCCGGGAAAGCAAATATCCTTGCAAAGATTATTTTCTCCTATTCAATATATCACTGAAAGTGCTTGCTGTGCATGTGTTTACGGCAAACATAATAATTATATAAATGCAGCTTCAAGGAAAAGGGTAGTGGAGAATGCTATCTTAGAAACAACAAATCACAAAATAAGAACAGTATACACTACAAGTTAAAATATTGTCCACCTCATTTTCCAAGTAATGGCTTTTGATTTGCCACCTCTTTCTTAACTCATTTGAGCATACAAAAATTCTTAAAAGTTGCAACAAGAAAAAACCTATTTTTATAAATGTCCTGAAATTATTTAGCTACATGTTTTTGGCTTTTTTTAATCTTCCTAGTGTAATAATACAATATTTTTTGGCCTTCCAAGTATAGAAAGAGCACAGGATATTCCAGCTGCTTTTCTCTTTAGCCATCTAGTTAAGGAGTCTTATTTAGGAGAATATTTCCCCTACTTTTTAACTATTATACGTGTTTAAGGGGAAATTATAGGGACCAAAAATATATGTGCACTTATGTGTCTTCCAGAGGATGATTAAGAACAGCAGCTCAGTACAGAAGTTATCTGCCCCGGAGGAATATGTCTCGCACTCTACTAAATGTTTGGGAACAGTAGAGAGATGGGTGTTCTATACTGGGTCCTTACAGACAATAATGTAACTTTTCCTATAAACTCAGACCTTTGAGAAAACAGCAGCTGAAAAATACTTTTTCCAAAGGGCAAAGGTTTTGTGAGAAATCTTGAGAGCTTCTGAGCTTCTGAGCTGCACATTCATACATTTTGCACAGCAGACAGAATAACTTTGAAGAAAATGCAACAATTCTTCATTGAAATTGGAATGAGAGGCTTTGAAAATAGGGTGCACACCAGGTCTTTGGTGTACATCTGTGTGGTTCCACTGCTTTACACTGTTTGTTAAATCAGTGGTAAACAGCGGTTTGCATCAGATGAAGAAATGACTCATTGTTTTACACTGCTCAGAGGGTAAAGTGGGAGAAGGATTATTAAGGAGGAGCAGCTGCTATAGAAAAAGCCCAATAACTTCATTGTGGTGGTGTGTTCACCAGAACCATATGGGTTCCACAAAGCATGTTTCTACTGGAAATGTGATTAAAATGTTCATAGGTAACTTATCCTAATGACACTGTTTGAGTCCCCAGCTCACTTATCCCACTCCCAGAGACTCTAAATTAACTTGGTCATGATATGTTCACTGATTTCAAGAGAAGTAGCTACTAAGACCATATTGTAGCAGGGACTGTGTTTTCTTGAGAATAGCTTGTTCCATCACCAGGCTTGGATTTGAGAATGCCACTTGATGTCAGGAGATGAATAATATTACACTATAACCAGTACCAGGAACCAGTACAAATCCCAGGGTATTTGGTGATTAGTATGTTTTAATAAGCCATGGATGTGATACCTGTATGTATATAACATCATTCTAAATATGTGGACATATATATTCATACAACACATGCAAAAATGTATTTCTAAATGCAATGTGTATTGCAAAACATTGGGAAAACTTTTTTCATTCCCTCTGAAGCATTCACTGAAAGGTCTAAACATAAGTTTCTAATGAAAGCTGAGAATGCAGCCTTACCTCAGGTGTTTTCTGCTTGCCTTTCAGATTATTGATGTTTGTGGTCAGGATTTCTCTAATGACTCATGACACAGGTGCAGATGTCATTAGGAAAACTTCTGGTTGAGAATGAAAATATAAAAAGTTCTCAATCTCTATTTTTAAGCACCTAAGGAGCAAAAGCAAGCGAAAAAGTAGAGAAAAGAAGTATCCACATAAAGTATGCCATTCTATTGCTGAAAATAAGTAGTGGAACCAGGAAGAATAAGAAAAATAAAATAAGAATATTTCATAGCTTTGTAAAATATGCATCACTTTACTAAAATAAGAGAACAAAGTTTAGCAGAACAATGAAATTTAACTAAGACATGAGATGTTATTGAAGAGAGTTTTCATACAGCATGATTGATTTCCTGAGAGCATGGGAGCATGCATTTTCCCGAGTTCCTTGCTAAACTTGGAGGAAGCCAACTGAAATCTTCATTGTCTTTTGAACAGACCTTAGATAAGGCCACATATTTCTGGAATTCTGACTTACCACTTACAACAGCACAGACCAAATGTCCCTTAGAAAAAGACATGCTTCTTATTTCCAGAATTAAGAAGTTAAACACACATTTCAGTAGTATTCCTCAAAAGAAGATCCCCAAAATATGAAAATTTGGTCCAAAATATAGGATTTTCAGTGCATCATTTTGGTCTGTTTAATCAGTATAAATAGAACGAAAAAGCCCCACCAAACAACAATGAAACTAATAAAATTACTCAGTTCCAGAGTATTTCCCCTTTGAAATTCATCAGATTCTAAAAGACTAATGTGTTTATTTCTATACATATCAATGTGCATAGAGAAAGGCTTTCTGCGGAAGAAAGCTAAACTAAACTTATTCAAAGTGTTGATATTATCTACTATGCATCATTATGTAATCACTCACTAAGGAAAAACACTTTTAGCCAAGGTGTATTTTGTGAAAGACTTCTATAGACCGTTTACAATCTAAGTATATGTTGCAATAGGGAATTTATATCAATATTTGCATATTCTTATTGATTTGATGATAGAAACAATTATTCTAATCATTGCTTTATAAAATAAAGCAGTGTTTAACTGGCACAGAAGTTTCTGAAAGTTCTTTTTCTTAGAGTTTCCACTGCCTTTAGCTTGTGGTTCAGTCAATAATTGTTGGTAGAGGGATAAAGTAATAGTTTGAGTAATTGTGTAATGCGATCTCCAGAGAATGATTGGTCCTTTGTTGTTATTTAGAGACAAGATTACACATCAGAATGCTTCGGTTTCTTTTATGGGCCACTGAAATTTATTTCCTGGAATCAGCACGTTTTTTGGGCAACATCTTCACCTTTCTGAGTCTCACTTTTTCAAGCTTGGAAATAGTGCTTATTATTGTTAATACTTTTACATATGATTTTAATTTACATTTCTAGAGTGATTAAAATATACTCCGGGGAAGGGAGGGAGTTGAGACTTGAGATAAGTGACAAATATTACCTACTTTTTAAATGGTCAAAAATGCCTGAGTGTGAGAAACTATGCAAATAACAACCTAAGAAAATAAATAAATTCCACCCTTGGATACCTTTCACACATGAAACACAGGAGGTGTTTTTATGTACACAGGAGGTACATCTATTTTTCATTTGTAGTTCACTTTTCAGTTAGATTCAGGACTTAATGGGAATGGCTGCAGGGAACGTGTGTGGGTGAGTACCTCTTCCAAGTATTTCCTCCTGAAATGCCTACCCCAACCAAGACAATGTGTTGTCCCCACTACTGCACCTCTCCTATTGTGAGGGTTGAAGGGTCCATGCCCTTCACAATCCTCCCCCCAGTAACATTTCTCTGTCTTCATCTGGACGTTAATATACTGTGAGTGTTGTTCCATACGTTTTCCCACATTTCTCTTTCACTGCAGGTTAAAGGTGTGGCCAGGTTTGGCCTTTTGAAGAAAATTATGACTTCACTGTCTATTCATGGGGACACTTAAATTAAAAATTGATTGGTCTGTTCTTTTTTTCTTCCAAGGAATGACAACCTAAGGGGAGGCAACCTGAAGAACAGACGCCTGGGATGTAAAGCAACAAAGTATGCTGTGTGTGTTATAAAAGCTTTGCTATCTCAGCAATATAGAGACATAACTGCTAAAATGAAGTCTGGCATTGTTTTTCTCATGGCTGAGTGAGTGGCAGACCCTGGGGAGAATGTATTAGAGTTCTCATCTTGTAACTTAACTTCTCTTTTTGTTGTTCTGCATAATTGCTGTCACCCAGGTAAAGCTGGATTGTTTCTTCCATGGTAAATTCTCTCCCGCACAACCCTTTGACCTTCAGGCAGCAAGAGCAGCAGGGCTTCTCATCTCACAATTTGACTGAAGAAAATAACTACTTGCAGAGGAAGTGATTTGAAATAAACAATGTCTCTGAATTAGAAAACTAAGCAACAGGGTTTTTAAAACAAACTGGGACTCCTGGGATTACTTGCCTGGAATTAACGAAAGATACAACTTTTGAAGAACTAAGGTGCTTAATGATGTGAAGTATTAAGCAGAAATTTGAGTACAGCTGGGAAAATTGCTTAATTGTGAGTAGATTTCTGATAAATGTAAAAGCAGCTCATGTTTTATCAACAGACATTAGTATGAATTATGAGCTCATATTGATTCTTGAATTCCTTGACATTAAAAAGTCCAGGATATTTCTAAAATGTTGAAAGCAGTGGATAATTGACCTTAACAACACAAGTATGGAAAAATATACGTCTGTTTTGTCATTACATATCCTATAAAAGAGTGTTTTTATTGATTGTTGTTCTAATAGCTCTTACCTCAGCCAAGAGTTTGAGGAAAATTTCTTGGCAAAAATTCCTATAAGTCACCATTTTTTTTTCTCAGCTTTTCTGAGGAAAGACAATTTGATTTTCATTAAGGAGGTATGTTCTCCTAAAATCCTCACAGAAAATACTGATATATAATAATTCACTGTGGTGCAATTGGTTAATTTGATTTGATTACTTGCTGTTAATTTGGTGACTTAATCTATTGGTATATTGATTCAATTTTAGTAGAGACCTTAATTTAATTATTGCATTGTTATAGTTTTAATTAGCAAAGTAAAAGTGTAGTGTATTAGCTCAGTAATTGTCATATATTTCTTTTCTTTGCTGAAGTCTCTGTCTGACATCAAAATTTTTTTTTTTTTTTTAGAAATCCTTAAAAGTGGAAAAAAAAATTTTTTTACTGTGTTGGTAAAAAAATCATGAAAGTACTTGTAATCACAAAAACTTGTGAGTTTTTTTGGATCTAGTTGCATGACTAAATTTAAAGCAATATATAGTGTCTTTTTTTCAGGAGACACATGGGAAATATTTCAAGCAGAAACATATGTAACTGCAGAGAAAAAAATAAAATACAGCTTATTCTTTGCAAAGTTAAAAAATACTAATGTATTTTTTTACCATTTGAAGCCATTTTGTGCCAAATACTGAAGGATTTATGTGGCATAAATCCCATGTTTTGCCAGAGTTCCATATTTTGTAGTCATATATTTCCCAGTTTTCCAATGGCTTCCACTACAGCTTTAAGTTAGGAATGTGCCTTTAAATCATGTAATCTTAAGGACAATAATGATGCTGACACCTGCTAAACTGTCCAAGTGAAGACTTCTAGTATTTTGCTTTTGGTTTGTGCGTTCTTGCATGACATGAGACAGAACTCAAATATTTTGAGTAGCTAATTATACAGCAAGGAATTGACCACTTTCCCTTCTATTCCACACACCCTAAACGTTTTGTTCTAACTCTTATCAGTGGTCTTAAAAATGGTGAGAACAGAAGCACATTTCTTAGAAAAGCTGAGAAATTTACTATGTACCAGCATTTTACTTTTATTGAGAAATGTGAATTTAAAGCCAGATTAAGGACATTCTATCTGACCAGAAAATGGGATGACCCCACACTCTTGCTCATTCTTCCATTATCTTCCTACCTCAGACCATTTTATTTGTGACTGCAGTTTGATCAATCCTACACATATAAGACATAGGATGTGGTCCAGGCCCTGACATGGTAAGCAGAAATCACCTTGGGGAGCAAGGACTGTCATCCAGTGCAGGAAATAAAGTACCCCTGACATACTGCACATACTTTTGTTGCAGTGTAGGCAAAATCTGTGGGGGAAATGATTAAATGTGCCCTGAAGTCCAAGTGAATAAGCAAGCTGTAATATAACTTGCTATTCCTTTGCAAGCTTGGATAGCCTTGTGCTTATATGCCTGAAATTAAGTACTTTAAACTTTGTTTCCTGAGGCATAATTTTTTTACTCTGAATTTGCATACAGTACAAACAATCCAGTTCCAGATAGTTTAAGTAAATGAAAAAGTCCTGGTTGTCAGGAAGACCAAAATGCTCTATGGTGTAAACAGGAACACAAAGAACAATGTATATATATTTTAGAAAGTCCAAGAGAGTGAGCAACTAAGGCTTTTAATATGTTTAATTTTTTTTAAATATCATAATTGTTGACACTTCTTTTATGTCATAGATCCTTTGCAGAATTTGACCTTTTCATTCTGGAAGTTATGAAAGAGTCAGAAGAAATTTTTTTCCTTTTTCTTTTTTCCCTTTCCTTTTCCTTTTCCCTTTCCCTTTCTCTTTCCCTTCCATTTTCCCTTTTCCTCTCCCTTTCCTCTTTTCTTTTCCCTTTTTCCTTTTCCTTTTTTTTGTTCTCAGTTTTACTAAACAAATGGCCCTCACAAAACTCATACACAAAACCTGACCTCTTTATGGAGCAGACTAGATCAAAGACAATCTGCTTTGAGGGGAGTGCATTTGTTAATGTTTTGGGTGCATTCTTTGAAGGCTGAGTTATTGCAAATGGTATCACTGTAGAAAAAGGACAATTAACTGGGATGATCAGTGGGTGGTGACTATTGCCATTGCTGAAGAGTTTGGGTTTACAAACAGCAAGGATCAAACACTTCACACCCTTCACCACAGAAATGAACCGTGTAGAGGACACAGTGGTCTAAAACAAAGCACAAGCCTACATTTTTCTATCTGTCAAAAGATTTCAGAAGTAATTCATTGTTACAGCTCCCTGGAGTGAGAGTCTGCTTGTCCATCTGATTTTTCCTGACTGAGTGCTTTAGATGTTCTCTGAGGAAAAAACTGTTGTAGCCTTGTTTCCAAAGCATGATAGTAAAGACAGGAAGTGTGAAACCATTTGGAATCCTTCTTCCCGGCTGTCATATTTTATCACTACTAGGATGTTATGTTCATGAGCAGCTCTTGATTGCAAGCCTCAGAGCTAATATTATTTCTAGGTGCTGTCTGGTATCCCTCTGAAAGATGTCTCGATTTCAGAAATCAGCTATAAAATACTTTACCTATCAGATATTTCAAATAAAATTAATAAAAATGCTCACCGAAGTGTAATTTTGATGCCAGACTACATTGCAGTGTGGGACCAGTACTATTTTGAGGAAGGTTCTGTGAAATCAATGGCATTGCTTCACCATCTTAACAGTTGTATAGCTGAAACTAGAATTTAATTTTTAAGGTGTGACACTGTGGAGACCAGAAGCATCTGCTGGTTTCTGCTGCACAGATCTGGTTATTGCAAATAGATTGTTGACTAAAATAATGAGTCTAGACCTGTTCTCAATAAAAAGCAGCATGAGTAAAATTCCTTTAGAATAGCTGTGAAATACGGATTTCTAGTAAGTCTGTGAATGAAAAGTGAATGAAAGGAGGGTATTTTAAATTCTGTCTGTATATATTTTCAGTGTTTTGATTGTAGCAGGAACTTTTTTGAATGGAGCAAATGTTGAAACAAGTTTTCATGTTCAGAGATAATCATTCATCCTTCACTATAGAAAAATGTAAAGGTATAAATAAGCTATGCTCATCAGCTGAGGACACTTTATAGACTTTAATGAAAAGTAAGCTTGCTCAACTGGCAGATTTTTGCAAGTTCTCCTCACTATCCTTGAAATCACCTTCATATCTGCTTTCTATTTTGTGCAGGTTATATTGGATAATGTCATGAAACACAGCCTATGGGAAATCAGCTAGCCTAGTGCAAAGTGCAATCAAACAGATTATTGCAAAAAAATATCACACATAAGATACCCAGTGCTGTGATTCATAGGATTCTAATCACTTTCCTTTATGCTGTTATTTCAGCCTCCCTGACTGATTTGCATTTTGATGAATCACCACTGCTGTGTTTTAAGCGATGTACAAACACATAATATTAAAGTACCTCTTTCTGCGGCAATGGTCCACCAGAGCTTTATAAACCAATATAACAATTATTAGCTGAATGGAGCCAGATGGCAACAACTTTTTCTCTGTCAAGTTTTCTGGTGGAATAAACTTTTCTTTGTACCTCTGACTTTTGAGCCATACATCATGGAAAAGAGAAAAAAATATTAAAAAGGACCTTTTCCCTTATGTCAGGGTGTTTTTATTGTTATTTTGTTGGTTGGGTCTTTGTTTCTTTTCAACTTTTTTCCATCAGCCCAAGAAAATATGTGACCCTGCAGGCAGATGCAGCTCCATTCCTACAGTTACCCCAGATAATACCCAGATTTAAGAATACCCTTTCCTTTTATGTTTCAGACTGGGGCAAATGAAAGGTAGTGGGCAAAAAAGATGTGAAACACACTGAGAACACTCCAGCTGAGATAAACATCCCTGCTTGTAGATAAAGGTGACATTCTTCTTGTCAATAAATTACCAGCTTAATCCTTAGCTTTCTTTAATCAATTCTGGAGGATTTCCATGAGGGCACAACAGACATGTTGATTCAAAGCTTGTTAATAAAATTATTTGTTAATTCGACAGCAATTAATCTGTAATGTGGACAATGATTTCTCTTCTGTAAATATAATTTCATTTTGTAATGTAAATGGAAGAGGAACAACTGAGGATAAAGACTGACACACCAATGCATCTTATGAAAGAGAGAATGGCTTTTTGGCAGTTCTATCTGTCAGGAGGGTAACAAAGTGTAACATTATGCTTTGCAACCTGTTAAGCAGAGAGTTGTGAAGGAAACAGCGTGGTTCTTTTAAAAAGAACTATACTTTGCAATCAAAGCAAAGGATGCTAAGCACATGTAACGTGATCTGAAAAGAATTGTGAGTAAAATATCAATATTCCATTTTCATGTTTTCCCAGTACTAGGGAGTTTGCATATTCCAATACTGTCAGAATCAATATGTGAAAAAATAACTGATTAAAGATAATCTCTATTTTTAATACTGATGTAGTTAAGAAGGCATAAGTGCAGGACAGAAAGGTGCAAAGTGGTTTTTTGATTATCAGAAAATTTTGTAGATCTCAAAAAAGAAAAAAAAGTAATGCCCTTTTCCATTGCACAATGCAAATAAGTTCTTGTGCAGTTTCTTCAATGAAACAAGACTTCAGAGTACAATTCTGCCTTTACCATATTTTATTTGGCCAACTCTACACTTTCCCGGAATGAGGGAGAGTGAAATTGTAAATTCCTTCTGACTCTTGGTCTGGCTTTTGTCATGAAAAGTGCCTTAACTGACTAGCTAGATTTCATTGTTATCAGCTGACTATTTGGAGATTATATTTCATTTTGTCCATACATTCCATTATAGACCTAAATTTTTTCGTAGATAAACTTTTCTTGTCATACGTAATTCCATATAATGCACTGGAGATGGTGAGCTGGCATTCACCAATGCAGCAGTGGTTTGTCAAAGCCCTGTATACATCTAAAGTTTATGATCTCCTGCAACTATCAGTTGGAAAGGTTTTTAATTGATGATTTTGGGGGATTAGCTGAAAATCAAGATCAGATAAAAATCTTTTATGTAGCCAATAAAAATCTTTTATGAAAATTTACCTATTGTTACACTAAATCATTTGGACAGCATTTGGCTGAAACATTCAGATTTGTTGAAAGGGAAATGTCAGTATTTTCTTCTTAGTATTTAGATATCTTTGTCTTTCTCATTTCTTATGAACTCTACAAATTATTTATTTCATTTGTGAATATCCTTTAAGATGCTTAGTTATGTTAACATTAACACTCCACTAGCACTAAGAGTGAGGGGAAAGTATTTTTGTCAGAGCTAGTTTTAGACATTTTAGATTTGGCTGATTTTCATTATTATAAAATAGATTTCAATTTTTTCTAATGACCTATAACTCCCAAATGTTCCACACTCAAAGCTTGACTCCTATCTTCCCTATGGACTGCAATACTGGTATATGCCTTGAAGAAATAATATTTGGATCTCTATAGATATCAAAATACTTTATCATAGAATTGTTATCCTTTATTTCTTGTTCCGAAATAAAAAATTAAAAGAGGGGAGGGAATTTAAAAATGACTGGCATAGTGATTTGGTGGAAATATGAGTTTTAAAATCCAGATTGGAGAATTCTTTGGTCTAAGAAAAAACCTTAGACCATGCTACCTTTTCTCTAAAATAAGAGAGGTGAACTTTATTTCAAGACAGACCATCAGTGCTGGTTAAAGGGCATGGGAAGAAATGAAAAACCTCTGAAGAATAGCAATACCATGACTGACTACAGAAAAGGAAGGGAAAGGATTTTTTTCTTCCAGCTGCAAAATTCTTGCTGGCTGTGACTTTCAATAACACTTATCCATGACCCTGTCATCTTTTAACTTTTGCTTTTTATTTTAAAAAGCACAGATAAGTAACAGATATTACTCAGCTCTTGATTTGACTTTTTCAATAAGAAGTGAGAGTTAAACTCTGCTGCTGCTCCTGTAAGTGCTATTGAAAACCATCAGCTTCAGTAATAAAACAAATCAGGTGGGAGCAGACAAGCATGAAAAAAGGCCTCAAAACCATATTTTTTTATTAACCTTTTGTTGACATTAATACTCTGCAGTAGGAGATTCACACAGTGCATGAATAGAAACACATTTAAGAATGAAGCACGCTTGCTTACACAGGAAAAGGTTAGAACTTAGTTAAGGACTAGAGATCTCCCCCAGGATTTGTCTTCAAATAAAACCTACAGTCAAGCCTGCACAAGTTTCCTTGACAAAACTATGGACCAGATCCAACAATATATGCAGGCATCTGTTAGATGCTTAAAACTAAACATGCCATTCTGAAAGCCTCTGCTTAGCTGACTCCTGATGCTGATATTGCCCAAGGTCTCCATACTCTATATGTTTTTAGATTACTTTGCCCAGATTGTGTCACAAGTGTGACACGTGTGTTTCTACACCTCTGCTTGACAGTGGAGGCACAAAACTTGAGCACTTCTCTCAATTTAAATCCCTCATTGAGGGAAGAAGGAATCTGTGCTTCATCTTGATTTTTGAGATAAATTTACAATTTTTCTTCAATGACTGCTAAAATAAAATGCAGGAAGTTTTCTGTGAATAGCTGCCAAAGCTCAAGGTTAAAAATTTCATGTGGTTCTGTATATAGGAACTTATAAAATCAGGTGTTAATTATTTCCTACTTATAAACCAATGGCTTCTGAACATTCTTCTGCACAGAATAAACAGTGGTGGCAAGTACTTAAGTACAGTATGCCTTAGTATTTCAGTCTCTCTTCATCAGAAAGGGAGACTGAGTAAGGAAGATGCTGGACACCTCGGGCAGGAAAAGGAACTGAATGTGAGCTTCCTTCCCCTGGCATAGAAAAGCGTTTGTCTTTTTCTTCTCCTCCCTTCCTTTTTAAAATAGTGTATTTTAAAGAAAAAGATTTATCCTTTCATTAAAGGTGTAGTGGGTTGACACTGGTGGGATGAGAGACACCCACCAGAGCCGATCTGTCACTTCCCTCCACAGCTGGGCAGGGGAAAGAAAATATAGCAAAAGTTCATGAGTTGAAATAAGATCTGGGAGAGATCACTCACCAAATACTGTCACAGGCAAAACAGACTCAAGTTGGGGATATTAAACGAATTCTTATTAACAAAGTCAAGATAATGAGAATTAAAATAAATCTTAAAAAGACAACTTTCTTCCACCTCTCCCTCCTTCCTAAGCTCCACCTGCTCCCCACCAGCAGTGTACACAGTTCTCCACAAACTTCTCCAGTGTGAGTCCATCCCATGGGCAACAGTTCTTCACGATCTGCTGCAGCATGGGTCCACCAGGTGCAGTCCTTCAGGCACAGGCTGCTCCAGCTTGGGTGTCCCACAGGGTCACAAGTCCTATCAGGAAGACTGCTCCAGCCTGGGCTCCTCTCTCCACAGGCCCACAGGTCCCTGCCAGGAGCCTGCTCCAGCAAAGGTTTCCCAGGGTTTCACAGCTCTGTCTCAGACATCCACCTGCTCAGGCATGGGGCTCCTCCACAGGAATGCAGGTGGACCTCTGAATCCCTGTGTTCCTCCATGGGCTGCAGAGGCACATGTTCACCTGTGTTCACCATGGTCTGTCTGCACCATGAGCTGCAGGGGAATTTCAGCTCCGGGCCCTGGAGCACCTTCTCCCCCTCCTTCTTCCATCATCTGGTAGATTTTGCCATCTTTACATTTTACATGACTACACATGGCTGAAAGCATTCCTAAACTCAGGATGCTGAGAAGATCTAAATTTTACCTACCTTTTATAAATGTCCAGATATTTAGCTATGCTGTATACGGTATCAGGACAATTGTGTTTAATGATTTATTGTAAGGTATATAATATTAGCTATTGTTCCTTTTAAATATTTCACTGGATATGACCATAAATACACAACATACAATGATTTTGACACATTTCTTGTGGAAAAAAAATATAGCATAGATTTTGAGAACTAAAGACAGAACTAGAAATAGAAAATGGAAAAGCCCCTCAGTTTAATTGGTGTGTTTTGTTTATAATGAGACACAGCTGACACATCATAGATTGGATATATATGTTAGAGCAACTGTGAACCTTGAGTAGAAAAACTTGGTGGAAGACTATAATTCTTACAGCAACATGCACTAAGAGAAGGTACTACTCTTGGTTACTTTTTAGGGTTTTAGATAGTTGACTTAGAATGTCCTCTAACTCTACATTTATCCGAAACTAAGGGATGCTTATGTAGTTGATTGGTTTTGTTCATATTGGCTAGAACATATGTATTTAACTTTTCTACAATGTATATATAATAATAGCTACTAAATTTACAGATGAAATGTTTTAATTCTACCAGGGTAAGCAAGGTTAAATTACTTTAGAATGACTATTTGGTTATGTCATACTTGTGTTCCAAATTATAGATAATGTTGCACATTTCACATTTTTTCCCCAAGAGATTTCAATGACCTGGTGAAGCCAGGTAAACTTACATTACAGCAAGGCAAAAAATAATTAAAGGGAAACAGTAAAGCATCATAGCAAACCCAAAGACAGCTAATTTTATATTTCTAAAGAGTCAGCAGTTTATGTAAATTGTCTCCTCACAGCTTAGATACTTCTCTTCTTGTTGCAACAATGCCATGTGGTAATCCTAAACAGACAAGCCCACATCTCCTGTTTGTAACTATGGTATTAACTGCAGAGCAGAGAGAGTTGTAGCGTGGAATGATCTAATTCTGACGATTATTAACTACTGAAATTTGTTCAAGTGTCTTTGTATGCTTAATTTAATAGACCTAATTTTACATATTAAAATTATTTTGTGTATGAGAAACATGCCAATCTGGAACAAGAGAGCTTGGTCTACACAGATACTACAATACAGAAACTGATTTATTTTAATTGCCTAGTATAAGAAAAAAGTAATGTGATAGCTGAATGGTGTCCCAACCAAGCTGCCCGTTGCTGATGAAACCAGTCTGCACTCTGAGTGGGCTGGGTCTGTGCATTCACTTCTTACAAGCCACAGAGGAAAATGACCCAATTTTTTATTCTGACAACTGTTTAGTTTTAGTATATGCATAGGTCAATTTTCTATCCCCATTCCTCTCACATATATGGTTCCAGAGAAAAGTATATTTTATGTTGACCTATAATGTGTCAATAAACAGTCCTAGAAGGTTTTATATCACACCTAGACTGGGTGTCAGTTGAACAACATTTAAGCTCGATTTGCTACAACTGTCTTGGAAAACAAAGACACTTCAACTAGGTCACATAACTCTTAGACAGCCCTTTGCTTGCTGGTGGGTGCTTTTCTTTCTTGTTACTTCTTTAAAGCAAACAAAACCTTTCACCCATCTGATTCAAGTCAAGCAAGTCAAATAGAATAAACTCAAGGGTTACGGAGGAGCAGGGCTGTACTTATGACCTGACAGGCTGGAGATCAGTATTTATAGCAAAAAAGATTGGGAAAATCCTGTGATAGCTACCTTGAATATATCAGCCTGAGGAATGATTGACATATCTTAGGAATTATTTTCTTCATAGTTTTCTCTATTTTTGTGGAGCTAAGACAGTTTCTAATTAAGATTCTTAGTCATATATCTCCATCCAAGAATTTATATGTTCCTCTTTGACAATAACAATGTGTGTTAATTATCTAAGTGTACATCACTGCACATACTGCAGATGACATGAATTTTTAAGATAACTTCATCTAAGAAGAATTAAAAAGCAATTTATTGTTAATGTTCACCAGTCTACAAGTACATACAAAGCAAACACGTTTTCATGCATACTCTATAATTTGTTGTACATTCATTGTCTTTCAGTAATGCAGTACCTACTATTACTTATTTATTCAACAGCACTTTTCCATTGTATTTCAGAAACTTGTTCTGAAGTGCCAAAGAAAGCTATTAGTAGTTATTTTAAACTTTGATGAAATTTTTACCATTGCTTTTTATTTTGCTTTATTATCTTCTTGGTGCCATGAAACTGCCATGGCATGAGGATATAGAGAAGAAAACTGGCCAGGGAAGCAGTGCTCTTATTCAGACCAGGATGCAGATTTAGACTCACACGTGTTAGCTGGAAGCTTGCAAATATTTCTCACTGTTTCTTGGCTTAACTGGTGGGAAATCTCTGGAGATTAGTGTTTCTTATGAAGTGACTGCCAGTTTGGTCTGAAATCCTGTTAGTATGATTCTTCTCACATGGTTACTGTCACGTTCAAAGTAGTGAAGGGAAGCACAGATCCTTTCCAGTCATAGCCATGGAAATACATTAGTTCAACAACTCCTTGCTGACATTTGGAACAGTTGTGTGGGAGGTTCCATTTGCCCAATCTCTAATTTAGGCTAAAAGAAATCAATTGGAAATATACTTGATCTCTAGAAACAGGGAAATTGATATACCATACATTTTTTCCCCCTACCTCAATATGGAAAAAAGGAAGAAAGCATGTCTCTTAGTAATTTTAGATGCTGGATGGTAAAGGCAATATTGTATTTGCTACTGTTTGGGCAAATTAGACATCACTCTTCTTTCTGGGCAAATAGTGGCTGCCTAAGTGGAAATGATTGCCACATTGGAGACTGCACAGCTGGGAACAGAATGGGCAGCAAGATTAATGAGATTTAGACTTTTTTATACTACCTAAATACTCTTACATTCTATAATTAAAGAAAGAGGTGTTGAAAGACTAAAACTAGTTTTTTCTGCCTAAATTGTCCTGAGGTTCATATAGCACTTCAGTTGAGAACAAAACTAAATGTTACTAAACAGAATCAGAGGCTATATTTTTATATTCAACATACATTTTATCAAGAGTATATTCCCCCCACCCCTTCTCTTACAAATTTTCAATTCCCTTTTGTGGCAAGTAAATTAGAGAGATGAGTTCTCTTTCACAGCCCATGACGCTATAACAAATGCTTGAGTTTTATAGGTCCATGTCCCTGAAGAGCCTTGAGGTTCATGTTGCTTAACAGTGGTGTTTGGATAGCATGAGACAACACACAATCACCAGGATCACACTGTTTTTTCCTTAAGGGAATATAATCAAAGTCCTGTCTAGTTGCCTTACTATAATGTAATTATTTTTTAATGAAATGACTAACCTTATAGTTTAAACCACAACTGAATTGTTTAAAATTATTTAGACCTTTGTTTTCTTTCTGCAAATAATATCTGTATACTATATATATAGGTAACTATATGTATGCAAATCCTTCCAAAACAAAAACTATTCTTTAACAGCACTCACGAGGTATTTTAAAACACACACTTTGAAAAATCTCCACTTCTTTTACTTTAAGAAGCTGGTCTTTTAAGAGCAAGTGTAAGGAAGTCTTGACTCTTGATTAAGTATTTATGTGTGTCTGACCAGTCAGTAATGTTTTATAATATTTTTTAAGAGTTGGTTATTAAATTGCAATTCAAAGGTTTTTGAACTACACCTGTAGGTGTTCATGGCAGCAAATCATAAATTCATAATAAATGACATCTATTGTATAGACTTATGACACTTTCAAGTAGACTAGATATGGAGGGGTAGAGGGGTTCATAGGACAGAGCCTTGGCCTTTAACATATTGATGTCAGTAGTCCAAACTGAAACACAAAATGAAGCAAACTTTCTAGTCTCCATGCAGATCCTTCAGTGGGCAATTGCATCATCAAAACATATAAATCTTTGCATGAGAGTTAGACATATGAAAGATTCCCTACCGTATCTAGCACAATTTTTATCTCTTTTTAGCGATATATTTTTAGTTTAGAATCAAAAAAGTACATCAACAGTTTTTCCTTAGTGAATTCATGTTGTGATAAATTTGAAATAATCATAGTGTCTCTTCTTTTCCTTAGAGATAATCATATGGCATCAGCTCAGATCGAAAAGCATTTATCTTTAAATCTATAAAAGGTTCAGAAACAATACATTTAATGCACACATTAGCTCTCAAGTCTGCAACATCCATGAGTGGCAGCTTGCCTTCCAAGGACTTAATGTTCTTTTTTAATTCCCTTCTGAGGGAACGTAAGTTGCTGAAACTAAGCACTCAGTGCGGTTTCCCCTCTACCTTGCAATGAGCAGTTCCCTAAAGAACCATTGCCATAGCACTAAACTGTGGATGGCACTGGTAAAAATTCTTGCACATTCCTGGCATTCACTCTTTGGGTGCCATGGCAGGCTGCTTAGGAGAACACTGCTATAGAATGAGCCATAAATCAGTGTGACTGTTTTCCAGTCTGACTCTCAGTTCATTAGTGAGCTAAGGAAGTATGTGGTGTAATGACAGCTGTATTATTCTTTATATTTCTTCTTAATGACAATCAATTAATACATCTGAAAAACAAGGCCTTTTGGAAACTATTGAACCAAGAGTTGTCAGAAAAGCTATTGTTGAATTTTATTGGTACACATATATGTGCATATATATATATAGACACATGCAGAAATATCATATTTTCCCTTCTAAAAAGACTTGATCCATTGGGCTGTTTCATAGGTATATTCAGAGTTGTGTTTATCTAACGGAAAAATAAGTTTTCAGTGTTCCTTGCCTATGACCCAGAAATTCTTCCCTTGTTAGTGTATCAGCAGGAGTATCATCCCAGTTTTAACCATGAGTCTGACAGCTGTCATGTATGTGACTAAATGTTAAATACGAGAGAAAAAACATCTTGACCTTTAAAAATCACATAGAGTTTGGTCAAGCAATTGAAGAATATATGGAAATGTCTATGTAACCAGAAACAAGGCACTACAGGAAGCTTTTTTCCTAGGTTAATTAGCAATTTTAAACTTTTAAACTGTAAAATTATGTTATAATTTATTTTTATTTGTATCCATTGTTGAAAAAATGGTGAAAGTTTGTGTAAAATAACTCCCTAAATTAATAAAGCTGTTATGGATCTTCTCTAACGCTTTTATCACTGAAATAAAAAATTAAACATTTATTGCAGTGAAACTTAACTGGAAAGGAATAAAGCAATTCCTTCTAGGAAAAAAATGTTCCGTTCCTTGAATTCCTGTAGTGATTAGTATTGTTTAAATAGCTGATCAAGCACAGAGACAGACGGGATTAAAATGCACAACACATAACCAGGAATGTATGTTGCATATTTTAGAATACAAAGTTCAGGCATAATGATGACTTACATGCGGTTCCTAATAGCTCAACACTGCAATTCTCAAAACAAATTATCAGTAGGTAGGGCTAACAAAATTGAATGCTCCAATGAGCCATCTCGATGTATATGTTACTTGCATCTTTATTTTTTCAACAAATAACTTTCTGAGAGAGTCTTACCAAGAAATTTTATATGGTTGTTAATTATGGGAACTCTCCCCCAACATCTAAATACATTTTTAAACTGTTATTCAGTTGAATAACAAGACAATGGCAAAAATAATGAGATAATGTTACTTTAGGGAATGAAAGCTTATTTTCATGTCTTTACTTCTTGAAGGTATGTATATGATAAAAAAACAACAGTATCCCCAGAACCTCTGACTAAGCAAATTATTTATTTTTCTGTTTCCGCTGTTTCTTTTTTCTTTTTAGCTCCTCAAAATATTCTGAGATTCTTTGCTGTTATTAAACCTTATCCTTGCTGAGTAACTATTTCTTCATGTTTGTAAACTCGTGTCCCTGTCTTCTGTGTTGGCACCCTCCATCACCATTTTCTAAGCTCATCACTGAAGAAGGCAGAAAGAGAAGCTTGAGAAACAAATATATTTTATGAAAAACAATGTTCTGGAGGGCTAATGCAGAGAAAAGGAAGGTATAATTTATGCAAGTCTGTTTGCAAAACAGAATTTTAGGACTCATTAGGGATAACAGGAAGAGATGATATTCTGTTACTCCAACAAAGCTTCTTTCTCTCACCAGATTTCACCAACTTTCTATTTTGTTTTATATCTTCTGAAATGTCTTCTCTCAAATGTAAGAATATATTTTTTAAAGAATTGCCTGAAGCTCTCTTGTGTACTTAAAATTCTTTCAGTATTTCTTGGGCATGGTTTGAAAAATCAGTCTACAGCATTCCAAACAGTAATTCCAAGCATTACAAACAAAAAGCTTATTTCAGAGATTCTTTAATTAAGCTCCTTAGTCAGCCAATATATTTAATCTGTTTATTGTTTCATTTGTTGGATTTGCATTAAGGATGATTTATAAACAGAAAAAATTAAAGTGCATACAATGTCAGAGCATGTGTTCATGCAATCCACAGAACTTAGAAATTAAAGTTGTCTTTCATTTCTCATATATAAAAGGATAATAACACATTTTTAGTAGGACCATATTTCTTCAGTGTTTTATCTAGTTCTGGTGTTTAGAATTCAAAAGGTTGTTGCAGATTTGGAAATATTTCAGAAAATACTTAAAGAAAATCTTTGTCTTCTCTAAAGATGTCTGACATTAAAACCTAGAAATTCATAAAAATACCCTTTACCCCAAAATGGTTGATGGGAGATATTGATATAAAGAATATTTTGGGCTAATTTAGTTCAGTACCCATCTACAAAGTCATGTTATGGTTTAAATTGTACAGTTGCTATTTTTTCCCCTCAGACTTGTCTGACTCATTCTGCAGGCTAAGTAGTGCTTACTTCATGCGCACAGGAAAATCTTTCTTTATCCACATTGTGACTTTACAGTGTGGTTATTATATATACTATTCAAATTCTATACTCAAAGTTTAATTAATGGCCATTATGGCAAGTACTTCTGTTTAACTCATCACAGCAATGTGCGAATACTTGACAAAGTATTTACAACTCTGTAAAACCAGAGTTGGATGGTACAACCCCCTTTTCAATAAATGAATGAAACTCCAAAGATATATTAGGATCCCAGTTGTCCAGTGTCATTTTTTAGGGTGTTGGTATTTACATGTAACATCATATGTTCAAATTACTGCTCTTACTGTCTTTGACTGTGCTGGAAAATACTGAGCATTTTTTCATTTGGGCCACAAAGTTTCAGAAAATGAGGATAATACAATTAACAAGCGCTTGTGAAACAATTCCTCCCATGGAGATACTGAAAACTCAGCTGGACGTGGGCCTGAGTAACTTGCTCTAGATGACCTTAGTTGAAAAGGAAGATTAGGCTTGACGATCTCTAGAGATCCCTGCCAATCTCAACTATTTTTTGATCCTATAATTCATATTAGTCATTAGTGTCTTCTTTCAGACCCTTACTGCATCTAGTGATACAGCATAATCCAGCAAACTCTCTACAGTGTGAAGCAAGAAGACAGACTTTTTACCAAGTGAAACATCATTAATTTTCTTACCGTCTCTTTCTGGAAAGCTTGAACTTTCCTTAAAATTTTGATCTCAAGTCAAACATTCACTAGGCAAAATGGGTAACTGTTGGCAAGGATGGAAGCAAGCATAAACAGACCCTTATGAGTCAAAAAGATGTTGCCTTAAAGGTACCAGAGTTATAGAACTCTGAGTAAGAATGCTTGACAGCATCTACAAGAGGACAAAATTTCTGTCCATAGAGACCCTTTAATGGAGAAAAAGCATAGTGAGAGCCAGGAGACAGAAACTAGAAGATAAAAAAAGCCCAAGGTGGAGATAAGGTGCACATTTTAGTTAATGTAATTTTTAAAAGATATGCTTGCATTTCCTTGTAATTTCAAGTCAAGTTTAGATGTTTTAAATACATATGCTCTAAGTTGACCGGAGCCTTCATGGGGTGAAAATAATGGCCTGGGCTATGTACATGGTCAAATTAAATTACTGTCATGGTCTTGCCTGGCCTTAAATTCTGTGATTATGAAGACGTCTCTCTAGAGAATTTCCAAGTCATGACTTAAACCTGCAATTAATACCACTTAAAGGAAAACTGTTAGATTGAGTTTGATTTCCTTAAGACTCATGAGAGATAAGAGGTTAAACACTGACGGCAGCACCACTCTTAACAAAAAGTCCCAGGCATGGCCTCAGGTTCTTGGACAACCTCCAAATACCACTCAGAGAAGATGACCCTGACTATTGCTTAGTTCATTTCAACTTTCTGAAGTTCCACTCAGTTTGTATTAGCTGGAAATTTAGTCCTGTTACAGATAATTCAGGATGATGACTTAAATATTAGTGTGATAAGATAACATTTGTCACCAGTGTAGTTTCTTTCCCATCCTGAGCAGCTGTAATTCCTTTTAAAATAAAAAGGAAAGAAATAAAAAGGGCAGTTTTAGGTGGAAAAGGCAGGGATTTTGTATTGTATCAGCATAGATGCTGCTTTCCGGGGTAAGTTTCTACTTAGTGATTTGATTTTCTCTGATTTTCCTTTTGCTGTGATATTATTGTCCAGTAACCAACAAGTAAATAAACTAATTCTGCATGTACTCTTACTCTACCTTCACTGTACATCTGAAGAATATTTATTTTGAATAAAATTATCTGCACTTAGTTTCTCATTAGGAGAAAACAAAGCCCAAGAAGGCTAATCAATCAAAAAAACACTTTTAATCCTAATGAGGAACATAGTCCAAACTTCATCAGCAGAGAGGCAGGGACTGGACTAGGATGTACACGTTATTTGCTGCAGCCCAGTTGCATCCCAGCCCCAATAAGCATGCTGTACACACTTGAACAAGAGCAAGTCTTTCCATATTAGCTAAATTTAGCATTACCCAGAAAGATCCATAGGTTTTCTTAGTGGCAAGGACATCCTGACCAATCACCATGACGGATGGACATGCCATGCCTATACCATTGCCTTAGGATGGAATCCTTTATATCCATTAGTCCCCTCATGTTAGTTACAAAAATCTGATAATTTTAAAACATGGATGCCATTATTAAAAGACTTAATAAGTATGTTAGAAATAAAGAATGAAGGACAGAATGGAAGGCTCACCCAGCAGTTCCATAGACTTGCTGTTCTTGGTTTTAATTGAAGATAAATTGAGTTTCATTTTGATATTCATGGTGCTATTATTATTTTTATTAAGACTGAAACTCATTTTCACTACTAGCAGGTTGAGATATATTTAAATTGGTTTGATTTTTTTTCTGTTGGTTCATGGAGGTGCTTATTAGTCTTGTTTCAAGTCGTGTCAAGTATCTGAAGGTCTGAATCCTGTTTCTAGTGATTTATGACAAACTGTGATCTTTGCAGACACTCCTTTAAGAAAAAAGGTACTAAATACAAGGGGGAAGAAAACAGTCCTGGATGAGTGGTGTTTCTGAAGGTGTTAGGAATATCTGACTGCAAATGTTAGCTGTTCCTAAATATGAAAGAGCAATCTCCAGCTATTTATGTTATTACATCTGTTTGTTCTATATGTGTATTTATAATTTTATGCATATACTATTGAGTCATACAAATTACTAGATCTTAAGTTAAAACGACTTATATTGAGCACATTTTGGAGACTGTATTTTCAGACTAATTCATGTGCCTCACAAATATTTAACCAATGCTTTTTCACTTCTTCAAGTTTCATCACATTTATAATCCTCTTCATCCCTCAGATCTCTCCTCTGCGGCATTCTTTATTGGTTACACCATCATTTGCTATATTAAAATTTCATTTTCAGCAAACTCCTTTCAAGAATATACATATATATTCTTTTGTTCTAGAAACAGGATATGCTGGAACTGTAGGCTCCAGAATCTGGAATGATATGTGCAGAATAAATTACCAGGAAAATGTATTTTTAGCGCTGAAGAGGAGAACGGCTAAAAATGCAATATTTTTGGTTACATATTTCTCAAGTGGATAGTAGACTAAAAACCCTTAAACTAACAAAGATTTTAAGCATTCACACTATTGTTTCATTTTTGATATCCTACCTCATGGGTTAGACCACTTAATATTGTTTCATCTGCTGTCTTGCAGGACAGTTCTGCAGAGCACCTACATTCACATTTAGGACCAAGTCTTAGAAACACTCATTTAGTATTAGCCACATTTTCTTCCCACTATATTATGTCTTAATAGATCTTTGTTGTTTTTCTGAGACAGTTTCCATGAAGGAATCAGATTTGTCTTTCCTTTCATTATAATAACTTTAAAATATAAGTTTTATATATATCCACAGTTTTTCTGATTCTTAGTGTACTAGATGGATCATAGTCTTTGTTGTCCACTAGACAAACAAATAATAAGTATAAACACAGCTATCTGTGCAAGAAATACGATTCTGCTGGGCAGCATAGGAGAGTTGGACCCCATGGCTCTAAAAAGACCAAAGCTGGCCAGCATTATCAGCCTGGCCAAGATGGTCTACCTGGTTTCCTGATAATTTCAGTGAAATTTGTTCATTCATCATCATCATTCATGCATCATCAAGAGAACATGGATTCCAAGAAGCAGGGAAAAACATTTTTTAAAAAAATCATAGCCAAGCTCTAAGCAGTGTGTAGATAAAAGGCATTTTCTGACATATTTTTCTCTAAATATTTTTTATTGGTGCATAATTCAAATTTCAAGGTAGAATTAAACAGAGATTAGAGCATGTGAAATTTAAAGCTAAATTGAAAGCATGAAAATCTAGACTAGTGTTCCCAGAATCTAAGCATTAGTTAAAAAACTAGTAAAGTAGGAAAATTGTTTTAATTTAGCATAAAAGCTTATCACTGAGTACATCAGAGATCTTTTAGAAAGCTTTTAATTTTCTACTGCTACTCATCACTGAAATTTCCTCATTATGCATCCTATGTTGTTAGACTGAAATTTCTGATTTTTTCTTCCACTGCTGGTTTCTGAGCTATTTTCTTTCACTCCCTGTTTCCCCTCATTATTTTCCATGGTCTTTAATTAATTTCTGTATTTGATATTATACAGCTGCAGGGTATTCCTCTCTTCTATGCCTTTGGTTATATTTAATACAATATTAATCTGCATCATCCATATCTTACTCTATCTTTGTTGCTTGGTAGCCTGTTTACCCCTGAGAATATATTAACTAATCTGACAACTATTTCCTTCTGACATTAAGCATACTGATATATTTTTCCCTTTTCAATCTCAATTTATTTTTAATTATAAACCTTAATTAGATCATGGTTCCTACCGCTTAGGTACTTTTTCATATGCTACAGCTCTAATTGCATTCTGTTTTACTTAAATTGAGTGATTTTTTTTTCTCTTTTGGCTTCTTTAGAAAGTATTACCTCATAAAGCTTAGAATAATCTCAAAAGAGAGACTACTAAATCATGAGTTTGCTGATTAGGTATTTTGTTTTAGCCTCAAAATGTATTATATTAAAATACATGTATCTCAAGAATAACTTGATCACAGCTCTTCATCCAAACATTTTGCCAGCTCTGATGAAGAATAAGGCATTTGGACATTGTTCTTGCCATGTGAATCAGATGTGGATTGTGCACTTGTTAAATTAGAAATAGGGCAGATGAGAAAAGGAACTTCAGCATCTCTTTATGTTATTGGCTTCATCTCAGATAGATAATGCTTATTATTATGAGGTGCTGAAGCGTGTCCAAAGAAAGTCAATGAAGCTGACCAAGGCTCCAGAGCACAAATTATAAGGAACAGCTGAGGGAGCGGGGATTGTTTAGCCTGGACTAAAGGAGGCTGGGAGGAGACCTTTTCACTCTTGACAACTGCATGAAAGGAGGTTGTAGCCAGGTGTGGGTCAGTCTCTTCTTCCAGGTAACAAGTAACAGGACAATAGGAAATAGACTCAAGTTGCTCCAGGAGAGGTTTAGATGGGATGTTAGAAAATAATTCTTCACCAAAAGGTCACGAAGCACTGGAACAGGCTGCCTGTCGGGATTGCGGGGGGTCCCGGGAACGGCCGAGAGATGTCACAGAGATGGCTTATTGTTTAATCAGTCTCATCTTTATTGAAGGATGGGACAGGGTTTGGTAATAGCAGCAATGACAGAGGCAGCTGTAGCAAGCACAGCCACTGAGGTAGCAAGGCAGCAGCAGCAGCAGCTGCAGCAGGTGCAGATGCCAGGGCAGCTACACCAGCAGTGAGTGCTACTTTTTTTCTACAAGGCTTTCTGTACTACTTTTAGCCAATAAGCAAATGCCACAAAGCTTGCTAACATATTTGTACCAATCATCATTGTACATGATTTTACCGCAATGCGTATTTTCTTAACCAATCATCATATTGCTATTAAGGCCTATGATACTGGCTTATATTGCTACATGTTAACTTTCTAAAAAGTTTCACTAAAAACTTATTGTTAAACTCAAAATTCTTTACCTTTTTACTTATCACTATTATTTCTTATATAAAGCATATTCTTACTTGTTAAAATACCTTTCTACTTTTATAAAATATACTTATTTCAAAACTACAAAACTGCAAAACTACATTTTCACTTTAAGCTGCAAAAGCAAAGCTCACTTTTCTAACTCAGGCAGCTTTCGCCAAGGTCTCAGATCGAAACATGTATCTATTTCTATCTGTTCGAGCACAATGCTGTTTATGTACTCTGTCTGCTCCTGCAGATTCTCTGGAACTTCATTTCCCACAGCTGCCCAGGGAAATTGAACCACCATCCCTGGAGGTATATAAAAATATGTAGATGTGACACTGGAGGACATAGTTTAGTGGTAGATTTGGCAGTGCTAGGTTAATGGTTGGACTTGATCTTACACGTCTTTTCTAATATACACTATTCTATGGTTCTTTGATTCCATTTCTTCATCATGGTCATCAAAACTGTGCAAGCTGTGTGATTGCAGTGGTAGGGGACCATCCTTGGCTTGCAGGAGATGGGCTGTGTTGGTTATAGGTCACGTCCAGGTGTTGAAACAAGAGCAGAGAGATGCAGAGGTCTCTCTGAGGAGACACAGTTCCAGCTGGCTCCAACCAGCTACAACAGACCCATCACAGGGCACAGCTCACCTTATCAGCCAACCCAGTGGTGCCTCTGGGATAACATGTTTAAGAAAAGCCAACACACTGCATGGCAGTGAGGAGTGAGGAACATGATGTGAGGAACAGCCCTGTCAGCAAAGGTCAGAAGAAGAAGGAGAGGAGCAGAGATTCTCCTGCAGCCTGTGAAAAGACTATGATGGAGCAGGTATCCACACTGCAGTCCAAGACCTCATACCAGAGCAGGGGAATATTTCCTGAAGGACTGTGTCCCATGTGTGGTACCCCATGACAGAGTAGGGAAACAGGATGAGGAGGAAAGAACAGTAGAAAGGAAAAATTACAGGTTAACCATGCCCCCCTCATTCCCATCTTCCTTGTGCTGGTTGGGGCAGGAAGGGAGGTGGAATCAGGTGTGTATTTGAGTCTTGGTAAAGGGATGGGTGGGGGAAACACATTCTAGGTTTTCTCTTTATTTCCCGCTACCAAATCTATTTTAATTAGCAATAAATTAAAATAATTTTCCCAGGTTGAGTCTGTTTTACTTGTGATTGTAATAGATAAGTCAGCTCTTTATCCTGTTCCATGAGCTTTTAAATTTTGTGTTTTCCCCTGTCCTTTTGGGAAGTGGGGCTAAGAGAGCAGCTAGGTGGGTATCTGGCAGCCGGCCAATGCCAGCCCATTTCTGGATATCTGTTCTCACCTAGAGACTGAAGATGAGTGTATTTATGTTAAAGTATATATCAAAATATAGGAACCAAACCCATAACTAATATGTTTGTGATCGACATCTGTCATTATCTTCAGTCTAATCCTTTGCATACATGTTGAAAGGAGCAGTCTTTCCATAATATCCTTTATTAGTGAGAATTGTAACTCTACTGGGCTTAGTTTTACTTAAACCATTTTGCATAGTAAAACTTACCTTATACAAACAAGTAATAAAAATAAATTAATGCACCACTCTCACATCTGGAAAAACAGTCTTGATTCAGAGTTCTTCAGGCAGAAAAATTGAGACAAGAGTTTATGGACATACATTGAAAAATGAGTTCCTGAAAATACATGGTTGAGATTATGGTTTACGGTATTAGAGAAAATCAACTTTATATGAAGAAATTAAAAATTTCACAATAGGGCAAGTAACACAGCCCAGCATTTTCAGTCTTTGTGATCTAAATTCTTATCACTGTCTTCCAGTTTAAAATACATTTTCCTAGGGGATGCAGTGATGGGAAGGAATGAACACACGGTTTTGCTAATCTTGCAGAATATTTTGAATATCTTCTGAAGATTTCAAGTGTTCAAGATATTCAATCTTTTCCAGAACCTCTGTTCTCTTCAGTTCTTTATTGAAAGAATAAATACTAGAAGGTGCTGTATGGTCTTCTTCACCTGAATGTCCCATTCTGTTTTACCTGTGTTCTTTCTCTTTTTTTAATGTCTTGAAGACCCCATGTTTATTTTCCAGTTAGGTAGATCCAGGTTCATAGAGACCAAATCACATTAAGTACTTGATGCTAAATCCATAAACTCCACTTAGAGGTTAAAAACCAGAAAAACAAACCACACTGAAAAATGTGCACCTTAGAATCTCTCACTTGTTTAGCTGTCCTTCATAACTATAGAGTAAAACACTGAGTTATAATGACTTGATAAAAACTGCCTGTGCTTTTTCTCCTCTAGGGTATAACTCTTATCTTCGTTGTTATGGTATCAGTAACGTGATAACTATAAATTATATGTGTTCTGCCAAAGAGCCTGGTGACTGCTCATGTTTATTTTGCCTTTTTTCCCCCCTCTTTCTTTCTTTCCTCTAAATTGCAAGTTTTGAGCAGCAAGATTTGGGGGAGATTTCCAATTTTAACCTGTACAAGAAAAAAAGAAACAAAATCATGGTGTCTGTTGAGGAAAACCATAGAACTTTACTGACAATTAGAACAATTTAATGATAAATCTATATTTGCGGTACAACAGTTAGTAGTGTTTCATTGCAATGCACCATGTGTCAGCATTTGGTGATAGGAAGTTGTGTTTTTAGGCATAGACAACATTATTTTCTACTGTTATTCTGATTATACATATTCTACAACTATGGTATTGACAGCATATTAAAATAACTACATTTTAAAAAATTCTACTCCTTATATACCAGTTAAAAATCTGCTACAAATTCTGAAATTGCAAAGGATTTATTCTTGTAACCAGCTTGTGAAAATTAATTAGAAAGATATGTCAAATGGCACTGAAATCTGTTAAGTACCTAATTTGTGTCATGTGCTTTTCAATTAAAATTTACCCAAATCCTACTTACTAAAGTTGTGGAAAAAAATTACTTCAGGATGTAATTATCAGTATGGAAAATGCACCATTTAAGCAGTAAAGAAATATGGAGAAGATTTGGTTCTCAATAGATATAAATTTGATTCATCTTGCAAGAGTTAGCATAATTGTTGTTTCGCATAAGGCAGTTGTCCAACACAGATAGTTCTTATAGTCCCTCTACCAGAGATTTATTCAAAACTAAAGAAAATGTTTGACTTTAAATGAATCATAGCTTCATAAGCCTTAACCTCTTCCACCTACTTATCAATTCACAATTTTTAATTTTAGAAATGGTGGCTTGGTATCATGACCAGAGTTCCACCCTTTGTGATCTGCCTTTGTAAATTTCCTTTGGGATGACAGAGCTGTGCTCAGACCTCACTGTCTTTGTCTATCTCTGCACAGGTGCGTTCAGACCACCTTTCCTAAGTCAAATCTGTCCAAATGTGTGTCCATGGAAGAAATTTGTCTTTTTTTTTGTCCAGAATGATGGAAGAAAAGTGAAGAGCTAGCTAGAAAGTTCAGCCAGTAATGCCCTGGCCATGAAAAAAATGACTTGTAGAAAGATTGTCCTTAAGTTCTAAATTTCTTTGGTCTTGTCACTTGTACTGCTTTAGGTCCTAGGTAATCTGGACCTTAGTCACTTGGGTTTTTAGAATGTTGTTTTGCAGAGAAGTTAATGTGACAGGTCAAAGAGAAAGATTATATAAGGTAACATACTAAGTGCTACCAAATTTTTCTTAATGGCTTACATTATAGCTGTCGTCATAGGAATAAATGTCAATTTGGAGCTATATACAGGAATAAAATACTAATGTCCAAGATTTTCAAAACAGAGTATCAAAAAGTTGTTTGTTGTTGACATTTCAAAAATTCTGTCTTTTTTCTTGACCTGTCTGTGCTTAATGTTTTTAAGCTTTGGTCAGTATTTTTATTTAGCTGCCACATTTCTTTCAGAGATTTAAAATTGACTTTTTAACAAGTATTTTACAATTTCAGCATAGAGGTTTTTATTTGAGATTGCTCCATTTGATTACAGTACTTTACAGTGATGCAGTTGATGGTTTGAAGCATTTGTGATGAAAAAATTCTACATACGAGAGACTGTAGAAACAAGAAAAGGAGATTAGTCCTTGGAATAACAGCATTAAAATTATTTTAGAAGGGTTATGAGTACTACCCATCTAAACCCATCTTAGTACTACCTTTCCTGCTTTTTTTGCTGTTACCTCAGGCAACACAGTAGATGAAATCTTGTTAGTACACTGGTGAGCCTATTAAAAAGCTATACTGTATTGAGTCGTCTATTATAAAATGTATGTACATAAACCTATTTGACAGATTGAAAACGTTATTATGAAAAAAATAATGGTAAGAAAACAGGCTGATATTTTATTACTGAAATAAAATTGGCCAGAAGGATTCCAACAATTAAAACATTCATGTGTAAAGTACTTCTGTAAAGCAGATCAAAAGAATGGATTCTTGATCCCTTTTAATTAGTGGTTTATTTTTGCAAGTTATATAGGCTTTTGTTCCAGTGATTTTAAATTCATATTTCTCTCTTTGCTCTTGCAGATTTGGTTAAAAAAAGACTATGTAATAGGGACCTTGTATTTCTGCGCTATTCAGATGCTTATGACAATTCTGTCTACGGAAAGGGTAGCTCATTATATGAGTACGAAATCTGCCTCCACCAGGCTGTTTTCAAAGAAAAGGAAATCCTGAATGGCTCCCTAAAACAGGCTTGGAGGAGTGAGCTACTGTCCATGAAATGAATATTCCAAGCCTGAACATCTGGCAGGACTGTGGTTGGATTACGCTCTTGCTTTAGGGAAAGTAACTAATGGTCAATTACAAGAATTCACATTAAGATAAAACCCTCTTAGTAACTGGTGTCACTGAAAGCAATTGTCTTGCTTGCAAACCATTCTTTACTGGCTTAGAGTTATGAATGCAGATTTTCCTGGTAGCTGAATTGAAATCAGTAGAGCTAAGACAGGACACAACTAGTCTAAATTGTAAAAATGGAGGCTGCAGTAGTCCCCTGGGTTCAGCCTCTGAGTGATGGAAATGGAAACACATTTTGAAGTCCTTTTATAGCCTGTGGTCCTCCATTTTCAAAATACTGTTATTTTGCAAAGCAAAATTTACCTGAGAATGCAAAAAGCACAAAGCTTGCCCACAATATACATTCAGATCACTTTAGTGTTCTACTGAGTCAGTTGGACTGGACATGCACAAGTCCAAGTTTACATAGAATTGCAATGGCAAAACTTAAATCTACAGTTTATCTCCTAGATTTTAGCATCTCATTCTTTCCTTCAGTTATGCTTTCTTATCTCCCCCTAAATGTGTGCTTATCAAAAAAAACTGTTCTGCTTCATATCATGGAACTTCCCTTTTAATTTACTCTGACATAGGCAATTGCACCAAAAAAGCTATTAAAGTAAGCAGTCTGTGCTAATGGAAATCTTACTTCAGCATGTAACATCACTGAATGGTGATGGTTACGGTGCAAAAAAAAAGCATATTTTCTAAAACCTGCAGGTGTTTTAAGTCTGTCTTTTAAATTGTCTCCCTTGAGCTTGTGTATGTTTGAAAGCTGACTGCTGTGTATAAGAATTATTCCAGTGCTTTCATGTCTCAATATTTTAGTGGTTTAATGCTATCAATTGACATGATATGATAGATTGTTAGATTCTATTAAGTACTTAATATATACTTCCAAATTGCCTCAGTACTGCTGTAATGACTCCTCCCACTTAAAAACCTCAAAGGGAATTAAGTGACTGTAATGATATTGAAGTAAACGCTAGGCTATGAGTTCCTGTAGAGTAAAAACCCTAAAAGTTTTGGAACAAAAACTGAAGGGCTATATTTCTTGTTATAGGTAGACTATTTTTTGGCTACTATAGTAGAAACTGCACAACTGATAATAGATAGCAAATGTCCATCCTTCAGTCATCCTGGCCTCAATTTTGTGGGTTAAGTGGATATATTTATTTATTTGTTTTAAATTTGTTTTCTGTTTTTTCAAAGAAAGATATCTTTTACAAGCAAACATGGCTTCATTGAAGTCCAATTCATATCATCCTACTAACGTTTAAGTAAACCCCCAGTGGTGGTAAATATGCCCAAGTTAGCAGAGACAATGTAAAGGAGAATCTGTTATGGTTTTATAGAATCCGTATAATGTAACTCTGTATTTGCACATGGAAATCTAGCTATAGTAATTACTGCAGTCATAGCACAAACAATGTGTTTACACGGTGATAATTAAAGTCATCCTGTTAAGTCATGCTTCTAGAAAACACACTAATTTTGGACTATTTTGGAGAAGAAGCAATAAGAATATATTTTGAATTCCACAAATCTTGGGATGACTGAATATTGCTAGTTACAAATAAAATTACAGTGAAGGGTTTTATTTTGGATTGCTGTATAATCTGCATAGCAGTGTCATCGGTATAAAACGGAACTTTTCCTCTATCATATGTCCATATGATTCCACCATTGTCATCTGAAATATGGATATTTGCACCAGCTGAGATTCTGAAACATTTCTTGTTAGAAAAGCAAGGGTTGTTAGATTATATGTAATTATTTCTGTACTAAGAACTTGGAGTTTATCTCTTCCCAGTTCCTTTCTATCTTGCTATCAAGTTACTGATTCTCAACACTGCAGTGTCTGATAGTTAATTTTGTGCATTTTGTGCACTTTGTGTTTCATACAAATATTTTCCTGGGTCCAAATACATCCATGAGCAGCACTAGGAATTTTTTCAGGAGGTAATTTGTTATTAGTGCTGTAAAGTCAGTACAGAAATAGGAGGATTTTTAGCCAAACTGCTACAGATTTATGTATGCATATGTTGTGGTTTAAAACCAATCGGAAATTCAGTTTAAAGCAGCTGCTCCCCTTTTTCCCACCCACACTGGTAAGAGAGGGATAAAAAGGCAGAGAATAGGTTGAGATAACAATTTACTGGAAAAACAGCACTAAGGAAAACAAACAGTGACAGCAACAGTGTATAAAAGGGTGATTACATGCAAAAAATACAAAAAGGGAAGATGAATATGAACCAGCAGTGCCCTGGAAGCCAGGAGGGCCAAACGTGTCCTGGGGGGCATCAGGCACAGCATGGCCAGCTGGGCAAGGGAGGGGATTGTCCTGCTCTGCTCTGGGCTGGGGAGGCCTCACCTTGAGTGCTGGGGGCAGTTTTGGGCACCTCAATACAAGAAAAAAAGCTACTAGAGAGCATCCAAAGGAGGACAAGCAAGGTGGTGAAAGGCCTCGATGGCAGGACTCATAAGGAGCAGCTGAGGTCACTTGGTTTATTCAGCCTGGAAAAGAGAAGGTTGGAGGTGCCTTCATCATGGCTGACAGCTTTCTCGAAAGGTCAGTGGAGGGGCAGGTCCTGCTCTCCTCTTTCTGGTGACTGGTGACAGGACAGGAGAAAACAGAATGAAGTTGCAGCAGGAGAGGTTCAGGTTGATCATTTGGAAAGAGTTCTTCACTGAGAGGATGGTCAGTCCCTGGAATGAGGACTTCCCAGAGAATGGGCATGGCACCAGTCTGAGTTCAAGGAATGTCAGGATGACCCTCCAAGTCATTTGGTTTGGTTTTCCATACTCCTGTGAGGAACAGAGATTTGAACTTGATGATCTTTATTGATCCCTTCCAACTTGAGGCATCCTATGATTTTATATGATAAGTATTTAAAAAAAATATAGTAGTGAAACTTCTTCTCCCTTTTCCTTGGTTTAAGATGCTATTTTATTAGATATTTCTGACATTACTGAACTTTCAGGTAGATGAATTGTATACGAGAAGGGCATGGTAGTTATACATGCTATAACCCCACAGATAACTGGAACTCAAGGCAGCAGTTCTGTTATATCTTCTCTAACTCAGTCATTATGAGTTTAAAAGGAAATTCATCAGGTTCTCAAGGACTGGACAGCATTTAAAACAAGATAAAAGAAATTAGTGAAAAACAATTTTTATTCTTTTTTCAAGTTAAATCAGATTCCTTAAGAGAAAAGTTCAGTGGAATAATCATATCTGAGCTGCTAGGAACTTCCATGATCACTCAACTTGCATAGTTTTGTCTCTAAAAGAAAAATACATGTATAGTTTAGGTGGGTGTATTTTGGTCATGTTGGTAAAAATTTTCATTCTGTAAAAATGTGGTACTCTGCAAAAAAATGAATCATATTAGAGAAGTCTCAGGATTTTCATTATTCTTTGTGTTTTGTTGTCTTCTGCTGAAAGAAAAGGTTTAAGATGTTATTACCATCAGCTGAAATGCAACACGTTTTGTTCAAGTGGGCAGGCTTCTTCCCTTATATATTAGGGTCAAACTAAGGCAAAAAAAAAGACTTCTTTGAATCCTTTACATTGTATATAGACAGGAAAGTGTCTTTGCTCCCTTTCTCCAGAGTTATAAATTTGCAAGTCCATTAATTCCAGTAGCATGAAATCCATAGTGTTAGTGATAGACTCCTAATTTGGCATATTGTAAGAAAAGGATCAGCCAGCATCATGACCATATTAGAACTTTGCTTATATAAATCATAATTTCTTTATAACCCTTCTTTCTAATGGATAATTTGTCACATTTTTTCTGACCTTGTATCTTTGCCACTTCTTCAAAATCCATTACCCATAAAATAGCTTTCTCTATAGACCTCTGCCATAAATAACTAAACCCAGGCACATGAGGGAACCTTTAAAAAGTATTCTGAAAGAGAACAAAGCACCTTTCTTTTGATTAAATCATTATTTCTAATTCTATTGTGATGTCATTCAGGAGCATCCAACAGGGATTAGGAAACTGTACAAACAAATAACAGAATGATTGCACCTTTAGTAAAACCTCAGATCTGAATTGGATATTTTTACTGTCACGTAGAAAAAAGCTGAATCTCTCTTATACCAACCATGCCTGTAATTGCTAATGTAAGTGTTCCTCGGATTTTCAGAAACACATGAATGTCTCAGTCCCCGATTGAGATGACAGTTCTGTAGACAGATGGGGAAGGAATTGTTTAAACCTTGGTTTTATTTCTTTTGTATATTTTATTGAGGAGCAAAAGATCACATATAAACACAAACCCATTAGGAGTTCAACACAGAGGAAGATGTATTAGAATTGGTCAATAGTTTTTCTAAAATAAAATGTAAAAAAATTCCTCATTTTCTAATTCCATGCGAAATTTTTGGAGTCTAACAGATGCAAGAGGTCTTCTAGTTCCTGCAAAATCAGGAAATTTCCTATGGAAGTCCCCAATGACGTGAGCCAGATTTGTTTTCACATGAGCTCAGGTCATGAATAAATACCATTTCACTCAACAGATTAATTAGAAGAAATTGGCAGCTGAGACAGAACAGAATATACAGAAATGTGATTACTTTGTATTTCATGTTAATTTTTTTAAATTTCTTCCTGTCTAATTTCACTTGTGGCAATAGTGATTTTCCTGTTTCTTCTGGTAAAAGGATCTCAAGTGACACTTTCATGTCAGATGGCACAGAGTTATTGAATTCCCTTAGTACACTAAGCTTAACAAGAAAGAAATTGTGCTTGTATTCTTCCTCTGCCTACATTAAACACAGCATTGTATTTATATCACTCTTATAAAAGTGAACAGTTTATCAAAAAATAGACTGCTTACAGCTTTCAGCAAATATGAAAATAAAAAGAAATAAAAAGTTACTGAATTTTAAGTAGACACATATATATAAGTATATATTAGACATATATTTAAATGACTATAAAAATATTTGCAGAGGAAATTATGCCTCTGAAAGGTACTGCTGGAAAATCATAAGAACAATTAGAAACAAACTATATCCAAATTAACTTCCAAAATCCATCTAAGGAACTTTAGAAGAGAGATGTAGTGAAGAAACTGTTGCTATATTGTTTATCAGAAGCAAATTAACATGTAATTTTTCAGTCATCAGAGAGGTTTGTAGAAGCTGCTCCTGCTGATAGGAGTACAGTTATAATTTGCTACTACAGAAAACCTTCATCTATTCTGTGCAGTCTGATCAGCGTATTCCACATACTGAAACTTAAAAGTATTCTTTCAATGTGAATACATCTACTGGCAAAATGACCTCCATATCCTAAAAATTGCCTGGGCAACATGAATTTCTTTCTACCTTTTCTCCTGGTAAACAGGAATGTGGACATAAAATGTGAACAATATTTCTGTATTACTGATTTCATCTGTGCTTTGGCTCTCAAATCCAATTGGCATGACAGCTAAAATTAGCAGGACAAGGGCAACTGTCAAGGATGAGGCTGGCTGTAAGCAGAGGGGCTTCTGTGGCTTTGTTTGCCTGTCACTTCAGCTGCTATGTCAGCTTAAATACCATCAGTTAAAAAATACAGAGCATAGCTTAAGGAGTAATGGGGTGGGGGGCACATTCGAGCAATGATCAAACAAGAATAAACTCCAGAGAGACCACACTCTTGGGACACAAGAGTCCCACAAGGCTGTGGCACAGGACTCTTTCAAAAATGTCAGTGCAGGCTGATTAAACAAATGCTGCTGTGAGGGCAAAGCTGATCAACCTACAGTTTATAGGAAAAGTTCACATGCACTTCTTTCTGAAATACTATGGGTACGTGAAAAATATTAATGTTGTGATAAAATGGAATGTTGCATAAGCTTAAAAATTTTCTGTACCTAGTATACCAGTGTTTCACATTTTGCTTGATTTGCATTCTGTTGACATGATTTAAAAGCCTTTCAAAATGGCTCTTTGCCTAGACACAGCTTGAAAGTCCAAACTCTCCCACAAAAGCAGGTGAAATTCTTTTTTCCACATGTACAGTTCCATTCATAAATCTTTGTTCAGTGTAGTTCAATTTTTTTCTATTAATAATTGTCTTTGCCTGAAAAGCTATATGATACTCACCAAAGTTTTTTTCTGCAATTCTAGCTCACTTTTTTTCTCTCTCTCTAATCTATTTTAATATGTATACATTCATAAAACTAATCTTTTTTTTCAGAAATGAGTTATTCTTATCCTGTGAATGTAAGAAATAAAACACAGTAAAAAATCATTGTAAAAGAAACTGGAGTAAGGAGTGTAACCTTTTTTCTGGATATAGACAAACTTCATGGGTACTGTCACACATTATAGATCTTAAGTTCACACTCCTTAATCAAGTGACTGTCCTGTAAGTCATTGATTGAGGACTGCAGAAATTGGCTGAAGTCCCTTGATCTCAACTATGACAAGACAACAAAGGTCCACTTGTGTCTGAGGGAAAAGGAGAGACGAGGAGTGTAACCAGGCAAAAAGAGGGCAGGGCTGAGCTGTTCAAATATGTGCAGAAGTCAAGACAGAAAGAAGTAAAGCAAACTGTGTGCCAAAGAGAGGAAAGAATGGTTAATGATTAAGGGGTTAAATTAGATAAAGCCCAAACTGAAGTGTATAAATTGTATCAGTACTTAGTTATGAAGAAAAGCAGCCATATAGGGAAGGCATAGAAAGACAGAGGCTATAAGCAGACAGTAAAAAAAGCAGAACATCCCACTAACAATAACCCCACACAGAGGTGACAAACAAAAGAGAAACATGATAAAATACAGTAAAAACTCTTAGGGCCATCTCCCTCTTCTGCACAAATGACACAATGACAGTGCAGGGGAGTAATCCTCCCTTTCTGGGCCAATGAATCTTAGCACAGGCTAAAAAGGATATGTAATGACAGATCCTGCAGCCATTTTTTGGGGGGAAATGAGAGAGGTGGGAGTGGGGTTGACTTTCTTATAATCTTTTCTCCTCCTAAAAAACCAAAAAAAGTTATCGGCATGAAACTCTTCAGCTGAATCCAAGTCCAAGAAAGGATTAAAAAGCTGAGCTAGCTATAGGACATGGATCCCATAAGCAAAGAGAGATCTTAACCCACCACAGCTGCAGAAGGAGAGCTGAGAGAGCAATTGATTTAGTGAATTGCCCATTTAACTCAATTGCACTGCCAGTGCAGCCCAGACCTGCCACAGGAACATGGCTGGCAATGCTGTCCTCTGCTGTCTAGTACCACTTCCCTGGATGTCTTACATACCTTCTACATACCTAGCTCTGAATTACTTGCTAAGCCTGTTCTGTGGGGCTTGGACTAGACAGCTCATATTTTCAGTTCCTGGTATTCAGATTGTGGCCATAAACCCTGTCAGGCTGAAGACATTTCAATGTAAATGACTGCATTCAAGAGGAATGCATTAGCCACGGAATGATTATATGAAACAAAATTGCAACAATGCCACAGCTGTGGTTTTGAACAAAAGCTCAAGTAATTGTGGTTGTTTTGTCCAGACCTTAATGAAATTAGCAGGTTACAGAAGTGCTTTTCACATGCCTCGACTCAAAAGCATTATATTTGTCTTTTAAGGTAAGAAAGAAAAACAGAGGTACATATTTTCAGATCCTCAAGTAAGTACTAATGAAAACAGTGTCTTTATGAGATTTTCTCAGTTGTTGGGTCTTATAGGAAATATTCTACCTCTTTTAAAGATGAGAGAAAATTAGAACTGGGGAGAGGGGGTGATGCCTATTTCACTCAGGAAAAATGGTATATATTCCTGGAGTATAACAATTCATTAATTGGTGTTCAATGTATTAGACGTATTTTTAATCACTTTACCTCATTCTCACATATAAAAAGAATAAGTAAAACTATCTAGTATCCCTTCTGAATTTGTAGTTATAGTATCCCTTTCCCATGTGGTAAGTCAACAGGACTATATTGCCTTGTTTTGCGTGTCAGGGTCCCATTAACCTAATGTAATAGTTGGAACAGATTTCTGAGCAAGTTTTGTCTATGAAGTCAGGAGGAGAATCTGAGTGGAATATAATACTCTGCTAAAACAATAATACTCTCATAATCTAGCCCTCATTAACTTGTCCAGCCTAGTGACAGTCTTTAACAGCATTCATTCTTTTTATGTTTTATTTTAAGTTATTTCTTTGTAGCCATTTGAAAACCTAAAATAAGATTGTTACTCTATCTGCATTTAATAGGAAACCATTCTGTGCATTTTCTTTTTCTTTTTTTTTTAAACTGGAAAGCACTTACTTTTATTTGTAAGGCAGCTTGCCACAGATGTCTTTCAGAAATGGATGGAAGTACATACATTTTATGTATTTTTATTTTCTATCTTGAGTAAATGCTAAAATGCTACAACTGGTGTTACAAGAATACTGTTAGGAAATTTTGTTCATTGTCTCATTTTTTTTTGTCACCAAAGGGCATATTGGGAATTGATGGAAGGATTGGATTTCCATGGCACGGCTTGTGCCACCTGACATTGTCAGTTAGCAAAATATATTAGAGAGGAGAAAAATATAGATGTGTTTGTGGGGGCTTTGTGGCTTTCTGTTTTTCTTTTCCCCTTCCATTTGCCAAAATGTGCACCCTGTGCTTTCTGGCCTGGTGTGGTTCATGCTGAGGCAGCCCTTGTCTCCCAGACCAGGGCTGGATACAACACAATGCCCTTCCCTTAGTTCAGTGAGTGCTTGTAGCTCACCATGACTTCAGTGTAGGTTGGGAAGATCAATATCTGACAAGAGTAAGCTCTGAATTCCTCATAGCACTCTCCCTTATCAGGTTCCCTGAGGGCTGATATCCATAGCATAATGAGAATTTAATTCACCTACAGACTGATTCACCACACATCAGGCTTCTCTATGTTCATACCTCTAAAATCCAGAATGAAGACTTTTGTCAACGGTTCTAAAAAGAAAACAAACAAACAAAAAAGGTTGAAACTTCACTTTGAAAGAAATTAGAAGCATCAAACATTCTATATCTAGCTTAGCTACTGTTTCAGTTTTGAAAATGGTGTGAAAATATGGCAATTTTGTTCCTTAAACTTGATTCTTTTGTACATTTAATTACATACTTCAAAAAATAAATACCTCTTCAAACAGATATTGCATTAGTTTGTTTTTCATTAGGTCTCAGAAACCACTTTCTACCCATTTTTTTCCCCCTAAAACATAGCAATGAAAAAGTAATATACAATTCCTAATGATTTTCTGAAATACTGCACAGGTGCAAGCTGCAGCTGTTATGAGTAAACTAGATTTTGCTAAACTAATTCAAATCCCATTGGGGAAATAGAAGAACCACTGCTTTCCCATAAAAAGAAAAATGTTTTCATTGTAGGATAATGAAGTTTCCATGTACATTCTACCTAGTCAAAAGGTGTTTTACAAAGAAAAATAAAGTTATCTTATAAAAACTGATTAAATATATAATCTCTTAGATTCTGCCTTTGTTAAAAGTAAAATGGTATTAGTTATCCTCTTTAAAAAGCCAAACTAGCGTTTTCAAGTTTGAATGAAACGGCTAAGATTATGTTACAGATACTAAAATAGATCTGAAATTAGAACAATAAAGCATTGTCCAGACTGATATTTAAAAAATAGAACTTTTCATTTGAACAGGTATATTACAGTGAAAATTTCACTTCACTGCTCATTTCTAAATGTGTGTTTACATCGGTTCATATGCTATATGCGCTCATTTGTGTTGCCAAGCTTTTTGATAAGGAACTTGTCTGAAAGATTTGGGTGTTGTTTTTATTTTAAAACCTATATTATGTACAATGATAAAGATTTCATGGAGGAAACATACACACCTTCAGCTCTAGATCAACTGGCTAGTGGTGGATGAAGTTCGAGGTGTGGGTTTCTCACCTTTCCCTCTCAGCACCTTCTCAGGCTCAAGGTAACACTAACCCATGTAAGGTATGGAGACCTCAGCTGAGGTGTGGACATGAGTAACTGAGAGAGGACGTTGTTCTCTGTGTTGATTGGCACAATAACTTAGACCCTCAAAGACCCTTAGACCTTTGCAGAGAAGTGAAACGGGCTGAATAAACTTCTGTACTAACACATCAGATACAAATCTAGGAATAACAACATATTTTTCACTAGAAAAGAAGATATTTTGAGGCAAAACTTTCCTTTTCAAACTAAAATGTTAAACCGCTCTGAAAATCTGGAATTCCTGAAGCACAGTTTAGCTCTGGGACCACTGCTGAAAATCACTATCAGGGCTTGGGCACTGGTAACAGGATACTCCCTCCATAAACATCTGCAGGGCTGCCTTGATTGACATCAGCCAAGGATCTGGGGGCTGCATTATGAATTCAGTTGTGCAAACTGTGAACCTGACAGAGGGTTTCTGGTTTGTAGAAACAAGAAACAGCAGGTTTCTGGTTTGTTGGTGTCCCCGAGCCTTTCAACAGACATCTGTGTTACAGGAGAGAACATCCAGGAAAGAACATCTCGGAAACCATTTCATTGCTAGCCTTAGGGAGAGCATATTCAAAGCAGAGCAAATTACTCTAATAATTTTATTATCTTACAGGTTATTAAAGGCTTATTTACACATTCCATAGGGAACTTTTCAGCTTCCTATTTTGTATGTATTATCTGTTTAAAAACTAAGAATCATCACAGACTTTGGGTTTGCACTATGAAGAAGGCCTAAATTAATATTTTAGTTTCCTAATAATGCTATCAGGAATGAAAAATTCCCTTTTTAAATTTTTTTTTCCAGCAAATATCCAGGATCAGAAGTGGATTAATTATCTGAATTAGTCTTGGTACTGCATCACACTCTTTATGCTTTTTTTTAAACTACCTGAATTTATTTAAAACCAGAGTTTCCTCTGTTAGAACAGGTTGAGTTTTGTAAAAACATGAATAAATTATTATTAGAGATTTTAAAATTGGGACGTAGACTACCAAGTCATGTATAACATTTGCCTATTTTGCTATTGTGATATTTCCATTGCCAAATCTGATTAGAATCTGATTAGACACCATAAAAATAATGTATTTTAAGTCATCCTAAAATGGATTCTATCAAAAAGGAGAGAAATTTATTTTTTTCTACTCCCTTAATGACTGCAATGTTCTGTAACTTTATTTTTGGATACACCTCGTAGAAAATGGGTTTGAAATGGGGTTTAGATTCTGTGGGAACTCTTGCCTCCTTGAATCAGACTGGAGAAGATTCTTTCCATCCTGTTGGAAAAAAACCCTCCACTTTGCTTAATAAGCAGAACTGTCAGTTATTTCTCTCATTCTGGGCAATCATATCACCTCCAGTTTTCTTGGGAAGAGGAGTCTAAGGCTACACTCTGGAAATCATTGGAAAGAGCTGATGTTTGATTTTCATGTTAAGCACTTGCACCCTCTTGAATTTTCAGGTACACTTTGTTGCATATTTGCAAATTCACTCCCGTGTACATTTTGTCATGTTTTTAGCCAAGAGAAGACAAATTGGTGTATTTCTGAGGCTGCATCTGTCTGAAAGGCATGTCCTAGCCAGTCAGAGATTTTGGAAGGAGTTATTAACAAATGCTTGCATGTGAAAGGCTAATAGAAAGGCAAACAGTTGGCAGTAATAATTCCTTTATGAAAAATTATTACGTTACATATGTTTCAACATGTAAACAGTAAATAGAATTAGCAATGGGGCCCATTTGCCTTAGTGTGTTTATTTACTTATTGTAAAATAATTATCCTCATAAATATCTTCCAGAATGAGACTGTAACTTACAAATTAGAAATCTTGCAGAAGTGCTTCAGCAGACCTTTAAGATTATGCATGCATGTTTCTTTAGGAACAGCATATTTTCTGCATGCTTTTAAGGATCAGCAAAACAGATTAAGGATATCAAAGCAAAATATAGACCCCCTGAAATAGCTCACTTTAAGTTTTGAACAGTTTGGAGACCATATAACCACTACAGCAACTCCATATTTATTTTGATAATTGTGCCACAGAGAATGTGTTCCTTTTCACCCCATGTTGTAAAACTTAGAAGTTTACAGTCTAGTGTGGAGTAGCAGCATCAGAATGCTAGAGATGGACCAGTTCCAGCACTTATTGAATCATTAGCCTTGGGCAGAAAAATTTAAGATATCCATACAGAAAAGAATTTATTCAAATAATATATGAGGTTTGACTTAGACTAGGGAATTATAATTGTCAAGACTGACAGGTGATACTGCCTTTCTTCACATCTCTGTGACTTTCCTTTATACATCATGCCAATCATTTCCCTTCTAAATTTATTTAAATAATGTGTTATTCCTCTTTAGAGATGTTAACCCATTAGTATCTACTGCCTTACTAGTGTCTAATCACACCAGAAAACAAATTCTCAGCAAGAATTTTGTCAGCAGTCAGAACACAGAAGACCGTGTGAATAAAATTAAGAATGCCTAACAGAGTTTACTTAATGAAAAATATGATTCTGAAAATGACAGAGGGGTCAAATTGGCTGCTTGCCTAATATTGGTATGGCAGTGAAATTAAAGCAGAAGTCAAAATGTAAACATAATACATAAAAATTTTAAAAGCAGAATCATTTTACAACTAATAAAAAATAGATCTTTTCAAGTGTAGAATTGTTGCTGTCCTATAGCATAGCAACATACCCCTTGCATGTCACTCACAGAAGTTTCAAGTCCTCTAACAGGTCAGCGTGATTTGAAATACCCTCTAGCTGTCTTGTTACTTGTTAGATTGATATTGTTCCTCCCCCGAGAGGTCTTTATTGGTTTACTATCATGTACCTTCTTTCATGATTGGTTCATTCTGTTATCTCTACCTGATGATGTAACACCTTAAAACTCTCTGCGAGAGAACAAACGGGGTCTCTCTGGTTAGCCCCCCTTCAAGCTAACTGGCCCCTGCCCTCTCGAGGGCAGGAGAAAATAAACTTGGAATGCAGCTGACAGAGTTTCCACTCTTTTCTCCGTACCTTCCGCTGCTGGCTACAGCATGCCTACATGCTGTGAGGAGGCGTTGGGCTGCACTGGTAAACTGAGGCACGCAAACCTCAGTTACCATCAATTCGGTCGCTGGTTCACGCGGGCATCGGACCCCGTTAACCTGCAGGCCAGGCTGGGAACAGCCTGGCCGGCAGAGATTTTAACATAGAATATTAATAGTGAAATATTCTGTGCTAAAATCTATATAAAATAATATATATTAAGTTCATTAGAGCAATAAAAGTCTTGGGAAAGAGAGGTCATTCACTACATGGAGAAGATTAAGATGTTTTAAGAAATAAGAAAGCCAAAGGGTTTAGGAAACCCTCCTACGTTTGGAAATAATTAATATGTCTATTGTTTAGGTGGATAGCTATTGTCTATTTAAAACTCAAAAAAGATGTTAAGTAACATCTGGAGGCGATAAACATTTGAAATCATCAAGCTGGGAGAGTTGCATAAAAAAGAGCCGTTGATGACATCTCTGGCTTGATGGTGTTGATTTGTAATAAATCTCAGCGATAGCAGGTAAAAAAATCCAGAAGACTGAAGGACAGTTCATATTGTGCCAATACTCAGATATACAAGTATGAGGAGAATGATATTTATAAGCCTAGAGCGTTTATCTTTAATTACGACAAGGGGATACACTTTCACTGTTGAGGACATAAAGGAGAACTGTTCATGCTAACTAACATAAATTCGTGGGAAATAGCTGTTGTTCAGCAAACATAATTTTATTGTTAGTTTAATTGGAGATTATAACAGTAATCATTTCAATTATGGCAGTCTGTAGGAATTACAGACATGTAAGCTGAATCCCACTTTGTTGAGGATAAATAGAGAATAAATATCAAACAGATAATAAATGCTCCACACAGACCTTTTGGTGATCCAGGTGTTTGGATGCACATGGAATAAAACTCTCTTCACAAACACAGCATCTGACCAGTGAAAACCAACTGATAGGAATGAATGGGGGAATAAAAAAAAAATGCTTGCTTAATAACAGAGTGGTTGTAATACCCCCTCCCTGTTACCTGGAATAAAACACAAAACGTTTCCAAACAGTGTTAGAATGCTAATATAAAAGCAAATCTTTATTGAAAGCCTTCAAGGTGCACAATATGGCAATATGCACACACGATACAATATTCCTACAATTTTATGAGGTTAGTTGATTAGTATACCTATCAAATATTGTCCAGTTAGAAGGGCAGTTGGTTAGGCAATTTTCCTCCAGGTTCTGTCCCACTGAAGCCCTCCCCCTTGGATCTTTTGGCCCTACACTTTATTGTGTCTATGATACACAGTGCAAAAAGTGTCCTTGCTAGACTAATGTCAAGACTAAACAGAATTTCAAGAATGTGTTTTTAAGGATTTGTTAAACTATGGGAGAGGGCAGAAGAAGTTCTAGAAGTTACAACTCTGTATTAACAGCCCACAGAGTTACAAATATATGAAAAATATATAAAATACTAAAAATCTTTAGGCATCATCACCACTGATTATTGCCCTGTGTTGGTGGGAGCCCTTATGGAAGAGTGCTGAAAGATGGTTTTGCATAAGCACCACTGTAGAAAGAATAACTTTCTGGTAATCCTTGCCCTCAGGGAAAACAGTATTAATACTAATATAATGTGTATAACTTTAAAAAAAATTATTTATAAATATATATATATATCTGATATATTTTTAAAAATATTTTCTCTTTAGCTTTACCTGGCCAGAGAGAAAGCAGAAAGGCATGCAGGATCCTTTCCTTGAGTTCTGTGAAAAGTCTCCATGTCATGCAATAAAGGTGAAAATTTGCTCACTCTGTTCTCTTCCTCTCATTACCTATTTTTCAACAGTGATCTCAGAAATATTATGGGTCCTGTAATTTGCAAACCCATAATATGTGTGAGAGTGCGTTTTGCACATGAAGGGACATGAAAACCTTGAAAAACTGTTTCATCTCATGATTTGCCTCTGCCTTTCATTGATTTCAGCTACCTGTCAGGCTCAGCTCTTATCTTTGACATTACTAAATTCTGCTGTGTTCAAAGTTGTAAATTATAATAAAACTCTTCTATTCATCATTTCAGTGCCATGTGCATAACAATTATTTTAACTGCACAATAAACGTCAGACCAAATTGTTCAGGGTCTTTTTTTGTATATTTAAGTGTGACTGAGGAAACACTGAAAGAAGGTAAGGAAATTGCCTAGTTAAATGATTTTCTAACCTCATTCCATACCACAAAAGATTTTCAGGGATACAGGGATACTTTTTTTTTTTTCTTTTTTTTTTCTTTCTCTCTCACAATAAAGCTGAAAAGATGTCTGGGACTAAAAACTTTTTTCTTTCCACTTTATTGGGACCCAAGCAAGTTTAAGAAAGTTGTGCTTAATAATTTTGCTTTTTTGGATTCCACAGGGTATCAGATCTAACAAGTTTGATAAATGATTGGAATCCCTTGGACATTACTGTAAAGTAATAATTATGTATTGGAAAAAGCCTTTACTCAAAAGTCTCCCACAAATGGCAAGAGTTAAAAAACTAGATGGGAAATGGTCAGTTGTGACACAACAGATTGATAGTACAGAGTTTCAAATCTCCATGAAAAGTCCAGTGTTAATATATTTGTAAATATTCAGTGAATGTTCATAATGCAGCTTTGAAGTTCCAAAATTATTTCATGAATAGAAAAATACAGAGAAAACCACAAAAAAAAAATTAGAGGATTATGCAACTAGTAATATGGTAGCATAACATAAAACAGAACTAAAAAATACTAATTAATCCACAGTAGAATGGATTATTTGAATTTCCTATTCACATTACAGGTGCAGTGCATCCATTCAGGAAAGATTCCTGTGCGTTTCTAGTTATCCTGACTCTGAGACACAACCTCAGAAGCTCACAGAGTTGGGATGTCTTAACAAAAAGGAGAAGATTCAATCTGCTTAGGAAAATGGCAGTGGGGTAGGTAATGCAACATCTGCAAAGCGGTGTTGCCCACTATTTCAAACACCATGCATAATTAGAGACATGATAGGTCTGAACCAGCCTAGCAGTTCCCAGCTTTCTGCAGAGCATTTTTTTCCAGAGGAAAAAATATCTCAAGGAATATATCTGGTCCTTTTGGAGCCCATGTGTTTTACTGAAATATATAAATATATTCCCATTTTTTTAGTAGTTTTTCAAAGCTAAAATTTTATATCCTTCTAAAAAAAAGAAAATTTTTTCTTGGCATAAAAACCACAAAAACAACAACAATTTTGTTTTGTTTCTAGATGAATTCATTTAAGTAGATTTGGAAAGTGGTGTTACTTCTATAACTACCAAATAACAGAGGTCTATTTGCTCTTTAAAGAAGAAAAAAATATTTAAAACTTGGGGAACCAAGCAAAGATTAGAAGAACAATGAAGATGTACTTATGGTTGAGATAAATAGCTTTTACATCAAAAAAACAAACAAATTTTTTTTTGATGTAGCCAGTTTTGTTTAAAATTGTCTTCCAAACTGGAAATTAGTGAAATTTCTTCCCTGTCCTGGAAAGCTCATAGTGGCACTTATTGCTACTGTTATATAGACATAAATAAATAAACAAATAAATAAACAAACACATCTACAGTATATTAAAAATGCAGAGTTCTATTTTTTTGCCTGCTTATGATTCAGACCATGTACAATGCCAGGTGCTGAAGCACTCAGTTGCCAAACCCCTTGGATCTCGTTATGACTTTTTTCATACGAGCACACTTAGGAATTAACAACATAATTGAGATCGGTCAATCTTTTAGAAGTTTGTGTCCTTGAAATGTGTGCCATAATTCCCTTACAACTCTTTAAACTGGAGAAATGTCCTTAGTTTTCTGTACAAATTGGATTTGTGTATTCAAAATCAGAAAACATAATAAAAATACAGTCTGCTCCATTTAATTGAAAGTACACTTATATTTGTTTTAAATCAAAAGATGATGCTGTTAGTTTTTGTGCAAGAGAAAAACAACTGGCAGAGCTACCTGATTAATCTATTTTTGATCTGATAGAAGAGGGCTCTGACTTCATTCTATCAACATATTTGCAAACAATAGGCTAATTTCTAACACTGAAGCTTTTATAAAAATACAAAAGCCTGGTTAGATTTTGATCACTGAAATCCCTTAAAATAATCTGTTTAAATACTGCAGTGTAGGGTCACCTGTATTACTTCTCCAAAGCTTAGGAAATGTCTGGGTAAAAGACCCTGACTCAGTCACCTCCTTCGTCTTCTCTGGAGTCGCTGCAGGGTGGTATTGCTGCCACAGTATATTGCCAAAAAGAAGTCTCAATTAATATCTTCATTTATTGTGAAGAACATAATGGAATGATACTACAGGATATATCTACATTAGGATTAGGAGTGTGATTTTTTAAAAGAATCCACTGACTGGCACCATTCATTCTGCTCTTATTCAGGACAGGGAACAACAATCTTCTTTTATGAGCTTGATCTAAACTTGCTTCCTTACAATAAGAAACATGTACAGTGCATTCCAGGGACCCTAAACCACAAGTTTGGCCTAAAACTAAAGTTCAGAGGTCCTTGTGCTGTAGTGGGTTTAGTTTTGTCAATGTAAAACATTAACGTGAAATATTTTAGGATTAGTGAAATTTCTTGGAGGTTACTTTTAAATTTCTTTCTTTTAACAAGTGAAAGATCCAATTTTCAATGAAGAAAGAAGAATGCCAACAATTCTTGCTTAAAGTCAGATATTTTACAGTTTAATCATGTAATACTGTGCTTATGGGTTTTATCTCACCAGAAATTAAATTTAACATTTGAATTAAACTTGAAGACTAGAATTCAAATAGAATTAGGGTAGTGAACACTATGGAAGGTTAAAACCTTGATTCCATGACATGAGTCAATGCATAAGATTGGGTGTAAGAAAAGGGGAAACATAGAAGCCTCTAGCAATAATTTCCCATAAAATTTATACTGCTCAGTTTAAAAAAAAAAGGCAAAAAACCCAATCCCATGTAATTTTCTATATGACTTTAACTGAGGGATTGGAAGCAAAAATAGTTGTTGAGAACTGAAATGTCATTCCACTCACCTGCTGAGACTCAGCTAGCATCTCCTTCAAATAATCTGAGATAGCTGAAGCAAACTATTTAAGGTGTTGAACTTCAACATATTTCCTGTATTCAAAATTAAACACATTTTACTTTAGGTAAGCAGAGTAATAACTGCCCAAAACCACAGAAAGGTCTGTCAGAAAACTTCAGCTTTATCAGGAATTCTATGGGGCTTTGGGATGTGTTTCCTGATTTAGTTAGGTACTGAAAATAGAAAAGGAATGGTCTAGAAAGTTCAAAAGTGACAAGACTTGCTTTAATCTTCTCCCACTGAAATCACTAAGTTGTTTGTTTGGTTTATTTTTCATGCAACTTCAGGGAGAAAAGATAGGACTGTCACAATTTTCTATTTTAAAGAGTCTTTTAGAAATGCACCATTGTGTGGAGGGACTAAGGCAAGACCTCTCCACGAGTTCAATCCTGTTCATTTGTTCAGTCTGTTAATGTTTAATTAGAATTTAATTGATTCATGGGCTTTGTGTTGATCATTTGCAGGCATTTACTGCCATAATTTCAGTGTGCTTTTAGATGTCAAGATTGCTTAGTGAACAATGTAAGTGCAGCAAAATGGCAGCCATTGAATTAATTTTCCAAGATAAATAATTTAATCATACCCAGTATATTTCAGCAGAGGAATTCAATCTACTATTTTCCCTGTACTCCAGAAATACTCCTCTGTTTTAATAACATCTTGTTTTTTAACTCATAATAGAGTAAAATTCTCCTTCAATCTACATATTTGTTCTTTCTGGGCACATCCCAAAAGCTCAAGATTTGTAAATGAAAGCATTCCCATTTAGAGTAGAAATCCACATTTCTTACTTCCTCCCCACCCTTTTATCAGGCAGAAGCAAGCAGTATTTACTTATGTTTTAGCGTAGTTCTTAAAAGAGTGACTTGATGGAAAGAAGAGAGAAGTGTGTTATTGTGTGTTTACAGCACAACTAATAATTCACTTGCCTGAATCTAGGTAAAAGGAATGTAATATGTGACACAGTAGATTCTGCTCTTGCCACTGGAAATATAAATTAACTCTCCTGACTCCAGGAGATTTGTGTGTAGAATTGAACTGGCGTAACTGAGATCAGAGCCTGTTCCAAAGATCTTGAATAATTCCTATAAGGCAAATGCCTTCAGCTGTCAATCTTCCAAACTGACCTGTCAGTGTCACATAATAATTAAACAGCAGCTGGCATTAGTGCAAATTTATAATTGCTATAATCCTTATTGCTGACATGTCAATATTTAACTTGCATTAACCTTTCCTTTGAGGCTTACAAATAGTGCATCTCTGGCTTGCTCAGTCTAATTTTTCATGTCATTTCCTTGCAAGGTACAAAGATTTATAATGTCATTTTGTGATGGATACAGACCACTCCTTTACTTAGCCTTGTAAGATTCACTAACTCTAGAACACTGGTTCATTTATTTTTTTTCCTACCCTGCCTGATAACTACTTTTTAACCATTTAAACAATTAATAATGTGAAGGCCAGGTCTCCAATATTTAGCACAAGAATGCATCTCTTGTGAATTTTAGACTGCTTCTTTGGAGGGTGAGACCCTCCTTACTACCACTACTATATAATACAGACTCAGTTTCTAGAATTTTTTCAGTTTGAAATGTAGTTAAAAGAAATCAATAGCATGAAAACTTTAGGGAGATATGTTGCAAATTTTGGAATATTTATGAAAAATCAAAATGAAGCCATTATTTTAGTAGTCTGTCTTGAGAAAACAAATTTGAAAATTCTGGCCAGACTGGGTTTTTTTGATTCATGGATGGTCTAGCTGGCAAACCCAAAAGATCAAAAGAACTTGTATACTCTCTCACTCTGAATTGTTCCCTACCTTACACCATGTTTGAAAGTAATAAATGGTATGTAAACTTCTGTCAGAATATATAACGTTTTTTTTTTATATTAATCTCTATACAATGAAGATTTTTCTTCAGCCACTTATCATATGGAAGCTTATAAAAACATTTATCAGATGCAGTGTTACATTTGGGCTCAAGATACTTGCAGTGATCACAGAATTAAATGAGAATTGGCTCCAAAACCTTGTGACTGCTCTTCTGCTCATCACCCCAAAATAAAGCATGTTCTAGAAAGCTGTCCCATATTCCCATTTCCAAAGATATCATGGTTATCTTGTCTTCCACTCTTTGAGGTTCTGAGAATTACTTAAAAAGTACCTCTATACTTATCCTTATATTCCTTACAGCAATTGTAATTCTATGGACTATTACAAAAATTCAGCATATCCTAAATATTGTCATCAAAAATTCTCATAACAAAGTGAAATAAAAGACTTATTATTAACATCTGTGTGTTTTCTCTTCAGCCTTATCATCTGATCTTTCCATTATCTGCCCAATAATGGTGAATTATAGGTCAGGGCTCTTCCCTGAAAGGGCAAATTAAAATTCTACCTGGTGTAGACACTATTTCATGATTTATTGAAGTTACAAATAACCTACACTCATGTTTATAATTAAACAATCTAATTTGTCACTTACTGTTATATTTCTGAGAGTTCTTGACTCTTCACTCCGCAGGGAATTGCTGCTCATGTCTTCCAGATTAAGTTTTAAAGCTGTATGTAAGTGTGTAGTGAATTGATAAATGCCAGGCATCATGCGTAGCGGGCACAGTAGATGGTGCTTAATTCAGATTGATTAAGAGCAAATGAGAAATGTGAGCATGAAATAAGTACATTATACCAGACTCTATATGAACAACAACTCCTTTTGCATCTGAACATGCTATAAAAGCTCTGTATTTTCTTTAAAATGAAGTAATTTTTAAAAAGAAAATGGTGCACTTCTAGAACAAATGTTTGAACCTTCTGGAGAATCCATATGTCCTACAAGTTCCAAGAATGAATTTAATTATTGCTATGGTTACATCAACACATACTGCAATATGATATAATCAGCTGTGATTTCCTGTGGCACAGAAATTGCAAAGATATGTTTTATTAAGAAAAAAGCCATTGCCAATATGTTCTTGTTTTACAAACATACGAGGTATTTTGAAGTTCCAGAAAGGTTTAAGATGCAGGCTGTCAACTTTGTTTAGTTATTATGGTGACTCCTCAAAAGGTTTCGAATTGATCTGGGAACATTTCTATAAAGAGAATTTCCTGGATTTAAGGACTAAAATATTTTTAAAACAAGTAGAACCTATTTTTTTTACCTGTAAATCCCTTCCAATATTATTTTTCTTGTAATTGTCTTAAATACATAATAAATAAGTTGCTATAGCCCTTTTCTATAATACATCCCTTTTAATGCCCCTGTACTAAATGAACACATATTTGGATTTTTCATTCTTCTACTAGATTTTTCAGTATTTCCTTTTCCTTTATTGAATCTTATTTTTCCTGTAAATTTGTTTCCTGCATATCACCTGGATATCTGTATTCCTAATAAATTTTGCTGATCTCTTTTAAGATTTCTTGCATCTTTCAATATTGATATTATGATCTTGATATTTTGATACTTAGATTTCAGAGTTCTTCCTTCTTTTCCTTATTTTTACATCCGAAGTGATGTTACAACTCCAGGCAGATGGCATAAGTCATTGGAGAAGGAATTAAAAGATGGCACATATTTTAGATAATGTGTCAAAAGTTGGCTCATCTATACAACACATTACATACTGTTAGAAAGAAAATTACCAAAACCCCCTTCTTGCCAAGTTTATAATTTCCATATTATTTTCCCTTAGAAATTGGGCAATATGTAAAAGAAAAAAAAAGAAAAAGGAAAAAAGTAAATAGCACTAAATAAATGTGAGCAGTGTTTTTAAAAAATAATGCTGAAATGAAAGATGCATAGAATCTCTCTCACCTTCCACTAGGCCAGGTTGCTTGAACCATATCCATCCTGGCCTTGAACGCTGCTGGGTGGGGGACATCCACAGCTTCTCTTGGCAAACTGTGCCAGTGCCTTGCCACCCTCACAGGGAAGAATTTCTTTCTAATACCTAACCTAAACCCACCCTCTTCCAGTTTAAAGCCATGACCCCTTGTCCTATCCTATACCCCTGCAGAGTACCATGCATTACAGCATCATACCCTCACTTTAACAGCTCTGTGTTTTAGAGAAGGATACAGAGCCAGTCTGCCTTGTGCTTTTTTTATTTTTATAGTTGTGCATATTTCACTGGATGGACAGGATCTCAGTCTTGGTTCAGGCTACTTTTCATAGTCTAATCAGTAAGAAATGCTTTGGAGAAGTATAAATTACAGGTCCATATCTCTAGAAGGAAAAAGCTGCCTGGAAGAATGTTCCCCTGTTTTCTTTAACCATATATAGATAGTGAAAAAAGTAATTTCCTCTTTAACTACATATGGACTCCGGGAAGTAGGTGCTGCTTTGACTTTCCAAAGGGTGGAAGTTTGGGTAAAAAGTTCAGACTAATTCCTCTGCAATTATATATTTTTTTTCTGTGTGTAGACAATTACCTTTTTATTGTTCAGTATTTAGCTTTCATGCTTAGTGTCCTTCAGGGTAACTAATTTTTGGATGTTCGAATGTTAAATTGATACCAGTAAGAGGCAAAATGAAAATTTCCATGTATTTCAAGGTCTTGAGAGTAGAAGAAAAGTTTACTGGAACATATTTGCAGTGATTATTTTATATAGATCAATATTTTATGAGAAGTCTAATATTTAAAGTTAACAATACTTACCAGATGGAATAGAATTATTCTGTCAGACTTTTGTGTATTATTTCAGTCCATTGAAGAGTGTTTTATGCACAAAATATTCACTATTGGTCCTTGTCTCTTCAGTGTACGAGATCACTGCTCTATTTTTTTCACAGATTTCTGTAGTCTTTAGCCCGTAAAGGACAATTCTAATCATCTGTGTTGTGCCTGACTGCGAAATGAGCATCTGCTTAAAAAGAGCTTTATGTTTTCAATATCATAAATTTTACCAGCCAAAACCAACCAAGCTTGAAGAAGTGGATTACTGTGTGACATCAACTATCAATAGCCCTCACTGTATTTATGTGAAAAGAATTTCATCAATGCCAGAGCTGTATTCCAAGATACCAGATTACAAAAATCTTTCAGGAAAAGTAAGGGAAATCTCATAATTGCAGACATATGATATGAAAACATGTCTGGATAAAGTTCGAGAGAATATATGGTTTAGTTCTTCTTTCCATGAGGGTGAAGTAAGCAAATGAGCTGTCTTTTCAAGTGTAATGTTCTGTGACTATATATTTTATACTATGTAATGTGATTAATTTATTCTCTAACTGTCAGAGTGTTAGGTGTGCCACATATTGTTATGATAGACTAGCAGATGCTTGCAACATAAAATGTTATTTTCCCTGCCAGCTCTTTCTTCTAAGTTGGATCGCACTAGCTGTTCAACTTCAGCAAGAAAGTAGGTAAACATGTGGCTCAAATTGTGAATACTACCAGGCAGAAGACAATTGGCTGTATGTGTTTGGGAAGAGTGCAGTTGCAGCTGGTATGGGTTGGCTGTACATTTTTATAACACCTGGACTAAACAAAAGTGTCATATTCTCAATCTATGAATTGAAAAAAAAAATATTTAAGAGAGATGGTCAGTCATGTCTTATGTTTCCCTATCTGGACAATTTAGACTGGGAAAACTGGGGGTGTAAGGTCCTGGAAAGAAGAGGTGCTGCACAGAAGAGAAATTCCCAAAAGGAAAAGTTGGTCTTGGGGAAAATACTAGGGAGGAAGGATTGAGGGAGAAGGAAGGGAAGGGAGGGAGAAGGGAGGGCAGGGAGAGAAGGAATTACAGGAAGTAGAAGGTGAAGATTGTGGCTGGAGAATAAAACTGGGAAATAGGGAACAGTCCCAGAGATGTGTGGACTCAAATGCTGGTGATCCCCAAGAATGGTGCGTACTGGTGCAACATTCTGCTCAACTTCCCTGGGTGAGCATCCACCTCCCATCTGGGGACTGGAGACCCAGGGAAGCTGGTGTGGTGGGGGGAGACAGTGAGCAGGTACACCAGCAACTGAGTGAGGTATAAGGGAATATTTCCAGTTTTTAAACTCCGTTATCCAAATCCAGTATGGGTTTGCCTCATGTCATCTTCTTTTAATCAGATTTGGGAATTATTAAAATTTTTCTTACTAGAAAGTTATGTTTGCATTACTTTAACTTGCATCTCACTTTGACTTGTCCTTTTTAAATGTTTAGTGTGTTCTTCATGCTTAATTTTAAAGTTACACTGTACTTCACAAGTTTTTAAAAATTGCATTAGTGTCATGAATGAAAAAGTGTATATTTTTCAGTTGTAATAACAAAATCCTTTGATATGTAGTTCTTCACTCTCATATAGTTACACAGGACTGAGATTTTCATACATTTCTCCACTTATTACTGTATTCAAGATTGTGCTCATCCAGATGTTTTATCCTACTCAGTCTGTATTTACATCTGACGTATAACTATACTTTTATATTTAACTGTGTATATATGGCTTAATTTAAATCCTATTATTTCGCAGACAGAAAAGGCCAGTGCAGTCCAAAATTAATTAATTATTTATTTTTGAAGCCTTGTTTCATAATCAAGAGAATAAGACATAAAATTGGATCTTAAATACCCTGTGACACTCATGTTTTTGATCTTCCTTTCCCTGGAATAGATATAGATACCTGAATAGGAAACAACCTCATTATTTTTTCATATTTTGTCTCATATAATTATGTCCTTCTTCAGACACACTTTTGATCTATGTTACCATGCATAAATCATATCTGAGTTCACAGAGCAATCTGACCTTGGGAAAATTGGGCTCTTTCAGGTACAAACTCTATTTCAGAAAGTCAATAGAGGTTTGTAGAGATCTAGTTGCAAAAAATGTTGGAAACAGGAAGACATTGTTTCTTTTGCAAAGTTTCATATTAAATTAATTTCTTAAGTCTAAGCATACCTAATTTTGTGCAGGTAAAATGAGCTACTAGGAAAACCTTTCGACAAATACAAAAACTTGGTAATAAAACCTACTAATCTTCGAGTCCCAAAAAATAAGAGGTAAATTCCTCATCTACATGAAACTGTTTCTGAGATTATCCTATTTCCTCTCAGTCCCAAAAGCAATGCACAAGACAGGGAGCAGGGAAGCAAATACAGCTTCCTGTAAAACCTCTCTAGCCTTTATTGCAGAAACATTAAGGTTAACAAAACTGTAAGGAAAAAGCTAAATCAGAAGAATTTTATGGTGATCTGATGATCACAGTTTGCCCAAACATGATAAATTATCGTGTGTTACAAGAGAACCATTCTCTTTTATATCTGAAAGCATTTAAACTAAATAACAAGTTTCTACTGGCTGCCCTTTTGGATACCCACATGTGAAGGAAAGTTTAGGATTTGCATGAGCTGAGTATTTTCCACTGAATCATAAGGATTAATTTGGGTGCTGGTGAAATGAGGTGCCATGGAAACTGAGTACTTTCTAAGTCCACTCACTGGACCTGAAGGAAATGAACTGATGACTATCTCGCTGGGCCATGAAGTCAGCCTCCCTGATTTACACAGAGCATGTGCACAGCAGCTACACTAGGTCAGATGAAGTTTTTATCTATCCCAAGATCTCTGACAGTTACCCACAGCAGATGTTTAGTGAAAAAAAGCAAGAGAAATACTCTTATCCTATTTACAGACAGTAAACATAACCTTCCATCTCAAGCAATTTAGGGAGCTCCTGACTGATTTTTCTTCAATAAATGTGTCTAATTACTTTTTGCACTCATAGTTTGGGTCTTTCCCTTGTGTGACAATAAGGTCAACAGTTTACTCACATACTATGTGAAAAAATACTCTTATTTCCTGTTTTTTTAGTTGCTGCTTTATAATTTCTTTGGGTGCTTCCTAATTTTCATCCTTTCCCAGGTTTACTTTTTTGTAATTTCATAATTTTATTGATTTCTATTATAGTACGCTCTTGGATCACTCTTCCGATCACTCCTTGTATTTGAATTATGGAATGTCTTTCACCATCTTTGTTACTGTTCTCACACTTCTTGCAAATTTAGTAAAACCCTTCTGAAAGAAGGAGGTGGCACTACAGAATTAGTGTTTGAGATGTGCATTTCTTAATCTACTGACACAAAGAAAGTTTTGAGCCCTCCCTCAGCAAAGAGAATTTTGGCCTAGTAATAAGAGTCTACATACTTACATCAGATACTTTATTATAATTATCATTCTATCATAGAACCATAGAATCACAGAATATGTTGATTTGCAGCTCCTTGCCCTGCTCAGGACACCCCAAGAGTCATAGCATGTGCCTGAGAGAGTTGTCCAAACACTTCTAGAAATCTGTCAGGCTTGGGGCTGTGATCACTGCCCTGGGGAGCCTGTTCCAGTGCCCAACCACCCTCTGGGTGAGAAACATTTTTCTGATATCCAACCTAAACCTCCCCTGTCTCAGATTCAGCCCATTCCCTCAGGTCCTGTCACTGCTCACAAAACTGATGAGATCAGTGCTTGCTCCTCCTCTTCCCCTCCCAAGGAATTTGTTGACTGCAATGAATGCTCTCCTCAGTCTTCAAGCTGAATAGGCCAAGTGACCTCTCCCACTCCTCATAAGGCTTCCCCTCCAGATCCTTCACCAGAAGAAAAGATCTAGTTCTACATTAAATTTAATTTGTCCCATTTAAGACTGGATCATATATGTTTATATATGTATACTTGTAAAAATACTCAGCAGAAAGGCTCAGTTCATCTGAAGAAGCTTTTTAGTACTGATTCCTTATGGCATTTTCTGATATATCCTTGTTGGGGAAATTATTTTTAACTGTGAATTTATGCTTTTTAATTTACAAAGCCAAGCTAGTGGTGGAGATTTTATCCAGGTATATTATTAGTGTTCAGAAGTTATAAATCTGTCTGGATTCATAAGTGGTACTTTATTTTAATCCATTAAATTGGTACTGCTTTAGTGTCTCTTTAGCTGTTTCAGTACTTCCAGCAGCATTAAATTTATTATAAAAATGCGCTCCTAGTTGTGAATAGCACATGGAAGTATACAAGCAGACAGATAAATATTTATGTTTGAGTCAAATTTATTTTGTTATTTTACAGCCTTTTACTTCACCAACCTTAAGACAGATGAGGATTAACTTCTTGATTTATGTACAACCATTGCTAGAAAACTTATAGTAACATTCCACATTCCTCTGCTCCTGGCTTCTCATCCTTTTTTCTCTTCCCTCTTTCCATCTTTTGGTGATCACACATCCAAAAGATCTTTGAGTGGAGCTACTTTGATGTAATGTTGTGCTGTTCTGGAGGCAGTGTCTTTACACATGGATTTTCTTGGAAGCATCCTGGTTCTGTTTATATGAAATTGCACTGATGTGGCCAGACCACAGGTGTGAACACACTGTATTACTTTCCTCCTCTGGGTCTTCAGGGTGTATACCTTCTACACTCCTTTTGCAGCCAGGATATAGCTTGCAGGAAATTTTCATTAATAAATCCAACTCACCTCAGGAAATCTTAAAACTCTCCAGTCTCTACTTGGAGCACCCTTTGTTTCTCTTTAAACATGTTAAATGACTGTTGCTTCATGGAAACTCTCCTTCCAGAGAGTATACACAATTACTTCAGGTGTCATCTGTGGAGGAAGGGAAGGATTGAAACTGGCAACTTAGTGGATTTTGTTTCTTTTTGTTTGTTGTGATAAGATTTTTTGTCTTAGACAGTGAGAAGAGGTCTTGTCCCTTTTTTGATGAAATTCAATCACGAACTTTCAAGGAATTCCTTTCCATTTTCTTGCACCTTATGAATGTTTAATTCTGAATGGTAGTGGTCACTGAAGAACATTTCTTCCCTACATTCCCTTGGTTTTAGTTACACCAAGCTGGAAAGCACAGAGTATGGGAGACAATGCTGTTAGCATTTGTGTCTCATTTAGCACATCACAAGATTTCTTGTGATAAGAACATCTAGTTTCAAGTTTTTTGGTATCTATTCTGTTCACTTATTACCATGCTCATACCATGTCTTACAATCTGTGCAGAGAGTACTGAGGCTGGTAGGTCACCATCTCCTACTTTAGAACATTGAAATACTTTTCCACAACATACTCTTCCTATGAATTGAACTTGAATTGATCCAAGACTTGTTAAAAATATCAGATATTTACATTTAATTCAAAAATCACGATATATTATTTGACTGCAGAATGACAACAAAATATTTGTTTTTTCATCTGTAGAAAATTCAATCCCATCATGTATCTGTAAGAAGATTTCAAGTAAATATAAGAACTAAACCAATGAGTTAGATATTAATGAATCCTCATTTAATACTGTGTGAAGTTCTCGACACCCTTATTCAATAAAGGTTAACTCTAAGGGTCTTAAAAAAAAACCAAACCTGTAATGATCAAGAGGAAAAAAGCTCTACTCTGTGTAAGGCAAAGAATAAAGCACGTGCTAAGTAACGTTACCTATATCAAAGGTGGGGGGAGGAATCTAGGATTTTTTAGGAGTTCTGCCAGTGTGAATATGGCGAACAAAGAGCCTTGAAATGGCTTCAACTCATTATGTTATTAAAAATAACAAAGATATAAGTGGACATTAAGAGAAAATAAATTCTTTGTAACTTTAGATCTCTAACTTGAATCCTCTGAGTCATTGCTTACTAGATACTTACCAGATTCTCACAGGAAAGCTCTTAGAATCCCACATGAACTGGACAATTTGGACATTGAGAATATTTCTGGTTCACTGTTGAAAATTCGTAAGGGTATTTGTGCACCTGAATCTTATTCATCAGGAGTCTGTATTCTGATATTTTTTAAATCAGCAAATCAGACCTAAACAGGAATTAGGCAAATAATTACCTTCATGGCTCTGCGACTGCATAATAAAAAAAAGTAATGAGAAGAAAATCTTCATGTCAGATACTAGCCCATTTTTGTCTTTAAATATGCGCATAGAAATATGATTGAAAATTAGAAGAAAATAAGAATTAATGCTGAAAAGAAACAAAAATTTACTGGTAACTACAGTTGAAAAAAAGCAAAATCCTAATGGAATTATCTTTCCTATGATCATAGGTACAGAACTGATGCAGAAAAAGGAGTGATAAAAATGGAACAAAATTTTTGACTATGTTGTACTACCTGGATACTTGAGTGATGCATAATATGTGTAAATAAGAAATTAGAAGCATACAAATACATTGAGATCAAATTTTGAGCACAAGATTCATGAAAGCACAATTATAAAAATAAAACTCTTAAAGAGTTAAAGAGAAAACAGCCTTATAAAGATGATGAAAAAATATTTTAGAAATAGTTTTAGGATTTTTCGTGAGATATGAGCACAAAGCTATTTATTGACTTGATTGCCATGCCAGGGTAACTGTGTCTCTGCCAAAACAGAGGTTTTTCATTTTCTTCACTCTGTGACCTTTTAAAATTGCAGGAGTTCAATGGCAACCAGTTTGGAACATCCATCATCCTCATCGCAGCTGCTCCAATGTCCCTGAGTACACGGGTGCCGAAATGGGAAAGAAATTAACAGTTGATTTGTGAAAAGTGTGCTTTCTTCCCCGAGTGCCTGATGAGACTTCTCCCCTCCATGTGTCTCTTGCAGATAAATCACCATTCATACTTCACTGCACAAAACCTACATAAAATAGCAAAAGCATACAGTAAAATATCTGGAAACAATGAAGAGAGGTACAGAAAATTATTTCAAGTTACTGAAACAAAGGAAAAGCGAACAATCAACATTATAGAAAAAATATATGTATTTCAATGACAGACAGGTCAATAAATAACATATACAGAATAAAGTTTTCCTATATATTTTCATAGGTTTGTTCGCTTTTGGAGGTTACTCCAGTGAAGCGACTTCAGGCTCAAGTGCCTGATTTACGCATGTGTAGTGCATCACAGACAAGATTATCAAGAAGTATTCTCATTTACCAAATTTTCAGCATGCCTGACCTGATTCTGACACTCCCTGTGGCCTGACCTGCGTACACCACAACATATGCCATTATGTAGCACAGAGCTTAGCATGGGCTGCAGGTGGTGGTGATGATACTGTGCCCCCAGTCACCTTAGTGTGGCAGAGAGGAGAGAAGGAGGAGGTGGTTTCAGAGAGCTTTTGGAGGAAGGCATAGACACCCCAGGGAAGGGTATTATGACAGAGCCGGAAGGATCCAAGGATGCAGCCAACATCACTGGCTGTCTTCTGTGTCTGGGTTGTCAGGCGGCACCTCCACTGTCTCTGGCCAGAGTGTCTTGGTAGTCAGGAAAGACAGAAGAATGCAGTTTGGATGATAAGATACACAAGGTTTCCATATCTGCATCTCTTAATCTCTGCACTGATGTGGGCATGATATTAAAGTGTACAGATCCTGTGCTGGTCATAGCAGTGGCAACCACGACCTCCTGATTCCCACAGCTATACTCAATAACAGCTCTTGCCAGGTGTGGCTGTTGCACACTGGGCTGTTGGAGTCTCTCGAGTATCCACCTCTGGTGTTTCTCAAGAGACTAACTCTGCCACTGTGGAGAATGACAATAAGAGCAACAGCTCTTTCCACATCAATGGCCTCAATGGGCCAGGTTCTCTTAAGTCATCTTCCAGTGTGTCCTGATAGTATAATGTATCCAGAATAAAATCATGTCTCATAAGAGATAACTCCAGATGTGCTGGAACAGATCAAGGTTAGTTACAAGAAAAGCTGTAATTGTAGTCAAAATCAATGTTGCATTGAATTCAGTGGGAAAACTCTATTTTAGTGCATGGCACCACACTATACTGTGATTTCTGAGAACTCTTCAGATGCACATAAAAAAAGAAAGTGTTACCTCAGAAATGGCATATTGGAATCAATCATTTTCTGAGCTATTGTATAACTTCAGGTTTTCCAAGTTTTTGGGGAACCAGGGGCCATATTTTCTCAAGTCTTATGAAGGTAAACTTCAGTTGTAGTAAGATAAAGTATGTTTCTCTAAGTGCCACCTAGAGAGCTGTGTGTCAATATATGGAAACAGGTTTCAAATTATGGAAAAGTTCATGATTACATTGAAGATTTAGATGTTTCACTTTTCCTTACATTGTATACAGACCTCAGTAAATCTTTAATTTAATTACTTCCTGTTTAAAAATTGATGTTTCAGCTGCAAGTCCTTTATATTCATACTTTACAGAATTAATAATATAAGAATTCTCATATATGAACATGCTAACTGAGTCAGTGTTTTGGTCAAATTCTTTTTAAAACTACGGGCTTATTATAAAACTAAGGCTTATGTGGGGAGGAGAAAATTTTCCTGAACTTTATCTCCATGAGGACTGACTAAGACCCAAAATAGTTTGAGGCTATTAATGCTGCAAATTGTTGTGCTAGCCATTGCAGAAACTTTAGCATCAAAGGGGCAATTAAAGAAGAATCAGAAATTAAATCTTATAAGCCTCTAGCTCTTGAAATTCCCTAGAGTCAGCAGTATTAAAAATTGTTTTCCATGTTCCTGGAAAACTCTTATCAGTGAAAAACTGTTATTAAAAAGAAGATAGTAATAAATGTGATTCCACTTTTCTTGTCAATGTCCAATTTTCATTCTTATGAATGATCCCAGAACAGCATACTTCTGATTACCAACATTAAATGCACTGAAAGTACACTTTTATGGTTTTCAGTTGTACAACATCCTTATTACTCATCTTGCCATCGTCAAGTAGTAACATTGTTTTTATCTTCTGTAAGGCCCCAAAAAACTCACTCGACGAGGGTTTTAAAAGGACTTACAGTTGTTCATATACTCTGAGTGAGACACACAGGAGAAATACTGAAAAGATATTCTCAGGAGGTAAAAAGAACAAAACCAGACTTTACTGGCAAATTTAGAAAATCAGAGAACTTTGGCAAAAGATTTCATGCAACATTCAGTCAACATAAATACTCAAAGTATTAACTTGCCCATTCAACTCAGAAAACTCTAAGCCCATTCGATTTTAAGTTACTCAAAAATTCTGGGAAGAGGGAATTAGAGGAACGAGAAAGAGAAAGAGAGAAAGACAGAAAAGATATAGAAAAGGACACATACAGATACCAACTCCTGGGCTCCAGCAGTGTTCAGCTGCTAGAAATTCCAAGAGGAGGTAGGATCGAGACATGTGCTCACTTCATGCCTTAAATACCCCTTGGACTCCCTGGGCCCTTCCCCCAGGTGGGAAGTCTGGTCATTTGACCACTCTGGGGCTGGACTGGAGCTCCAGGCATGGGGTGTGGAGCATTGCCTTCTGTGTGCCAGGGATTGCCAGGCTGGAATACAGGCCCTAGGGATGGGGAGTGCAGGACAGGGGATCACTTCACCAGAGCAAGGCCTGATCTGCCCCTTCCTCCCTTCCCACACACCCCAAAATATCTCGAGACATCAATCTTTCCAGCCTTTCACATCTTCATGGATAAGAATGCTATAATGAGCTTCTATGTGCTTTGTTTTTTAATTTTGGGATTTGGATTTTTTCATTTTCCTGGAGTCTCATGGGAGCAACATGAGAAATATTTTTGCCGCAGTCAGCAAACAGCATTTAGGAGCAAGAACTGTGCCTCTTGAAGGTACATTTAAAGATCTTTTCATTCAGGGCTTTCTGAATTTATTTGAATATTCAATGCCAGCACCTTGGGGTGCTTCATAAATTTAGCAGAGATTTATTTTCAATTTTGCACGATGGTAGACGTACTCTTTCCAAGATCATGCTACAAACTGACAGATACCCTCCAGCTATTATAAAAACAAAACAATATTTATTATGCAAAAAAACACCAAACCCAAACAAAAAACCCAACCCAAAAAAACCCACGGGACTTGTTATCGTGCCAAGTGTCTGAAGAGGAAAATAAATGTGATTCACGTTCAAAAATGAAGTAACCTCTTTACTCACTCCTTCCTGAGCCTAAACACCTTCTGCAGTGCTGTAAAGTAAATGAATGCTGGAATTAGAATATGGACAGCCTTGGACATACTTTGGACTGGACTCTTTTCTGTATAGGCAGCAAAGCAGAGCTGCTTAAATATTTCCCTCAAAGGAATATTGTGTCCAGAGAGGCACACATCTGAAAAGAGAATTTATTTGAATGTGTTTGATAGCATTATCATAGAGATGATGATGATGATGATGATGATGATGACAATGACGATAATTATTATTAATAATAACAAATAAAAAACCCCAACATGCTGAGATATCTCAATTGGAAAAACCCTTTGAACATCTGTGCTGTATAATATATTCTTATACCGTGTGAACCAAATATGTGCAAGTAACACGAAGAAAACTACCCATGGCTGAAGTGGAAAAAGTATATTTATTCCATTATGCTTCTGGCTGGAGGATTCTAAAACACTAATGGAGACACATACACTGCTAAGCTCATTTTAGCAGGGGCAAAAGCAGTGGGGCCTGATCCCTGCATTACATATCAAAGGGCCTGAAGCACAGGCAATCTTCCACCAGTGGTATTTTACAATCTCCAAACCCTCTCACCTCCCTTTCCCCTTTTATAAGGAGGCCCCAGTCTGTGGAAAAGCCTCGTAAGTCTTTAACAACATCCTGTTATCTACTCTGAGAAAATTAAATTTCTTTTTCAGCAGAAGAAAACAACCCAAAGCAAACACAAATATGGGAATTCTCTCACAATGAGTATTTTCTAACATCTCCCAGATGCAAGGTTGGTCTTTGAGAGAAAACAATTCTAAAACCAACTTATTTTTCTCTCTGCTCACCAATCTTCTGTTTGTCAATCTTTCTTTTTCCCACACATACCATTTTAAGGAAAGGATAATCTGTCTGTGGTATTGACATTGATAATTGTTCCATTAGCTAGAGCTAGTGCTCAGTGATGTGTTCATTTACTCAGGTATTAAGTGAGTGGTTAACCATGAAATTCAGACAAGAATCACTGAAAATCCTGCTCTTGGTGCTTGAAGACACATCTGTGTTTTCATCAGGTGTTTGATGCCTCAGAGGCAGAAAATGAAGGAAGATCTGGGGAAGATCCATTTAATGTTCTAACTGAACATTATGGGTATCTTCAGGTTTATAAATAACTTCTGAATTATTATCTTCAGTGACTATGGGTATGGTATGGCCAGAGAGCTGTACAGATAATGGCACTTCAGTAACCAGTATGTGGCCAGTTGTGTCACTTCCCTTCTTTGCTGCCCCTAATGAACACTCCTTTGTTGTGTACCCTTGGCTGACAGAAATCAGTGTCTCTTTATCAGCTTCAGTTATTCAATGGCTCATAATAGAACTCTTTGGACTTAATTTCTTTGATCTTATAGAATGATGAAATGCTGTTTATTTGGAGGGGGGAACAAAAGGATTCTTAATGAAGAGATCTTATGGATTCCTTTGGCTCCCACTCTCATCCCTTATTTATCTGAACCCCAAACATAAACAAGTGAGGGCAACACAGAGTGCATCACTGGCACTATTCTGACTCAAATAATATAATTTTGAATTAGTGTAGTCTTCTCCTCCCTCTGACTTCATACATTTGCTTATTAGAAAAGACTGAGACATTTGGAAATACCACAACATGGTTAAACATCAATGCTTCTAACGATAATTACTGTTATAAATATGTGTCTACACATCAAAGAAACAGACTAGACACATGTAAAACAGCAAAAAGACAACCTCAGCAGTCTAAGGGTCATCAGGTTAGCCAAGAGATACAGAGATGGTGGGTAAAGGGAAACATAGACTTGGCAAAAGCTGTCCCAGTATTAGCACAGCCTTAAAATAGCTGTGGTAATTTTATTTTCTTTTTCTGTCATAACTCTTTCAAGAGATATTTGTTCAGCATTATATTAATTCTAAAATGGAGATTTTATTTTTGCTTGATAGTAAAACATCCCTGCTGAAACTCAGTAACTATAATATTTCTTGATGGAAAGTGCATGTATAGTCACAGTAGAATGTGGTTTGTCATATTTGCTTCACACTGCCTTTCTGGAAGTGCATTTGGCCTCCTGAGACATGCTAGAAATCTTAAAGAAATATTATATTAGGATGAAGATAAAGGTGAGATATAATATTCACTTATTATAAAATATTATAATATTCACTTCAAATGAGTTTTTACTCCTGGAAATAAAAATTTTCCTATCTTTATAAAATTACATTTAATTAAATTAAATACTGTTTTAAGAGTATTGTACTACTATGAATCTGGTGATTGTACACTTTGCATAAGCAACACCTTAATCAAGTAAACTTTAATTTCAATGATTATATAAAAATTAATTTATAAGTTCATAATCTATATTTCAGTGTGGTTTTTTTATCTTGAAAATTATACTGATTCTTCCCCTTCCCTTGGGAACTGATATACTTCAGAAACAGAGACAAAACAGAAATTAGTTTTCCTTCTAGATTAGGTTATTTTGAAAGACACAGAGAAAAAGAGACAGGCAGGCTTTGTGTGCCTTCTATTACTTCATGTACAGGAGTCACTTTCTAGCAACGGAAAACTAAAACATACAGAACTCTCTTTTTAATTCAACATAGAAAGAACAAGAAACAGGATAGCATAAGTTCTATTATGTTATACATTTCACTCATTTATGGTCAATAGGTGATATGAAGATCAGCTCTTTTCTACTTGTTGTATTTCATCTTAATATATCATCAGATTTTTTTCAGGAATGGATACGAAGAGAAAATCTCAAAAGCATCCTGTTTGTATTTGACTTCATCAATGACCAGCTGCAATAGTCAGGAAAACTGAGGCGCTAACGCTTGCTCGCTTTCTCAGTGCACAGATATATTGATAGCTGTTAAGAAGCAGCTGATGCATTCAAGTATCAAGAAATTAAAAGTAAAATGTGAAAACAAATGTCATTTTTCTGCTTTACATTACATTTCAATAATTTTGGGGATTATGCATATTGACCAGATTAAGATTGCAGATAGCAGATAGGTAAATATGTGTTTCAGAATGATGAAGAAAACACTGAATGTGACAAAATGAGAGCTCTCCTTTTCTGAATCTGGCTTCCTCTCCTTTACTGTATAGGAAAAGGACGTATTGGCACAGATTTAACACTAGATGTCATTTGTGGTTATTGCTCAGACATCAGGCTGAAGAGACGGGAGAGAGAAACTGATTAAGATAGCTCACTCTGAAGGTAAAACTAATTGTTAAATTGGGGTTGGATTCAGGTCAAGGGTGGTGACTGTGGTAAATAAAGAGAGAGAATTAGACTGCAGTTAGAAACAATTTGGGTAATTAAAAAGGGACAGAAAGGCCTTCTAGAGTGACTGAAGAGCCCGGAGTGAATAAAAACGGCATATATATAGGGTAGCAGTCACCAAATGCACACAGAATCACAGAATCCAGTATATTGTGGTACATGTGTGTATGTACAGGGTGTTTATTTCAATGAGTTTTCTAGGCTACTTTGGTTTAAGTTTTAGGCAAGCAGCTAAAGTTTGAAACACCCATATTTACTAAAGTCCCAAAATCTATTTCTGTTGAGACTTAAATTTTCAATAAAGGAAGTGCAGAAAAAAAAGAGAAAATCAGGAAAAAGGGGCTGCATCTTCAAAGGAAATATTTAGCAACATTTTTCAACTTGAAAAAGAAACCAGGACTCAGTAATCTTACAAAGACTAAAATGGATTTAAACACAGAAAAGAACTGAGTATTCAATCTATTGACTCTTCCTAATAAAGCAGGATTCTTCTCTTCAATCTGTCTTTGAATTTAGCTTTGAAGGTTTCAACAGAATTTGAAATACTTTGTACTTCTTTGTTTTCCCACTCTTTCCAATATTTTTTTTCTTTTTTCTTCCCTTTCCATTGGCTTCCTTTTGATGCTTCACAGTCTTTCTTTTCATGCCATGTTACTGTTGCTGTGGAACAATATTTACACACAAAATGCTGGTTATATATAAAGTATACTGTATGGGGTATTGGCAGAGGTGTGGATTATCGGTCTGAAATGAGAAGACTTCTGAACCATTTCATTCCCACGGATGAGGTTCTTTCCTTTTAATACCTTACGATACATCCATCTTTGTCAAAACCTATTTACTATAAATTATCTCAGGCATATTTCCTCGGTGATTCAAGTCCTAGTTTATTACTCCTCATTACTTGATGTTCCACCCAATTTAATCACATCTGCATACTGAGAAATTGTCCTTAAACTCATTATTCTAGTTGTACTATGATACGCTTGATAAAACCGAATTCTTAGCTATTTCTATACAATTTATCACTGTATATGTAAACTATGTTCTTGATGCCAGATCTAACACCGTATCTTTGACATCATTATCTTTTTATTTGAACTTTATGAAGGCAAGATGTTAAAAGTGGTGTCTGCAGTAGAATGCCAGTAAAAGTTGCCAGGAATGTGAAAGCTGTAGTTAATTCTTGGTCTATTTTCCCAGTTATTCTTTCAGCTATTTTGAGACAGGATGATTTGAAAACAAGTTTGTTAGTGCCAATCTCCAGACATCTCTCCTGAAATGAAATCTTTTGGCTAATGGGAATGAGGTGTGATGGCTGTAATTAGTGACAACAGATAGTTTATATTCTTGACACTCACATATTTTTGTGGTGTGGTCTGGGGTTGTTAGGTACATTAGCTCACCGAGAGGTAAAATGTATGCAGCAGCACAATACCTAGTATATTTTAGGAAAACCCTCTTATTTCTCATGTTGAAATACTTTGGTTTCTGTAAGAGGAGCCAAAATTTAAAGACTTATGCCTGATTATTTAATATTCTTTAGAAAATTCATGTCTGAGTCTAAACTGTCACTGAAAACAGTTACTATAATTGGCAGCCTATGCTTTTCACCAGGATAGCTCTTCATCGGTGTGCAACAGCAAGAACTTTGTGGGATACTGTCATAGTTGTTCATTTGTTATCTGTGGAGTCACAGATATTTTGTTACCAAAATTTTTCCTATACAGTGTATAAAATGAAGGCTAAGCTAAAAGCTAGAACCATATAAATGAATCTCCATAATAAAAGTGTATCTAAGTTGAAATTTAAGAATTCTTCTCTCAGTTTTCAGGTAAACAATTAACTTAGGTTGCATGTGGCAAGATCTGGTATCCACTCAAGTTTGCGTGAAAGAGTCTTAGGTTCACTTCAGTTTTATGGTTTTTATTGACTTCTAAATGATTTTATGTTTAGAGTTTTACTCAATAGCAGTAATAAATAGACCTATTGTATTTTCACTGCAAAGAAAAGCTACTTCCTCATTACATAATTTGTGGTAATATAAACATTATCTAAGAAAGACATTTTCTGAATCTGTAGAAATTGAATTTTTTTTTTCAGATTTTTTAAAAATATTTTAGTATTTCATGGTTCCAAAAGGGAAAGTAACATATAGGACACTGACTGCAGGATTTTTATTGTCCCAGAAATAAAGGAATCATCCAATTCTCAGATTTCTGTTACAAAAAAGCTGTAGCTAATATAATGACAAATATTTTTGCTGGAATGAGAAATTCCAGAATTTGGTCATCATTCTGTCATTGTTTCTTGATGGGAAATAAATTCAAGCCATTTGAGAGCATGTGACGGCAGATTAGGATTGGATTTTCAGTTTTCCTCCTCAACTTACTTTTCTAACTAGTAAATAATCAATTACATGTTGTCATCGTGGGTCAAAATAGGCCAGCACATTCTAAAAGCTTCATTAAACTTTTCTCATAAACCTTGAAGTTGTGTGTGATGAAATATATACTCAGATCCAGTGGTAAGGTAACAACAAAAAGTCAGTCATGGGACATCATCTTTGCCAGTAACGAAANAGAAAAAAGAAAAAAGAGAAAAAGCATAGGCAGAAGAGAAGCCAGCACATTAAAATCCATGAGTGTACATTCTGTGTGCATTCACAGAGCTGCGCCAGGAACTCTACTGGTCTGATTCCTGTCTTTTAAATTTGACCTAATGGAAGAATACATGTTTAAAAAAAATTAAAATGAGGGATTCTTATAAGAGTTTATTGGATTTCAATATTTTATTGGATTTCAGTATTGGATATCAGTATTTCTGATATTGAATATCAGAATCTTATATTCAGTATCAGATTTCAGTATTGGATTTCAGTTCTGATAAGACACTGTATTGATATAATTTGTCATTAAATCATTAATAAAATATATTCTAATTCACAGCAATCACTGTTCAGGTTTATCCTTTACAATAATAGTTCCAAACTTCTTAACCTGGTACTCAGAATTATGTAAACAATGCTGTACCAAGTGTTCATTGCATATAGCTAAAATACTGGATATAGATGATACTCATTATAATATACATTGATTCTCTGATCACCAGCATATGACTCTTATTCTTGTCTTATGAAAATATAGGAAATAAATTAAAACACCGCTATCCTCTGAGATTTTTATTCTTTTATTTACTTTGTATGGTATATTTTCATTATTGATAATTTGCCAGTAAGTCAAAAGAGTCAATCAATGTTTACCTTAATATATATTCAAGTTTTGCTCTGTATAGAAAATGGCTGATGATGTATTAAGCACATGATTTTTTTTTCAGTGGATTTCTAATCAATATGTCAGTAGCAGAAATTAGTGGGTTGAATTCAGTGACTATATCACTCATGTTTGAATCACAGCAATTCACTTTCCTCATGAGCATGTTTGTCTTCCCTTTCTTTTGGTTGAAATGAACAAAGGCAATATAAAGAACTACAAGATACACAAACAACTCTAACTAATATTATGAACACTTCAGGCATATTTCGAAAATGGTTTCTAATCAGTACAGCCTTGCTTATGCTTATCTCTTTCATCAAAACCTGAAAGTAATTGAAAGACAGGCTAATTAAAGAGAAATTCAGAGACTTGAGAATATGGATTGAAAGACTAATTACAAGTTTTTCAATACTCCCCTTTGTTTCTGTTTTTCATTTGTACTTTTCCTTCAGAAAAAGATGTCAATTTCTACTAGAATTAGCTAATAATGTTTGGTTTCTCATCCTACATTATAATTTTTTTTTCTTTATGTCTTTGGGGCTTTGACATCCTGTTAAGCAAAAAACAAAGTGAGGGAAATATGATCGTGTAAATTTGATGGAAAAGCCATGTTCCACTGCTCAGTTTTATAAATTATGCACAAATATTGACTTACGTATGCTGTAAGACCTCCTAGAATAGGGCCCCAGCATGTGCATCTGTTGAAAGAGCCTGCCAAAAAAAGTGTGTTTCAGCCTCCAACATGTAAAATATGCATATTCAATTACAAAAAATCATGACATCATTTCAAAAAGGTTTCAGTAACTTGCTGCAGTCCCCAGGAAGCAATAACTCGCGTGCCAACAACTCATGTAAGTTTTATGTATCTATTTAACTTAAACAACAACACCAAAATTAAATTACCATTACTGCATGGCATTTCTCGTAACACACAATGCACTGGAATGCCCTCCAAAGAAGGTTCTTGCATATAACAGTGTACATGCAAGCATCTCTCTCCTTCATGCACCATTTTGAGAGTAGGAGTAGGACAGACAACAAAAGGCTCAGAGGTTCAAAATGTGCTTTTGTCCCAGATGTTTTTCTTTTGGATACTCTTTTGCTATAGTGTGCTTGACAGTATTTTTCTCCAACTTCCTGAAAAGAACCAAAACTATAACTCTGAATATTTATGAAATGGAATGCACACCTTGAAGCATTACCTTTGGTATTTTCTTTCCATGCCAACATTGAAGTTATATTTTGGGATTGAGCAAATGTTTAATGTAAACACAACCCTCTGAATAAGAATATGAACTTTCCTTTCATTGACGAAAAAAATGTCTTGTACTCACATTTGCTTTTCTTCTCCGTTCCTCTGTGCCATTCCTACGTATCCTACAGTCCCTACCAAATGACTAGCAATAGAATAGAAACTCTACCTTGTACCTAAAATAAATATAGATAGGCTGACCTAACTACAGGCGTACTTTTAATGAACACAATTTTGAGTGTTTCATACAGCTGTAATCTAAGATCAGAAACATATGGTTCTGGCGGTAAATTAGCGCTATGAAGATATATGGCAGTGAAAATTTCATGACATTTTCAGAACACATAAAGTACCCTGGGCTTAGATAAATTCAGACCTAGATCATTTTGAAACATGAAGGTTGTAGCCTTGTCAAAACAAGCTGGAATAATGATAACACTATAATGATTTATTGGAGTTCTTATGAGGAATAATAAGGAGAGTTTTAAATTATCATCTGTGTTAGTGTTTCATCTGCATGGGAATCATATAGAATTATGTTTGAGAATAATAAAGCCTCAGCAGAAAGGCCAAATTATTACTGGGATAAAAAGACAAAATCCTGTGAAACCATTTAATTTCATTTCAATAGATTTTTCCTCTCTGAGAATATTTATTAAGGGGACAAAAAAACAATGGTTTTGGAAGGCAGCTTTGTCTTCACAGCTCCATCTGCCTGAGTGCAGATCTAGATCTGTGGATGCAGAGCACTGCACCAACATTGTTTGAGCAATTCCACTCTGATTAGACTTAAAAGGTACCTATGTGCTTCAGAGACCCTTTTTCAATCTAACTAATGTTTTTCAAAAAACTGTATTTCTAGAAATACAGAGCATATAAAACAGTCCAAACCCAATTTCGAACTCACATTTTCTAAACTGAATACTTTCTGGGAAGCAGAATTTACAATAGCTGTAAATTGAACATCATATGTGTTTGAATTATAATATCCATTTTGCCTTCATTGTGTTATGCCTACATGCCATAGAGTTTAGGGGCTGAGGGACTCTTTAAGGGTCTCTGTGGCTCAAATACTTTACTATTAAATTTAGATGGGAAAAAAAAAGGGTAAAATGAAAAGGACCAAAAACCTATGGTAGGTCTCTGCCACCTATGACTGAATGCCAGTATTTGTAGAAAAAGTGGGTCCATTGGCCAGACTAGGCTTTGATCAAGTAAAGAACAGTTCTGCAGGAGCTATGAAATACCAAGAATTTAGATTTTCTCTGTCTTTCAAGCATTAAAATCTTCATTTGTTACTTGGTTGTAATAGTTACCTTGAAAGAGTGGAACAAGGCTTTTCCTTTCCTTTTGATAGGACTAAAAGCAAAGAATGGGATCATACTAAAGGAGATGGAAAGACAGATTTCATATAATCAAATGCAGATATTTTGCCTATGTTCTGTTTAGCCTGGAGCTTTTTAAGGCTTCTGAAATGGGTGAAGGAACTTTTATCAGTATGTTAAATTCTCAGCCTATCATCAGTGGAAAAAAGAACAGTGCTTAGACTCCTCCCTACCTGTCAGTAGAATGAAATCTAATGAGTAGAAAATGTATAGGAAAGCTGAGAGAGAAAAAAAATCCAAACACATGCATGGGAAATATTTCCTTCACCAAAAGATTTACTGAACATTTTTTCAATGATTGATATGATCTAAAACAAATAGAACCAAATTAAAAATGGGTTATTTGACCCATCTCTGAAGAACATTCATAGGCTAGGCTCTACAGTAAATTACTAAATACATTTTTATCTTAAATTTTCAGAACTAAAATATTTGAAAATAATAAATATGAGGTCAATTGTCACCAAACAGATGAGAATTTTATGGAAGTACCACAGCTGACCAGCAGTAACCTAAATACCTTGAAATTAGATAGCCATAAAATTTAGTAAGAAAATTATATGCATACACACCAATAAAACTAAGAATTTCAATATTCTGCAAATAAAGACACAAAATATTGTTAATATCTCTCAGGACTTCTATCAGACTATGAATGATAGTGGTATCTGAGGTACAGTGTTAGAAAGTGATATAGGGGAAGTTGGGGAAAAGGAGAAAGTTCGAGAGGGAAAGGGACAAGCTCACTCTCTATAAGCTAAACAGTTTATTTAAAAATTGGAAGATATACTACAAATGTTTTTCCCTCATTATGATCAAGCCTGAAGAATATTACTTACTACATAGCAAATGAGCAGCCCATCTGGATGTAGTAGCAAAAATACGATGCATAGTGGAAGTGTGATGCAAGCTGTAGCTACTGTAGAAATCTTTTTACTTCTTTTTTTTTTTATAAGCAGATGGCAAGAAAAAATTCTAGTGAAATGAGCTATAAATTCCTTTGGTACTAGGATAGGACTCCAACCAAGACATAACAAGTCTGGATTCTTAATTAGATTAACCTAAAAAATCCTTGGACTAATAACTACTGTTTTATTTTCCATCTCTCAAATGCAAATTACTTTCAGGAGCTTTGAAGAGTATGATGTTATTAATCCATCTGTTAGTAGCTTTTTAATATTGAAGAAAATAAATTTTATGTATTTCAAGAACTAGTTAGGAAGTGGAAGGGAACAGAGGTAGAGAAAATATTTTATTCAAATTGAAAACACGTACTGCCTTTTATAAAAAAAGTATTAATAATGTGTTATTTCCACATAAACTTTGAAAGGACTATATGCAAGGTGTAAATTCTTGAAGTTTGATACTTTGCATTCTTACTGGTTAACATTATTTTGAAAATTAAAAAAAACCCCAAATGCTATACTGTAAAGATAGCTGTCAATTTCAAAAATATTCCAAAAATTTTGAATAATAGCTTTCGCAAGCCTCATGAAAATTAATACAAATTTAATCAACCAAGGGGTTAAAATCTCGTAAGCTTAAATTAAATAAGTGGGTCTTTTCATTCACTGTGAAGATAGGGTGAGTGAAGACCTGGGTATCATGAGAATCACTTAGCTCAATGTGATCATCTTGATTGTTGTTTCCTATTTTTTAAAAAAACTCTTAAGGGTAACTCTGAATGGTTCAAGTTTACTTGTGCAGAGACACCTCTTTTGGAAAGGTGTCTCAGGATTCCACACATTTATATAAAAACTTTCAAGGTCATAAGATACTCATACTTTGTCCCTTACTCTGATTATTTGTCAGCAATTATATTCTAACAGAAATTTTTCCAAGCCTTAGCAAGGACAATAGCCTCTTTCAGAACAGTATGACCCCAAGATCTGAAGATCCTGGATTCATCTGCACCCAGATCACTTTAAAAACTGACCACTGAGAAGCATCACTGAGGATATTAAGAAATCATGAACTGCATCATTCCAAAGTTTAAAAAAAAATAGTATAAAAGTAGATGTTATGTGATTAGAAACTAAGGCAAATTTTTAGCTTCTCTTCTATTCTTCTTTTGCTATTATCAGGGTGACTTTCTACAGATAATTCAGATTAAAATCCCACATTAGTGTAACCTCTACTAAACACATCTAACTTTACAACCAATGGCATTTAATTACCAACATCAAAGCAATAATTAAGAAATTCAGATCTATGTTTGCACAGAGGAATGGTGTACAGTGAAGAGTAATTACAAGATTAACTGGTACATATATACCTTGAGTTCAAGAATGTTAAATCTGTTAAGTCATGCACTGATCTCCTTTAGATGTTTATTTGCATGCAGCAAGATGCATGCAACAATTATAAGGGAGATAAACAGATCTCACATGGAAATATTTTTAGTTATGATGGCTAAAATTCAGTAACAATAGTATGGATTGAGTAGAAATACTCTGTCTTCCCCTAAGCCAGGTATATTGTAAGATATTTTACACAGTGATTTGATTTTGTATTTAAAAAAACACGTTACCATGGAACTGATGTCTTTCTACTAAAGAGGCTGAGCAGACATAGCAGGAAGGCATAGTCCAAAGCACCTTACTACCGTAGAAAACTAAAACAATACCTAATTCTAAATTAAATCTACTTTTCTTTTTGTTTTAACCAGAAGAGAAAGCTGAATTGCACTTCTTCCCTGCCCGCCCCCCCCCTCCATCATTAACAGTGGAAACAGTTTATGAAGTGTACAGAACTCCAGGTCAGTGCTAGAACTTCTAAAGGGAAGTCAGTGTTGGGTGAACTTGCAACTCACCCTGTAAGCTGAAAAAGATCCAGTGGTTTTTAAAATAAAAATTTAAAAAATTTAAATGTAAGGAATTTCCTAGAAAAAAGAGGTTCTTTTGAATACCAAGAATTTGGGTTTCTAAAACATTCAGATGTCTTTGATGACCCAACACTTAGAATTACTTCAGTCTAAAGAAAAATGAATCTACCAGCATGTAATTATTTTTTTGTTTCTCAGGCAGATTTGCCTTGCTGTCCAAGACTCTTCCACCTTCTATGTCTGATGTACCACAGCTCCAAACGTCGTACCTACTTAAAAATACAGATTTTTCACTTAATTGAATAATAATATTTTCCTTTAATTAAAGATACCTGTAAACATAAGTGAAAGCCTTGCCTGCAGTTTGGAATGAGGCATTAATAAGCACTACACTAAAGCCACATAAAATGATAGTGAGACCTCAAATAGAAGAAAAGTTTGGTATACTTGAATATATGATCACTGGTACTCGAGCTATTCTCCAATTTCCTTATTACTAAATGAAGAAATATCACAGATGAGTGTAAAAATACGTAGTGGACAATGTCAAAAAATTTCAACAACTGTGCTTTCCTCATTTAACTACGCTGTGGCAGAACAATATGCTGCTGCCCCACGGGGTGGCCCCTATGCTATACTTTTAATAGTTTTTATGTTTTCAAATATAATTTCTTTTAAGCAATATTTTGTCTAATTTATATGACCAGCCAAACCAGAAGCTGCAAAGACAATATTTTTTAACTTCCTTTCTGATGAATAATAAATGTCACATAGGAATTAGAAAGTAGGATGTAGTTGCATGTGCCATCTGCTGTGTATGGGAACAGAAGAAAGATATTAGACTTTAAATTAGGGGTTTCTTTCCTAGAAACTCAAAGATGAAAAGAAGCCACACTGATCACTTGGAAAGTTATACTACTCTCTATTAGTCATTAGAAATCTATCAGTGCTTAGAAAATCTCACAATATGACAAGATACTCTGGAGAGCTCTCTAAGGAATATCTACAAAGTATATTTTAAATAAAAATTAATGTCATTAATGTCATGCAGTCTTCTGATTATTTACTTCAATTTCTTTTCTGTTTCTTCTTGTTGCCTAAGGCCTATGATAGCAGGACATGTGGAGACAGTTCTGAGGTAAAATACAAAAACTTGCATGCTGAATTCCCATAGTAGCTGACTATTTGCAAATGTAAGGAAAGCTACATAGTTACATATTTACATATTTAAAAATTCACTTACCTAAAAAAAAAAAAAACAAACAAAAAACTACCCACATTTTACCTCTGAAGTGGAAACTGTTAGTGTGTCCTAGCTGCCCACTTGGCCTCAGCTGTAGCTGAAGAGTCAAATGCTGTCCTAAAAATAGGCAACACAGATTAGGTGGCACAGCAATGAGACATGACAAGGAAGGAGGTGGCTGTCAGGGACAGTGTCCTCCAGGATGTGTGCAGGTGGGATGATCGAGGTGTTCCTGGCTTTTTTTTTTTTTTTAATTTTACAGTAATAAAATAAATACCAAATTATGTTTTCTCCTGCTTTACGTTATTGGTCTAAAATTAACACATTGCGTTATTGGTCTAAAAGTCTATCCATCAACTCAGGTTCAACCCACTACATCATTTATTGGCTGACTGCTACACACAGATTTTTAGTTTAAACAAACGTCTATTTTTTTAATTTAATATCAGATGTTAGTATTTGTTATAGATATAAAAAAATAAGAGTGGAATAAGAAATGGAAAGATAAGCAGGAAAAGAGTGCAATTGTTTTGAAAAAGTGGTAGAAGTCAGCTTCAGAACAGTTGGTCATACAAAATAAATAAATTTCCTGCATGAAATCCCTCATATGAGACAGTATATCAATATTTACTATTACCTGTAATATTATAGGGCCTTGAAAGTGTCTACCTGGGATCAAGATATCTTTGCTGTAGAGCTTTAATTAAAGTTTCTTATAAAATACATTATAAATCATTGTGAGAATGTCAAAATTACAATACTGATGACAAATGGTGGTTCAAATCAGATAAAATTGGTCAAAATTAAGAAATGATGAAATTAAATTAAATTAGCACTTGCTTATACGCAGTGTTTATAGTAAGCTGGTACCATCATAAAACTTACACACAGACAATACTATACATGAAGGTTTGTGAACAGAGGAGAAAATGTAGAACTATGGCACTATCCCTGAAAATACTGCCAATACTCTAAATTTGAACTTTTACCTTTACTCTTTTATTTTTAATCCAAATTTCTGTGATTTTTTGGCTCAAAACTGGGGTTGACCTGGGACAGTAGACCTGGGACAACTTTAGCCTGTAAGATCACTGCAGATAACTCACGCTCTGACTTCCAATTCTGTCCACATTCCCCTCTGAGATGAAATCTATGTATGGTTCTGAGAATAAATTACTTCAGAGACGCCTCCCTGCAGGTGGCAAGGGTGAAAGAATGAAGCTACACCTGGCTGGGCTATTTCCAACTTTCCAGCATGAAGATGCTATTTCAGCAGCCCTTCTGCTGCAGACACCCAACACCCCCTTTAGTGGCACTACTGGACATACCGTGCTACATTTGGGTGACACGGTATAGTTACAGTCTTCAAGCTATCTAAGGAATGATTTCTCAAACAAAAAGACCCTAGCCTTTTAGGCTACAAGGGCATTATGAACAGCTCACAAGAGACTTCGACTGCTGTGACACATGGCAATAACCTGCTGGCTTTAGAGTGACTCACCCTGGAAAGCAGGCACATGAACCACTCAGTTCCCCTGTCTATGGAGCAATGGGCCACAGCTTGAGGAAGAAGTTTTTATCAGTGTAGCTGTAATAGAAGTCTAGTAGTATTTCCCCTTCTATTAATATCTGCTACCATAAAATGGACCCAAGCAGAATTTATTAGAGATTAAAAACCTACATCTGAAGTCAAATTTCATCTTGTGAGCTTTATCAGCTTCCTTATGCTAATTAGAATATTATGAAATATGACAAGAACATCAACCTCTGCTCCCTGCACAGTTTTCCAGTAAATATTGACTTACAGTTAATACTGAGTGCAAGCAAATAAAAAAATTGTACAAAGCTTCAGGAGGAATATTCTGGTTGAGAAGTCACCTCCCAGTTTCTCCATCAGCAGGAAGCCTGATTGTGATGGAAACAGGGCTGTGAGGATCACTGGAAACTGCTGTTGGAGCCTCTGAGCACCTACACAAAGTAAGAAATGCCTCAAACATCACAACCCTCCCCTGTTCAGCTTGCTTTTCCCAGCAAAATCACAGAAAATAAAACTGGAAGGTTTACCTTGTCTTCTCCTGCAGGGAGGATGAGAGAGACCAACATGCATGGACTGGGAGTATAGAGACCATACATGCATGACCTGGAGGGGAACAGCCCTCTGGGCAGCTGACAACAAGGCCAGTGCTTCTCACCAGTGCCCAGAATAAGTAGGATGAGACAAATGCTGTCTGAAGGACATGCCTTTACAATGAATTTCTTAAGTTTACACATGACAAAATCTATTCCCAGAGCCTGAGAGAAAAAAAAAGTGATTTGAGAGATGGAAGTCTGACAGAATTATACTCATGTATTCTGTGCAGATCTATCAAAAAATGATTGGAAATTCACACATAATAGAGGATTGCTTGTATTTTCAGAAGCTATAGCAGTCTTAGAATCTTACTCATATCATTTCATGTAATTAATTTTGTTAGCTGGCAAGCCACCTTTCAGTTTTTTGTTTACTGTTAGTTATGCTCTAGCAAATAAGATCTTAAAGAAATAAGACAATAGCATGGCTCATTTTTAGGCTGATTTTTACCCCAGAAACAAGCTATAAGAAAGACGAATAAGTCAAGAATTGGAACACTCATCTCTATGGCATTGTGTGTGTACCTGGTGAAGGTAAGACAAGGCATATTCTACTAGAAAAACAATGGTTTGTATCTCAGCATGCTGTCCTCATGTTCTGTTGCTGTTCACTGCACACACATTCCTCAGAACATCCTGAGTTCATCAGACATGGGGTAGGCTACAAGGGGAAAGAAAAAAGTTGTATTGAAATACATCATATGCAACAGGCTTCACACATAGTTTTCACAAGTCTCCAGCTTCTGCTGACATGGCTCTAATTTTGACAAGATAGGTCAGTCTAGTTCAAAAGTTGGAACTCATTATGGCAATCCTTTATAGTAAATATGTGGGAAAAATTAACTATAATGGAATACAAATATTTTTGAGCAACTGTTAAATGCTGGGGTTGGGCCAAATGGACAGTTGGCCTGGGGCACCAGATTTTTCATTCACACACGTATTGTTAATGAGCACTTAGTCCATCTATCTGTTACCTTCAATCACTCATGGGTGCCTTCACTGTGCCTCCAGGATGTCTGAGCCGAGACGTCTCACCACAGCCTGGCAGCAGGAAGCCTTGATGTAGCCTTGAAGATGAGAGAAGGCAGCTGCAGATGAATGAATGCATGAAACTAGAGAGTGATGCAGACAGAAGCAGAGTCTGCATGTTACCATCTTGTGGGTTTCTGTTGTTTTGTCTTGGTCAAATAACAGTCTGCCTCTGTATGTCAGAGGATGTGGTCCCAAAAGGCAGCTTTGGATGTAAAAGGGCAAGGTGGCAGAAGGGTTTGTTCAAAATACATGTTGAAAACTTTGATCTTGTTATTTTCTTTCTTCCTCTTTCCTTCTGTTCATCTGCTTCTGGAGGCTTTTGCTTCATGACTCTCCTCAAAATTACTTACAATTTCTGTCTACTTTTAATTTTATTAGTACTCTCAGTCGAAGTGACATGTAACTTGTACAGATGTCATCAGTTCTCAATAAATAAATAAATTGTGTTTGATGATCTACTCAGTCTTCTGATAATAAGCAATGTTTTTCAGTGAAAATTGAAGACAGAATGCAAACAACAGCTCTGGGCCTTGCCTAGGTAGGACAATTTCTTACATATTTTGATATTCTGTCCCTTACAGCAACATTTTACATGGAAAAGACTGGCAAACATTAAACTAAGATCTTAGTAAACCACCAAGAAAATAGCCTATTTAGAAACACTCAATATCGTACAAGTGACCCATTCTGACCTTCTGCAACTTTGTTTTCAATTGAAAACAACCACCAGTTCAAGCATGCAATAGGAGCGCCTCCCCATCCAGTTAGGCATTTCCTCAGGGAAAAAAAAAACAAACTCACAACAAAAACCCCCCATTAAAAACTGCACATGTGTACATTTTAACTACCCAGTACTACCTAATAACTACTTTATTATTATTCAGTCAAACTTTAAACACACAATCACGTGCAAAGAATCTGCAAGAGGCAACTTTAGAAGCCAGGTGTTTGCCTGGATCCCCAAGAATAACTGTATAGGTAAAAAACTGAGAAGACAACTGAGTTCCAAATAAAACCCCTGTGCACTCTATGGCATATGACAACTAATTATTTGACTATTTTCTTTTTAAGGATGAAAAAAGGATTATTTTACAATGCACAGTAATGACCAAATAATCACCAGCAGTTATGATCCTGGTTTTGTTCTCATATATGAATAGTTTCTTCAATCTACTTGTTATTTGACACAAATAAAAATTCAGTAAATAAACTCTAATGGTCAATTTGAAACACTGATCACTTTGATCTATTACAGACTTCCACTTGGGGTCAAATAGGAAATATCAGGTTTTTCAATTATTTAGTTAGATTTGTATAAGAGTGCCTTTTAGAAAAAAATCCCACAAGGAATGAAGGTAACCTCCAATTTTATAAAAAGAAGCAACTGACTAGGGTTCACTAGCATTGTCATAGGCTAAATACATTATGAAGCAATGTTTTCAATCTGGGCTGTATGTTTGGCATGTGTGTCTCATTTGCAACATATACTGGGATGCCGGAAATTACTTGTGGGTGTGAATTTCAACGACTATTGTAAAAGACTTAGTAATCTTATATATCTTGGGATTTAGTACCTTGTATACCTGTCTAGAGGAATAGATGGTCAGATATAGGAAAAATTTTAGAAGAGCAACAGTGGTGATGCAACAAATGATATATGATTCTCCTCCCTCAATCTCTCTAGTTTCCTCATTTTCTCTCTGGAAATCATTTGGGGTTTTTTCAACACGAAAAAAAATCTTGGTGTGCCTATCACTTTCTGTTAAAAAGATCTTCACGGAGTCAAAATTAGATCATAAATTAAATTGATTATGATGTCTTTACCAAGGGAAATGACCCTGTGGAAGACGGTTGGCATTTTATTACATGCTCTATTGAATATTGTCCTGATTTCTCTCACATAAAGGCTAAGACTTCTGCCACAAATCTCTGCACACTGAAATTCTTAAATGTCATTCTTGTATTGCCTTGCCACAATTCACTATTTACATTTTATTCTGCTTTCTCGGTAGGGTATGACTTTTCTATCTAGACCAGCCATATTTACTGGATACTTTTTAACAAAGCACCCATTTGTATCTCTCCCTCCTTCCTGCCTTTATTTATTAAATTAGGCCATGCAGCACAGTAAAGGTGAGAGCACCAAGTTGTTTTCATTTGCTGGCTCCCAATTAAGCATGCAGCTGCTGCACTTGAGAATAATAGCCATCCAGGAAGCCTCTGATAAAGGAAAAGCAAGGAAAGAGGTAGACAGAAAGATCCTTACTGCAGCAGTCCTCATGGATGACCTGTTTTAAGGAATCATTGGGAGCTGGCATTGATCTATTGTGGAATAGAAAGCTGATTGGCTAATGAAGGCATTAGAGGCAGTACATGCAAGACAAAGGTTTGGTCTTCAGTGTTTTGACACGAGGTGGAGGAGCAATGAACCTTATGTTACAAATACACCTCTTGAGAGCTGTATTTTATTTTCTTAGATGTATTGAGAAAGGTGAGGAAATAGATGAATGACAAACCAAAAATAATACCATTTGGAAGGAATATTAGTGTGAATACAATGCGGTAGAAATTAAATTAGCTGTGAGTCCCTGCTGAGTTGTATGAAATAGCTGTTAAAGCTAATTCTCATTGTAACACATAATGGTATTATCGATTTACTTGATACATAGTTAATGAGTGTAATTTTTCAGACTCCTTGAATACAGTAAATCCTGTTTACTCTTTTAGTGCAAACCTGCCTGCTGCCTGTAATTCAACTTTCCTTTTATTGTCCGCTCATTGTTCATTCAAATAGGCCTACTCACATTCCTTCACTGCTAGGACTTGATAATATATTCTGTGGGAGCACCTGCGTGACCTTTTTGTTACATCTCTGTTATCCTTTGTGACAGTCCAGTGGGAAATTTAAGAGAAACTAACAGCTGAATGGCAGGGGAGCATTAACCCCTTCAGGGACTGTACTTCATGGAAGCATTATGACATTACATCATGGTTACATGAAGAATGGGCCAGGGTCAACTGAAAGGTCATTATGAGGCTTGAAAGCCCTGAAATTGTAAGGAAATAGCTTTGACAGAATGGAAGAAATTTGACAGTAAAGCACAAAAAGGAATCAAGGAAGCTTTTAAATTTTTGGCACAAAATAAGGCTCAAAGGCAAAGGGGCTTTGGACTTTGAAAGGGCATTGCCTGCCTTGCGGTCATTCTCGTGGTGAGCAAGGAGTCAAGATCCTTCCCAATGCAAAAAGGATTGAGAGTGAATTTAATTTTAATTTTGACTGGATTCTTACTTTTATTCTCAGAGATTTTAGACTCTGTGTAATTAGGAGGGACATTATTAGTGAATTCCAACTTCCATTTTAGACTGTGTATATTTCCCTGTGATTTGACTACCATCCTGATTTCCCAGGTCAAATATGTTTCAACACCAACAAAGTGGATATTCACTGTGTATTTATTCCTATCTTTGTGGTACCAATATCTGGCTATCCTCTCCCATATACAAAAAAACAACAATAATCAAAAACCCTGGTAAAGGCTTAAATTCTTTTTTAAAATTGTAAGGTGTCTTTCTTCCTTTATATTTTTTGTGTCCTTGCATGAGTTTGTTGGAAACTGCCATGAGCTCTGGGCATGGGAGATCATGGGATCTCCTTTTCACTTTTTTCCCAGGTTAATCTTGCAAGGGGATAAAGAGCATTAGCAACTAGAGTTCTTAGAATTATCTGTTTTTATCCAAAGGCATGACAATGTTTTATGTTTGAGCAAACTTGTTTTATTCCAAATGTCTGTTTTGATCTGGCACATTGCCTCTTGCTGCCCTTTCTCAATGGTAGTGTCCTTCACCAGAGTGCACACACATCATTTCTCGACAGTCTGATTCTACAAAATACTCCAAAATGAAGGAAATGAAAATACTCAGGACACTTTACATAGTTTCTTCCAACCTCTCAAAAATATTTGTGATGTTTAAAGGTTCAGATGCCCTCTGCCCCCTCAGCAATCACAGCTCAGACTGAATGCCTGTTTTTCCTCTATTCAAATATTCTGTGGTCCCTAAATACTAACTTTAAATAATAGAAAAATAAAAAAAGTCTTACAATCCCACTCCTGATACCCAGGACCAACCCAGCTTTTAAAAAAATTCATGAAATTATTTTGGTACCAGTAGAGAATTTTATAGAACAGATTAAAAATGATTAAAAAATAGAATCTATTCCAGCACTTTAAAAAATCCCTACTTAAATATTCCATTAAGTTTTCATGCATGCACCCTGTCCTCCCTTTTCCAGTCAGGTCATATTATCAGTTTTAATTACCCTTCATGAGCATGTGAGTACATTTTTAGCTGATGTCCTTTTTAATTCCATGCATATTTCCTATCAAATATACAATTACAGAGGGAATATGATAAGTTCTCTATTCCCACTTATCTAAAATCCAAAGGTCGTACAGCTTATTATTTGAAAAGCTTTTTCTTTCTGAACTTCTGCAATGATATCCAAACCCCATTTCTATATTAATGTGTGATTATCATCAGTCACAATAGTAATAATAATAATAATAGAAAAACATATGGGATCTTCTCATATTTATCTACTATGAAGTACCTTATTATTGGAAAAGTACTATGAAGATGTAAGGTTCGTGAAAATCACCAGAATTTTCACGCAGATATTGTGAGCACATGGTTTTAACCATTTCCTTTCTCTTGCCAAAGTTACATAGTAAGGAGACTATTTCTTTTTCCCTGCTTTAAGAAGTTGGCATAACAAGGTAACAGTAAAAACAGAATGTCCAAGCACAAATCTCCTAACAGAAGATACTGAATGGTACATCAATCAATAAGGGGGTTTAACTGTCAGACAGGTCCCTCTGGTGACCTTTTGTTCTGCTTGGATTTTATTTCTGTCCATATTCCTCTCATCTACCACATTCCTACAGGCAATGACTCTTACAAATTTATCATCAAATAAAACAACCATGAAGCTATCTTCCAAGGGTATTAGTCAACTGAAATAAAAAAAAAGGAACTTCTGATCTGTTTAAGCCAACTCTCTTCTTCTGGGGTTGTGATTCTAAATTTTATGTACATACCAACAATGCAATAAAATGTCAACTTTGACTCCAGTCACAAGTGCACAAATAGATCTAGACTTACTTATAATGGGTTTTTCCCTTAAAAACTCATCATGCTCTGGGCTTGCTTTGATACTAATTAAAGACTACAAAAATGTGTTTGATATCTATTTCTATTTGTCCAGACCATTGAAAAATATTAATGACAAAATAAATAAAAGACTAGAAAAATAAACTTGAAGTTCTTCATTATTTGTGACCTTCCATGAGAATACTTACAGTTATCTATGCAGATTAGAAGGTAATAATCACTTATAGGGTTTTTTGCTTACTTATGTCATAATTTTCTGATTGGGTTAAGCTGGGATTTTTTTCCACAAGCAATAATTTTCTTGTTAAAAAACTAAGCACAAAGGTATTAATTATTTTCAATACATCTGCTTTTAAATGGGGCTCTGCTTTTCTCCCCTTTTTTTTTTTTTTTTTAACTTTTCCATGAGAAACTGCGGTGGGGGAAATAAAAGAAAAAAAAGAAAACCAACTATCTTATTAGAAAATCAAAGTCATTAAAGAGAAAAAAGTTCTACTTTTCAGTAATGTTTTCCATTTCATAGAATATAGATAGATTATGAATATGTTGTGTCTTTGAAGAAGTGAGAAGAAGGTACACCACCCCAAACCTACCCTCGAATGACACAAATTTGGCTTGCCCTGTGCTCAGGTTACAGGCCCCAGAGGCACAGGCTGCTCGTGCACTGAGTGGTGGAGTGGGCAGATGAGTGACACCACAGTGAGAGGCGATGGAGAACACTCCCTGAACAGCTGGTGCTCCTGTCTTGTGCATGTTTGCACTGCCCAGGGCAGGAGGGTCCACACTGCCTCCTCCATCGTGCTCCAGAACACATCCAGAACCCGTGGCTGAGCCTGGGCTGGCACCCAGATGTGTTGGATATAGGACAAGTCCAGACTCAAGTACACGACTCAGGTTAAATAAAATTTTATATATATATATATATATATATATATAAACCTACATAACCCCACTTCCTAAGATACTTTTATCTCGATGATCATGAGTGTATGTAAACATTATAACCCGAGCATCTAAAATGGTTTCACACAGGTTCGAGCATTCCATAACAAAATACATTCACATAAAAAGTCATACCTATCTATCTCTGAAACTACCAAATAACTTGTCTAATATTTTTAGAGAAAAAAACCTGTTTTGAAACAAGATGGATTTAAATTCTTCCAAACCTGACAATGTCTGGCTTGGTCTGTAATTATAATTTAGCAGACATAAGACCAGAGGGTAATTTTTCCCTGATGTTTCCCTGATAAAAATGAGCAGTGAAGTCAGAAAATACACCAATTTTCACTTCATTAAAAAGCTGAAAAACATCGTTACCTCCTAGGTACCACCTCTTTGATGAAATTGAGTGTAAATAAAATATCTACTATCATATCTACAAACACTGCCTAAGAAACAAAAAAACTTAGTACCAACAAAAATTTTTTTTGATTCATTTTTTAAATCTCTAGAATACTTAAAAATAATTTTAAAAAACCCCAACCCAAAACCTAACCTAATTCAAAATCAGAGATTACTTTTGCTAAAACTTTCCTGAGTTTGATAGGAAAATTGAAAGAGAAAAAAAAATAAGAGCAATGGAAATTTATTCATACAAATGAAAAAAAGAGAATGGAATGTATGAGGTATTGATTTATAGTTAATCAACTAAAGCAGTTTAAACATAATAGGAGCAAGACCAATTCTAGATTGATAGAACTATTTGTGGATGGAGAAGGGGACATTTTATCAGATACAGAAAGGCAGAAGAACGGAAACACTTTTTTCTTACATACTTTAGAAGTAACAAGTTCAAATATGCATATCAAATGAAGGAATAGTATCTTTTCAGCCCACCAATCATTAGGAAGAAACAAACCCTGGTAACATGAATGGGAAGCAAATAAGGATGCTAAATAGTTTACACTGGAATCTCATTGAAGAGATAACTGAGAATTTAGTTTCCTCCTCAAGGTTGTTCATAATTTGTTAAAAAATGTATATGAGAAGCAAATTGGTTACACTGGCTTTTGAGACAGATTTCTTTCATATTTTTAACAACATAACAAGTGCTTGAAATTGATCTTTTTGCTATCAGGATTTAGTACAAAAGATTTAGAATATAGCAAGTTTTCTCCAAAGCAAATTACTATATATAAGGAGTTGTGCTTCATGTCATCAGATCATGTAAGAGATGTGGAATGTAGGCATCCATCTCAGCTAACTGTCCAGATCGTTCACAGGTCGGTAAAGAGAAAGGGTACCCAGAGAGAAGTAATTCATCACACCCTCAAACAGGTGTCTATCCTCCCATTGGTAGCTATTTACAGTTTGGCTAGGTATCTTTGAAAGTTAGAACATGCTAATCTATGTAGAATAAAACAACTATTACATTATCTTCAAAAGTGAGGGATTTCTTTAAAGAGGGTTGTTTATTACTAGAAATTGTACCACTAGTGGCTATCATAAGGAACAGAAAAATAAATGCAGAATTATTCACAATGAGTTATTAATATTTTCTTTTAAAATAAAAATGCTTAAGTAAAGGCAAAATTTAGTAACAAATCCTAAAAGCGAAAGGTTTAAAAGCCATTCTAAATTTTCTTGCACTAGATAATCTGAAAACAAATTAGAGCTATAAAGTGCAGAGCAATTGACCTTCTTAGATATTATATACATCACTTATAAAGCTAATTGTATTTTAATTGGGTTTTAGTAAATGGACAGTTTTGCAATGAGATATTAGATTTTAAACACTTTTGGTTTTAATGAGTGTTAATTTTCCTGGTGATTTGCTTCAGCATAGAAGTATCATGACTGAATTAATTCTGCCTGAAGCTATTCTATATTTTAAGGTCATAAATGTTGACAAGTATTATAGATGGTAAGGAAAAAATGATTAAAAAAAAAAATACAAAACCAGTGAAGTTCAGCTCAAAAAGAGAAAAAAACTTGAATAAAACCTCTCAAGATAACGTTTCTGCAAATGTTGGGAAAGGCATTTTGAGCTACAAATTTTTATATATTTTGAAGTAAATTTTAGCAAGGTTTGACCTTTTTCTCTAAGTATAGCCTCAACACAATTCTGGATTAAACCTCAAAGTTTGAGATAGAAATATTTTTCTTTTTTTCTTCAGGTTCCCTTCCCATTGTATGACAGTCTCTTATTCATATGCAGGACATGCAAATAGTCCTATTGAGATAACTTAAAAAAAATTTTTTTTTCTAGCCACATACAGATTTAACATCACTCTTTTGAAAACATTCTTATGTCTTCTATTCACTTTCTTGTGAGCTCTTCCTACCTGCGAAGTCGTCTCTTCATCAGCTGTTAGCTGGACTCCACACGTGTGCTTTATAAAATCTCCTTGTTCCCCTTTTCCCATGAGCCCTGACCCTTCCTTCCAGGGAGGGACACCTGCTGCTTGGTCTCTGATCACGACAGCTGGAGTTAGATAAAATGGAGTATTAAGTACCCTGGAATATAACCCTGAGAGGCTGGCTGATGAGGCCCTTTCGTCTCGGGGTGAGCATCATTGATATTCTTTCCCAAATATTTTCTGTCAAAGTTTAGCTGCAGTATCTCTCAGGACAAAGCACAGGTCTCCCTTTCATTCATAATTTTTGTTGTTTGCCTAACTGCGTACAGGTTGGCTGCATGTGGCAGTCTGTTACACTACTAGCTGCTACCGAGTCATTTGGTTGAGGCATGTTCAGCTTTTTTAATATATTATCTTGTCTCATCTTCAGGTGTCACACTTAAGGGCTCCCAGTGCCAATCAAGGTAACTTAGCAATTGATCCTTATTGCAGCAATTTTACATGATCCTCTAACAGGGGAAAGGTTAACCTTACAGAGTACTGGTTCGAAAATGGCTTATAATAATATAGTAAGATAATAGTTAAGTAATACTATAATCAGATGTCATACTTTTATAGATATATACATATATATGTACATATACATGTAAATGGTTAGGCTCTTCTGGGCACAAGTGAGTAAAATAGAAGGAATCATAAAAAATCATTTACTACTGTGATAGTAATCTAAAATAATTTTCTCCCTAATTGGTATAATCTATGAAATTCATTAGCACACATTTTATTTTTTATTTAAGGAAAATAAATTAATAGACTAATTAAGTAATATCTGATAGGATTGTACAAGTGAGAACAAATATATCAAAACCAGAGAGACGTAAAATATATACTTAATGTAAAATAGACATTTGCCTTGTATGCTTTAGGAGTTAAACTTCAGTCCATAATCTTTTGATATGATCAAAATACCTCCTTCATCAAAAATGCTGCTGTACTCAACACTTCAAACTTTTTATTCTACATGTAACAGCAATTTTGAACTCTACTGCATTTTAGAGTATTCAAGGAATGTTTTACATAATAGAAGTATAAACATATAGACATAGCTTATTTCCTCATGTGTCTTACCCTGAATAATAACTCTGAAGCTACTATTTAAAGAGGACAAAAGCACTTTAATTTTTTAGGGGTAGGAGGTTTCTACAGCTATTTCAATTTTTTTTATTTATAGATCAACCCTTAATTTTTCATCTACATATATTTCTACTTAAGTATATATAGATACACTTACATTGCTGTGGGGAAGTAACATTCGGATTTCAGAAATATGTGTAATTAGTGGACCTGAATGGTTCAAATAAGTGATATTTGTACTGAAAAAAGTTTTAAAATAAACATATGCCAAGTAAAACATCTGGAAAGTCAGAATAGCAATGATCATAGTTTGAATGACAAAGGGAAATTTTAACTAAAATGTAGAAAGGTTCCGTTATTGTGCAACTAAGGTGGTTAGCCTGCATACTGACTCAAAAGACCATTGAAAAGTGCATGCTCATTTAAGTAACTCGTTCAACTCATATGAAAATCAAAGATCAACAGCTCCAGATGTGCAGCTAATGTACAGGCATATTTGTATGAAAAAGTGAGCCCTGGAAATGGGTCTGCAATGGAGAACTCCTATGTATGCTTCCTGTAAGCAAAAGCAAAGACTAAACAGCTGACATTCCAGCAATACTAAACCTTTCAACTTTCTGAAACTCAGTCCTAATATACTTACCTGTGTAAAGAAACACCAGACACTTCTAATAACACTTGGACAACTGGCTGAACAGGCAGTACGTACTAAGTGCTTCCAAAATCAGAAAGCATAGTGAAAGTTCAGAGGATTTAAATTTTTTCTGCAATATCAGTGAACTAAGCTGAGCTATTTTCCTGGAGGAGGGGGAACTCTTTTCATTATTCCAGGTGGATGACTTGACTCACTATTTTTGTATTTTAAAAAAAACAAATGGTCCCAAGCAGAGTACTGGCTTCCAGAAAACTTCTGCTGGAACATCTGGACTATGGATCAGCACAAAGAACTATACAAAACATTAACACTACTGAATCACATGTTCCTTGAGGTATATTTGGACCAGGACACAAGACTCTGCTTAGAAATCCACAACAAAACACCTCTAATCTAGAGGTTTTTATTAAAACTTCTTGAGTTTACACACAAGGCCTCCAACACAGAATAAGCCATTGCCTTCAGGGAAGCTGCCGATAAATACAAGAACATGTCTGGGAAAGGCAATCCACAGGACTTGAGACCTGAGCACTATCCAGAGAGAGAACTCAAAGTGCAAGAAGATCAGATTTATGGAGAGCCTTCAGTTGAACGTAAGTGCACTGAAATTTCCTTAGATTTTTTTTTTTGTGGAGAATTCTTTCACTCTACCCTAGCTGAAATCAGGACAACTGCTCAGATGTCATGTGTTAGCAAATCTTGCCTTTCTAGTTATCACCTTGTATTTGTATTTCAAGGGCAATTATTAATTAATTGTAAAGTGCTTTTAGAAAAAGAAATAACTTTATTTTTATTCACCTTAATTTTTTCAGCTTAGATTTATATGCAGATAAAGGTACATGATGGCCTGCAGCAAATTTAAGAGCCAGTAACTTGGTTAAAAATATAATATGGTGGAAACATACCAGTAACCACAAAAAGTCATGGAACTTTGACTGGGAAGATTAAGACAAGTATTTTACTTTTAAACTTTCTGTAATACCTCAGTTGTATAAATATTTAAATTTTAAACTTATTTTATTATGGGCAAATCCTCATCTGGTATAAATCAGTGTGGCCTCTTTGAATTTGAAAGAGCTATGCTGATTTACTCCAAATACCTCCATGTCTGTCCCTTAATGTTTTTTATATAACTCTTTCAGAGTGCCTTTCAATTTGATAGGTTATTTTCAGCTACAAGGGAAGCTGCATTCCGCCTGTTTTTAAGCTATTTTACCCATAGACAAATCTGTGCTGTCAAAACAGGCTTTTAGAAGTTGAACAAAATCCAAAAAATTCAAGCTACGTATGTAGTAAAAGTTGGCACTAGTTTATCTATAAATTCTTAACCATAAGAACAACAGTAAAATCTTCTAGAGATCTGAATTTTCAGGCTATCTTGTTTAGCTCAAGGGCAGTTGCTAATGTAGGCAATCTCACACCTCAGATGTTAAGGATATAAAGACATCACATTTATGCTTTATATTTATTTGTTATGACATTGCCCTGAAGAAAACTAGCATTACTGTTAAAAGAGTAATATACATCATGCAGTGAATGATAGCTTGATCTGTCATGACAGAAGGTAGAAAACATGTGAAAAGTCTGTTATCTTCAAATTTGGCTCCTTGATCCTTTAGTAAAAAATGTGTTCCATTTGTAACAAGTGTAATTAAAACCATACTGATTAATTCAAGACATAACCAAACATCCTAAATCCTGTGAATAATTTACATAGCATTCTGTAGTCTGTTGCTTTATTCACTCTGTTTACGACATGGAAAATTCAGCCTCATCTTCAGATGCACAACTTAGATGCACCATGAAAGATTCTGGTAAGTAAATGCATTTTCAAAAGAGAGGGGGAGAGAGAGAATTAATGTAATCATAACCATTCTTCATAGAGTAAGCTGAAAAGAGGATGAACTTCAGGGCAGGACCCATAAGAAACCTCTGCAGTGACACCAAAATTCTGCTTGTACCGAAGGATGAGCTAGACTGCAACCTGCAATATGTGGTACATAAAGAGGACTGATCAACTCCAGATGAAACTTAAGTATTTTGCAATAACTACTACATGTAGCCTTCAGACCTTCATGTGCTTTGTGGAATGCAATATGCACAGATTTTTTTTGTCTAAATTCACTATTCCAAAACAAACAGCTATGTTAAACAAACCGTCAGAACCACAGTGATTAAGGTTATGTCAACACCTCTCAGCAGTTTTTCTAGGGACTACAATTCAATTAGGAAAAATTTACCCCAGCCTGGAATCTAGTTCAAAGATAAATCAAAGCTTACTTAATTTGGAAGAAAAATTCTCTGACAATTTATCTTGCACAGGAATGAAGGGAAAACATAAAATTAATGCTGTTTCAGGACCTATTTTGCATACACTGGATAATGAAGATATTTTTAGAAAAAATCCCATGCAATTTCAATGCAACTTTTCCTCCAGCTATTTGACACAAGTGTACTTACTGCCTTGTAGATGGACATTGCCTAGGAAGTATAATTCCAAAAGCTTAAAAAACAACTTAATACGCTCTGCTTTGACTGCAGAGGGAAAAATTATATCCCCTCCTGCAGTAATCCTTTTAAAAATGCCTTTCATGCAAACAAACATCAAGAAGATATCTGTCAGACCTTGGGCTAGAAGCTCTACTTAGATGATCATTTTGTGTAGAAGATGCAGATAGGGATGAGTGAAGAGTAGAACTCTGTATCCCTTGTGTTTTGGAATGTGATGAGGGACAGATGTCTTATACTTTAGAAGAGAAAAAAACTCTGGTTCTGTGAAAAAAAGCAGAGAGTCAGAAAAAAAATAAGGTGCTTAGATAAAGGACAAGGGAATGAGAGGAAGCCAAGCATAGCAATGTGTCTCTTTCTCCCCTCTTGCCCCTGAAATGAACAGTATCTTCACTGTGCAGCCTCCTGTTTTTAGAAGAGTGGGTTTGACTCCCTCTGCATTCTTGTCATGCTGTAAGTGTAGGGGGGTTAATAGGGTGGGGCTGGGGATATTTTTTAAAGTATGGAATTTGTGCAGGGCTGACAGCAAGATTAATAGAGGGGACCATAAGGATTCCTGCTGAGCACTCTATTAAGCCAATAAGCACTGAACTAAGAAAAATTTGCACAATGGACTGTAATGGCTTCTGAACAGCTGTTCTGGTCTACCATGTCCAAACCCTACTTTTGAAATAATTTCTAAAGTTGGCTCCTCCTTACAAGTAAGTTCTTCCAGTTTTCACTATACACCAAGTAAATATAACATAGTAATTCAACAGCTGGGGTTTTATTTTCCTTGTTTATAAGCAGAAGTGATTTTTTCACCTTTATATCCTTGCCCATGTTCATATTAATTCTAGTCTTCATTTTTCTACTGTACCTCATGCCTCTTCCCTTATGCATGCATGGCCAGTCTTTTTTTCCTTCCCACCTATGTTTTACATCTTTTCCAGAATACTTGTTTTTCTTCAGCTTTGTTGTTCTTTTTTTTTTACTGTTCTTTCCTGATTTACAGCAGATCCCATTACTCCCTCCCAACTTTGCCCTTACTCTATTTCTGCCTTCAGCTTAACCTCCTGTTCATGGGTCCATAAGCTCTAATTTATCTTCCACTCCAGAGCTCACTTAAGTAAAATTTAAGAAATTTGTTTCTCCCCCACTCCAGTATTACAGAGCATGGGAGTTCTGGGGCCCTTAAAAAGGCAGCTGGTCCCATTTTGTAAGGAAATCACGCGCAGGTGCTGGGAATCATCCAGGGCTGATGGGTTTCCAGCTCCAAAAGTCACAGAAACTTATGTATATGTTTGTGACTGGGGTTGGTTTTAAGTTTTTTTCCTCTCCTCTGGGAGGGAGAGGATTGAAGCAGCTTAGTACTGATAAAGCCAGGGATTGGGGATGGTAGTAGACGGGAGAGGCTCCCTTCTCATGACACAGTGGCACTGCCTGAACTTTGGGAAGTAGTTAAGAGTTGTCATGGATCTTTTATAGTTAAAATACTGCCATATCTGAAGTTTGGCATTCAAAATGTCTAGCAGTATCAGCAAATCATGTCCATGACTGGCCTTGTTAAAAATAGGCAGAAAAAGAAGCAAGATCAAAATTCTTTGTAAGAATCAAAGGAAGAGTATCAGAGTAGAAGATTTACTTCTAAAAGGACATTAATCTTGACGAGTGATGACTATGTGTACATCTATCTATCTTTAAAATGGCTGTGGCAAGCTAACCTTGAGGCATGAACAGATCACTGAAGTTGTATATATTAAATCAATGATGTAGGTTCCAGATCTGACGTCAGAAGCTAAGTCTTTCTTTTGGTAAGGGAAGTCCTGGTCAGGATGGTATAAGACTTTTAAGTATAACTCTTCGTTTCCCATATGTATTAGAATTTGATCTTTTATCTGATTGATGGCATGAGATATTTAATTATGTGTGAAAATGCAAATCTGAGGAGTGGATGCTGATCTGGCTTCTGACCTGAAATCTGTTGCCCAAAATGTCAAGTGATGAACCAAACCCACAGTTCTCTTCATTCTAGTATGTAACTAATTTGAAAGGCTCAGGCAGAGCCTGCAGTTTTCTGGAAGTGACTGTGAGTAGGCACTCTTACCTGCATAGCATTGACTGACCCATCTGATATATTGAGGTTATGAGATAACAGTGTGTTAGTGGAGGAACTCTAAAGCTCATCAGTCCCACCTTGTCTGAAACAGAAACCCTGGCCCCAGTAATTTGATTGTCTGAAAAGTGACCGACTCCTTTTCTTACAAAATAAACTGTAAAACTCTCAGTTAATTTTCTTCTAAATTGATGAATTATCACTGATAAGGTATCCAGCTGTGATGGAAACTCTGAGCTTTGAAAACACTTTTGCACGTTGCCCAATTTTATACGTGCATTTGTTTTTTAACAAAAAAAAAGGTTCTTAATTGTGAATTTTTGCTTGCATTACTTAACACAAATTCAGATATGCAATAATAAGATCTGAAGTAAAGTAAGATTGCTAGTATATTCATAAATTCTGCAGCATTTCAGAATCCTTATTATATTTCCTCCATACGATTTGTCCATGTTTTTCTATTTTCTATGGCCAAGTGGTCAATTGAAATTTCAAAAATGAGTGGAAACCCTCATAAGAAGTGGATCCACACCTACACATCAAAACCAGACAACAGACAGTACAATAGCACTACTAAACATTTCTGATAGCACATACCAAAAATTTAGCTCTTCAGTGTGAAGAGGTATTTCTCAGACTGTTCCTGGGATTTCAGCAGTCGAGTATCAAAAAAGAAAGCAGTATTTCAAGGCAGTATTTCAAAGTATTTCCTTTTCACAGCCACACATATACACTCACCTTAGCCATTAGTTATTTCCCAGTGTTAAATGTGATGCATTACTTCACGTGAGAAAATTAAACCAAAAGCTGACAACAATGGCAATGCTCCCCTGTCTCTTTCCCCCGGAGAAACAGGATGAACCAGGCAATAAGCTGCAAATTTACAAGAGTTCCTTTGGGTGACTGAATTGATTTTCTTTAATCCCACCATGCTCCATATTTTCAATCAAAAAGCCAAGTGTTTAACAAAGGCTTTTGCCCTGAATAGAGGTATCCTGGAAATTGCCTGTTTCCTGTGGCAGCAGTGAGATTCCCAGCCACTTGAATTGTATGAGTCAGAGCCCTCAAACAGGCCTGTGTGTGACTGCCAGTGGCGGAGTGACAGTGTTTTTCTTAGCAGCTGGGGAAGTTTAGGAGTTATAATGGAAAGATTTTCAATGACTTCCCAATTATATCTGAATATACTTGGAGTTCTGCTTTGATGTTGCCAACATCGTATATGAAAGTATCTAAGTTTTCCAGATGTTTCCTCAATAAAGTAAAGCATTTTAACTCCCAGTGACCAAATCTTCCCTTATACATTTAAAGCTCCTTTTCAACCACAAAGAGAAATCCTAGATGAATTAAATCAATAAAATTACAGTTATGCAATTCTGTTATCTGTGTCCAGGCTGGGTTGAAGTTCACAGCACTGAATAATCTAAGTATGTTAAGATCAAACCTTTTCCTGGAAGGGATCTACACTGAAACCTGTCCTCTTTGTACCTCTTGGAAATTCAGATATGTTCATCTGTTGGTGACTTCTAAAAGCAGTTTTCAGCTGAGGGGAAGATCAAGCATTTTTCCTCAAGTACAATTTTAGGCCCCCAGTTAACATCACAGCATTGATATTTCCTATTAAGTTAATTTTTAAGCCTAAACCAATGAGGTATTAAATAAAATTTTAGAAATAATCAGGATGTTTATACACAAAGTTCATGGATGCTGGATTGGCTCTTCAGAGACAAGGACAGATGTGTTTTGCAAAGAGTATTTCAAAAAGCAATTGAGAATAAAGAATTAATTTCTTTTTTTACTGCTCCTGTGTCTCAGGAATTCAGAATTTGAGAACCGATGTCATAAAATATCTGTTATTAAAAGGGCAGCTATGCTATTCACAGGTTCCATCACTCCCAAGAAAAAATTTCTAACCTTCTCTTGGAAAAGGGCCCTTTTAGTGCCTGGTGAATTGAAATTCCATCAACAAGAGAATGACTTTAACACAATATTGAATTAAACTTGCATTACTACCAACCACAGATGGAACTTCATCTGTTGTAACAGCTACGATATTTAAGAAGACTCAGTCATTGCACTGAAAATATTTAAGCAGCCTTTCATATATTTTATGTATGTCTTATGGTAACCACCAACCATAACAAAGAGTTAATGTCTGTATTTTCATCTGAAAAGCGGAAGATAGTCAGTTTTCAAAATTATTTGAAACTGATCATTTACAATTTTATTCATGTCACTGTTTTGCAGAAACTTTTAAACACTTCTGCTATGAAAATCTCAGTAAATTATTACTATTAAAATAATAAATATTATTCTTTTAATGTTTAAATGAAATAATTTTCCATCACATGTGATATTATACATTTATAAAAGTTTAAAATATGAATAAATTTTTTTAAGACTTAAGGATGAACTGTGGTGTTGCTGAGCCTGATTACAAAACACTCATTGATACCTCTGCTGGTCAGAATTTCACTTTAGTCTTCTGGGCTCTCATCCAACACTTTTTGGCCTATGATGCCCTTTGGGGATGGTCTTAAAGTTCCTTCCAGCCGTGTTCAGCAGCAGTTACTGACAAAGCCACCTCCTTTGGAAATGCATCAGGGAATTTATATTTGTGTCTGCAATTGCATCAATTCCATCTGCAAAAAAAGTTGACAAATCAGCACAGCACTATTTCTTCTTTTTTCTTGCAGATTTTCGCTCTGAACTTTTGCAGAGTTAAAAGTGACAATCATAGAACCAGGGAGTCTACTGTTGGGGTAAGTTAGCATGTACCGTAAATACCTATAAATCATCAAAAACTTCAGATTGATACAGCAGGCACCTTTGGAATTTTTCTCTTTCTGATGAATAAATTCCCAATGTTAGGGAAGTTTTGGGTACTTCCTTTCAGAAGGAAATAATTTCCCTTAGGCTAAAAAAAAGAGGTTGAAAAATCAGTGGAGAACGATAAGCAGTTTTGTCCTTGACCAGAAGAGGTCACCCTTGTGTGTGGCATAAAGTAAATCTGAACCCTTTACCCCTTTCTCTAGTTCATTAGAAATTAGGGGCTTTGGTCTAAATGAAAGATATAATATCCAACTGTTCCTGAATTTGGGGGAGTTTTGGAACCCAGGTTGGACCCAGGTTCCACACCTCAATCATTGGTTTTCTGAGCAAGGTGGTTTTGCTGGCGGTACAGATAATTTTCAACCTCCACCATTGCCTGAAGGTCTTCACTTGTTCCTTCCTGTGACGAGATTCACGTCCTATCTTCAGCTCATGTAGGTTTCAATGAAGAAAAATGTGTCTGAGAACAATTTTGTTATGTTAATTGATACTTGGTGAAAGGTGAAAAGTGAGTTTCAAGATATAGATTTCTTTTACTATTTTATATTCATTTTTTAAAAGGATTATTTTCAATTTTACAAAACATTTCTTTAAAACAAAAATCATCCTTATAAACTTCGTTTCCTTGCCTGCTCTTGAGAATTTGAAATGTAAGAGACGTATTCTTATGGGTACTGTACATTCCTCTACTCCCTGATTGGGTGCAAGGGTTTCTAATGCAAATTCAGTTCATCCTTCTTCTCTCTGGGCACAAAACTACGACTGCTTATCTGAGATTTTTTTTTTTCCTTTTTTTTCCTTCTTTAAAAAAAAGCAGTGTCCTTTCACACATATAACCAAGATCTGGGAGTCTGCCAGCATCTGTCTGACTCATCATTTTCAAAAGATGCTGTGAATGCTGGGCATCAAATTGTAGCTGTGAGAGTGAAGGTAGACACTTGAGTGCCAAATTCCATTGCCACTTTACCATTCGAGCCCAAGCAAGAATACAAAGCAGAAAGAAAAGCAGCTCTTTCTGTTGTTATCCTGCTACCAATCCTCACAGAGGCAACATGGCTCTTTATACTAAGAATATGAATAATGTACAAAAGAATTTTAGAAAAATACCTTTAGGCTAGAAAACTGAGACTAATCATAATATTGTTTTTCATGAAAATAAGACTTGCTTTGAAGTATTTATGCTACTTCCTTACTATTCCCTTGGCTATATTTTGTTTTCATAATGTTTATTCAGTTAACTTAGTTATTTTTATACTTGTCTGGTCTTAATACCTTCTCTTTTCCCCCTTTCTTTTGATTCATGCTTTTTTCAGTTTTCTCAGGCTGATTTATCTCTGTCAAGTATTGTTTCATAGTGCAAGGCGTCGGACATAAATCCATTACTTATGGTATGTCTATTGCTGCAGAAAAATGTTTCACATGGAGCTCAATTTTTTTTCCCAATTTTAAACACTATTTTCCATTTATGAAACATTAAGACTAATTTTTAAACAAAGTAAAATATAACCTAGGTATTCAATTTTTAAACCTATACAGTCCCAACTAAATATATCTTTCCACATAATTCAGGAGACATTGCTACTGGGGATGTTCAGATATTTTAAGCTCAAGTCATAACCTTCAATCCCTATGTAAATTAAACCTCTGCCTTCATGGACCTCTCTATTGTTTCTTACAATGGCTGTGATGAAAAGTTGAGACTTTGGTTAACATTACTGAAATACATTTAAATGGTGCAAAGAAAATATTAGCATAGTATCAATGCAAACAATCAAAATCTATTGGAATCATAGTTATAAGAGGCTAATATTCTCACTGGGTATATTTAGAAATAAATTACTTCTATCTCTGCTACTTGAATATGATGTAAGGATGGGAATGGGAAATATCTAAGCAAAATTATTAGTCTTTAGATTTCTACGTCTTGTGGCTACATATCTTGTAGTCAAGAACTTCTTGCCTCTATTTACTCAACTTATTTCTTAGACTTGTACTATCAGAGATAGCTCCCAAGTGGGACTGAGATTTTATGCTTCTAGTGATCTGTTCTGTTCTGACACATAAACACATATAAGCTTAAGTCAGTGAAGTTAAGGACAAAATTCCTGTTCATCTTGGTAGGTTCAAGATTTCACCCCAGGCATCATGGGAGCACTGACACTTCTTAACATTACCACTTTTTTTTGACAGTAAGTAAAACAAACATACTTTAAAACTTGCTGGTTTTAAGCCACAGTACTCATTGCAAGTCTTTCTGTATAGATTGAAAACTATCCCCCATTTTTTTTTTTTTTTTTGGCAATAAAGGAGAATTGGAGGCATCTGTATACTAAGTACAATGTGTGAATGATATAACATTCATCAAATTCTTTCATTTAAGTCTATTGAAATAATTGTTGTTTGGAAAAAAACCCATTTTTCCCCTTCATTTGATAATAGGAGTAGATTAGAAACTGATTGAAATGTCAGACTGAACCTTACAGTTAGTCAGAGCGAACTGTCTAAATATCTTCTTAAAATCACAGCATGTCCTTCCCGTCAAGTGTTGAAATTTGAATAATATTCAGCCAAGGATTCATGTTTACTTCAATTAAATGCATTTAATAATGCATAACGTAACTTAGCTGTTGACTCAAAGGTGTATATGGTAAGAACAATACTTCCATATTTACACTCTCAGTTACTCAAATGAGGAACTAGAACAGTTTTTTTGTTACATATTACCTATGTAATTTCTCTAAATCTAGAAATTTGCATGCATTCCCAAGTTAGAAAGTCAGCAAGTTACTTATTCACCTTCTTTTGCTTAGTGTATGCACACATCTTCTATCACACAGAAAACAATTAATTTGTCAACCCAAAAAAGCTATTAACCTGAAAGAAAACATTCCACTATGATCCATGGATCTATGAATCGCATTCATCACACGGATCTAAGATGGCGTATTTCTAGTGAATGCTGGACAGTGTGAAAGAAACAAGTACCCTTTGCAATATTCATCATGTCCTTTACAGATTAAAAATTGAGCTCAACTTCTACTTAATTTAAATACACCAAATATTATTTTCCTTACCAGTAACATCAGGCATTTTTTGATTAATACTGATTAAAATATAGATTTGGCATTGTCAGCACACATTCAAAAAACTAAACACGACAATATCTGCATACTATCAAAAGAGCACTTCCCTCTCATTTTTCTTGATGTGCTTTTAACAGGCAAATTCCATTTAGCTTTATATCAGGTTCTGATATCAGGGTTTGGTGTGAATTATGTTGATTTGAGTCTGGAATAACCCTGTGGAAAATCGGGTACTCCTGTATTCATTTTTTTTTCTTTTCCAGTTAGGCTGTTGTATGTTTATTATAGTTTATAGCTGCTTTTCAAATATAATCAAAATACTATTTGTTTTATGTGGGATATACCCTATTTAATGCTCCACTTTTATGTAATTGTTTTTACCAAACTTCTGGTATATGAAAATTTGATGATCACCAACTATGTTTTCCCCCCAGTTTTGTAAAAAATATTATACACTGAATAGTTTGACAAAAAGCAAATATATACCTGAAGTAGAATTGATAATCTTATTGAACAAGTTGAGCATTAAGCATCTTTCTACCTGAGAAAAGCTTTATGCACCCAATGATTGAATGAGAATTCAAGGACACAGCACTTAGTCTAAACAGAATTGTTTGACAGAGAACCCTGGGCAAAATTTAAAATATATTTCCCTGCTTTATAAATGGATCATTTACTAAATTCTTCCAGAACTTCTAAGGAATAATGATCTTTAGTATTAACTGTTGAGATTCTGCTAACATCAGATTTTCTGTAGACAATTCTGCTTGAGACAGAGCTCTACCAGACTTTGACTTACATACTGCCTTCAGATGCCCCTCACTTCTTTTTTCCTTCCTTGCATAATCAACCTTAATTCTAGAATATTCTTTCTTCAGAGGATCTTCAGATTTCCTTCTAAATTAAATAAGCATAAAATGCAACACTTACAGTCACAGGAGTGAGTTTTACTTGTTCCTATTCAGCAAAATGAACCCAAACCACACCATTTCTTGGTATGCAAAAATCTCTGTATCTCCATGCCACTGAGGTACCTTTTGGAAAATACCATCCATAGAGTAGTAAAAACAGACATGAGAGCTTTAAAGTCCAAATGCAGCGGACAGAATTTCTTTTTAAAGTAAAGACTATTGTAAAGCATAATCAGAAGAACCATATCCTCATCAGGTAGAAAAATACCTGGTAAGAAGACGCACTGCCAGCCTTCCCAACCACCTCACCCTTTTTATGACGTGTCTCCAGAGATGGCAATTGTATGTCAAGCATGTTACATGCTGGGAAGGTATCTTCAGAGACCTTGTGCATGCAGCGTTACAGGTTCATCAGCCCTAACATATTAGGATTAGCTGCAAATACTAATGCAGTGGTGAGTCTCTATTCGCTTCTGCCTCTTCAGTGGCAAGATTTAGCCAACCTCTGCTTCACCAGCAACAGTTCTCCAGCAGAGGCTGAACTCCTGCAGGGGTCCTGCAGACTGTTTTTGGGCACTTGAGAAGCCGTTCTCAGTACTGGTTCCCAGTATCAGCTTTCCTTCTGCTGTGAGTAGTTAACAACAACTGTCCCACCCTGTCCCCCCACAGAAAGTAGTGCACTAGAAAAATCCATGCTCCTTTTCTAAAAAAAAAAACCAAAACAAAAGAAAAAAAATCAGCAGGGAAAATAATTAACTGTTGTCATAAAAAACATCTCCACAATTGGATTTATTAATGTATTTCACAAAAAAATCTTGAAATTTCTTTCCGTTGTGGCCAGTGGCCCTGTGATACAAGACACAAAGAGACTCCACTGGTGGGACAGTCCCTAGTACCAAAAGATCCTCCTCCGGTTAGGGTGACAGGAAAGGCTTCCCCCAGGGTGCTCTGTTCTGTTATGTTAATGTACCCCAGTTCTGCTTCCCCGGTTGGCCCTTGGCCTCCCCGCCCCTTGTTACTTTACATGTCCCTGATCTAGAAGGTTCTCCACTCCCTGTTCCCCCACTGGCCCTTGCCCCATCACCGCTCCCTCAGAGCTTCCCCACTGGTTCCCTTACCCTAGTCCCTCCTGCGCACCGCCCTCATGCCCTCAGGTCTGATGCTCGACCCACTCCCGTACATAAACATGGACCCTTTCAGACTGTTTTTGTCCCTGGAACTCTCCAGGAGAGTGGCTGCAGTAAATGTCTCCCATGGAACTCTCTATGAAGACCCTTCCTGCATCTTTGCCGTCGACCCATTTTCTGGAGCTATCCGTGTGTGTGTACGTGTGTGTGAGTGTGTGGTGGTCCTGCCGAGCGGCTTTGCCTTGGAGACACTTTTGGAAGGTGGCAGCACGTCACCATCCGGCACTGCCAAGCTGGAGACCATGACATCTTTCCATGTGAGGATATATTTTACAGGTTTTTTAGACTTTTGTAGCATCAACAGTCATCTGACTGGAGAGTTGATAGGCATCTGTGTAACTACATCTGGGTAATTTGTGAAAAACTCTTATTTTCAAGAGGGTCATGAATAAATGTCTTATTCCTACTTACTGTCCCTTCCTGCTCCAGGTGATACTTCGTGGCATAGACATGCATACTTTGAAGGGTAGCGATTTTTCAATGTAGGTAAATGGAAGACAGAGAAAGGATGGGTGGATGTTAATATTTTCAGTATTTGTGTCTTGAGACTTAAGTCCTGTGTAGAATAGTTACCTTGTATTACAGCTGCAGAGCCAGGCTTTGGTCTTGTTTTAAGTACTCTGTTTTAAAACCAGTACATACAGCACAAATACACTTAAAAGCTCTGGGATAAAGTGGGCATACTGTGGGAATCAAATTTTCAATAAAATCAGTCTCTGGCATATCAGAAATAGCCGGAAGTATATTATTTGTACAACCTCTACTCTCAACCTTTTCACAAAAATGACTGCCTCTATTTTTTACTACACCTGCAAAAAAATATATAAAAGTGGAAAAAAAAATACCTCATCTGGAGTCATCATACCAAAGCCAAGCACTGAAAAGGTACATTACTAATGTATTTAAGTATATAAAAATATTAAAATAAAAATTATAAAATTAGTCAGAAATCAAGAAAAGGCAAAGAAAGGCAAGAAAAAGAAGACTCCATACCAGTGAGACAGAAGACCTTTCTTGGGAATGGCCGAATCTTCGGTAACATGTTCGTTAGTAGGTAGATGAATACGTAAAAACATTTAGGGATTCATTTTTGCAACAACTTTTGTAAGCCTGTTACAATATGTAAATTCTAATCAGGCTCTTATGACATCTTCCATTAAGTCCTTCTCCTTGTTCAATGAACAGGATTTGAGGAACTAGAGAATTCAAACAGGAAATCTTAACATTAATTTACTGATCTTTGTTGACAATTCAAGTATTCTCCAACCACCAGAACAAGCCTTTTGGAGGTTGATGAGCAATTTAATGCCAAGTTTAGTGTAGTCAAAATGACTACAAACACATTCAAGAATAAGGCTGGAGTTACTCTAAAACTGCTGACCTAATATTTAAGTGAACAGGAAGAAGGTACAAGATGTTAAAGAGTGTCTTATTTTGAAATCAATCTTCTGTAGCTAAGATAACCTAAAACAGTACTGGTATAAGGAGTACCTGAAGTTGTGCTTTTCAGAAGCACTGAGAACAATAAGGCATCAAGATACCAGTGAAATTAAATCATTGAATGGGAATTGGGAAGATAGGCAGTTGTGGATTAGTTTCCTTTCATGATTTCCACTTAGCTCTCCCAAAATAAACATATATAACAAAACCAGAACAGACATTTGAATTAAACTCCAGACCTTCCTAACAGGAAATATTGCCTCACACTTTATGCAGGCAATCTCTTTGTTAAGAAAATAAATAAGAATGGAAATACATAGGAAAGTATGAATAGTACTTCAGAGAGGAAAATCTGTGCCAGCTCTTTACCAGCTGTTTACAGGGAGAGACATCTTGTCTTCCTCCTGAAAACAGGAGGCAGGGAGGAATGTGGGTCAGGCTGGGAGCTACAGAGGGGTAGCCAGCAGGCAGAGATGGAAAGACTGCTTCTGTGCCCTCTTCTGTGCCCTCCCTGTTGCCCTTGCAACACTGTAAGTACAGTCAGTATGGAAAAGCAAAAGGGAAAAGTGCTTGTCCATGCTAGAACTTGCTGCAGTACAAGAGTTCAGGAGTGAGTTCAGTTGGAGAATGTAGCTTGGCTTCTCTAAGCTGAAACAACCTTGGCTACAGAATTAGAGAACTGTTTTGGTTATAGTCACCCACATACCCCCTGTGATCTAGGTGAAGTAGAGTAGCTGGCTCATCCACTCAAAGATTTAGAAAATTAAACTGAAGGATCAAGGCAGCTCTAACATTTTTTAGCTGGTGAGGGTTTCAGCAGAAAGCTTTGTGACAGTCTGTAATGCCTTCAAGTATTGCAAAGAAAAAAGTAGGAAAGTTTGTCCCTCGTTGCCTTCATTACTGATTGTTACCTTCATTTCACATTTCCACCACTGGGTTATGTTGCCAGTGCAAGTGTCAATGAAGATAGGATGACAAATATTTTCACAAATTTCCTGATTTTCCTGTAAGATGCACCCCATTTCACTGTCTGTTGAATATAATTGGCATAAAAGAAAAGTTAGAAAAAAGTAAAAATTCTATAGTTGTTTTATAAACCCCATGAACTATTATCCATAAAATTAAAATAGATTCTTTTAGACACCAGAAACTTTTAGTGAAAGTCTCTGACTAATCTTAGATATGTAGAAGGGGGTTGGGAGGCTTTAACATGCCCTTACAGCTCTGTAATTGTTGAAACTCTTGCTCATTAAGAACAATAAAGTGTTATGGGGGAAGGTATTTGATTATGACCACAACTGGATTAAAGGGTGTTCTTTATGTAAATTTTGAAATTCAGTGTTGAGTTTCTTAGCCCTTTTCTCCTCTGTAGCAACATTTTTCCGCACATGCAGATGGAGAAACATAAGAGCTGATTTAGCATATGACAGGCTCTGAAGGTGGAGAGCTGTTTAAAAGCACAGTCCAAGATCAAAGTGCTGCTGTTTCAGCCATACACCCTGTTTTTATCTTCACTTTATTTCCCTTGTCAGCAGCAGAGACACCAAACGTATTTCCACCAGGAGATCCCTCTTACTCTTAGGTCACTCTTAGATACTTCTTCTCCTGAATTATTTATCCTTAAAACCAGATGGCACTGGTTCAGAGCCAAGGTATTGGAAAATTTGGTGTGTTCTATTTATCACTTTTATCTGTCTGCAGAGCTTTTATTTCTATCCCAGTTTCTAAAAGGATGTGTTGAAACATTCCAACTCTTCACACGAACTACCATACAAAAAAAATGTGAATTGTGCATGACGAAAGATTCTGCATTATATTATGATTGCCTCACTATAAGACTTTTGTTCTGCTTGGTTTTGTATGATGCATTGAAATATGTATCATCACATAAAATTAGCTGGTACTGAATAAAAAATAAATCCTTTGTCAGTGTGGCTGGTAGTCTCATGGTGACTTTTGTGGGAACAAAGTTTTGACTCCTTTCTTTGACCTAAAAGCTAAAGTTCATGACCTTATGTAGACAAGTTGATAACAGACTGACTTCTTCCAATATGTAGCCTCTTTACATTAAAAAAAAAAAAAGTAGTTTGGGGGACCCTTGTGAGGAATGAGATGTAAGAAAATATCTGAAATAGCTTCTTTTCTTCAGCATTCTAAGACTAAAATTTGGCCTCAGAATTCCCTCTTTCCTCCAAACCATGCTGAGAGTATGGCTTCTTGCTCTTTTTCTTAGCATTCTGACAGATTTAATGGCTACATGATAAAACATGATAACACACTTTCTATCTGTTTTATCAGAATTGACTGGCTTATAGCAGGTGGGGTAGAAGGAAGCATGCTTTGTTACCTGAGTCACTCAAGTTCATGGATCAACATCTTAATTCAAGTAATGAAAGGCAGCAGAATAATGATAAAAAACAAACCTATGAAGGAATTTTGATGAGGGGAATGCATCTGTTATAGTATATTTGGCATGAGCAGAGAGGCGAGGCACACAGCCAAAGGTACTAATATCATAAACCAGTGAAGATAAATCTAGTGGAACCTTTAGCTTCTCTGCAGTTTGCTCCCAAAAGAACAGATAACGTTTCACAGTGGATATGAAGAACAACATATGCATTGAATTTGGTTTGGTTTGGTTTTTTGTTTGTTTGTTTTGAATGGAGACATTGAGTAGAGAATAAGTTTTCTGGGTCACAAGAAACTTGTTTGGTCTAGAAGCTTCCAAAGAGAAAGGAAAAAAGGAGCTGGATAGCTCTTCATTACCATGTCACCCCATCCTCAGCTAAATCCAAGGGGGATGTTACCGAACCAAGAACCATCACTCTGATGTTTTCCTCAGTCCACTTCTGCAGCACCATGACTTCCTTGTCTTCAACAGAGACACTTAGGATTTTACAGGCAAAAATTCAGTGATGATTTTCCTGGACAATGCTGAACTAAAAGCAGAATAAGCAGTAAAATAAAGTGTATGTAAGTACCTATGTGGAGCATTCAGCTATGAGTATTATAAGTAAAACTAGGAGCACACCATAAAAATCAATAAATGAGTCAGAATTAACTGGGATTTGAACCCAATGGGAACAATTTTATTTAACCCAGCAAATTGTGGACCAGATGCTAAAGGTGAGTTTCATGCTTTCTGCTGTCAGAATAGATTTCTGTCCTCCCCTATGCAACTCCTTCTCACCATACGTGTCTTTTGGCTTTCTGTCAATGAGGGCATTTCTTTTCCTCCACAGTGAACTAATTAAGATATCGGTAAAGAAACACCATTCCCTCCCTCCACCACTCAAGTGGATAATTTCTGATCATCGGCTCCCCCACCAGGTATCAGATGAACAACAGTGAGGAAGATGTGAGGACTCTGTGGTTGAGGATGGGTATCCAAGTAACTGTTGACTTTTTTGGTCGGGAAAAATTATCAGGCTTACTAAACTCTGATGTGAAATCACAAACTAAAGCTTTAGGATGGATTTTGAAAACAATAAACAAGACAGAACTTGGTACTACAGAGTGGTACTAAGCACTCTGGCCATAAACCAGCCACAGACACAACCCTCAGTTTAGCTGTGAGGAGTATTGGACTCAGCCCTTGGGACAAAAGGGAAATAAATCCTTTAGATTCCTAATCAAATCCCAAACTATACTTTTATTTAAAAATGTAAAAAGTATGGATTTTCTTTTCAATTACAATCAAAAGAGAGGGTTTCAGACAACTGGGCTTTAAATTTTGTACAAACTATAAAAGCTATTGATCACAAGAGCTTGAAAGATAAACATTTTTAGAGAAAATATGAAATGTTAAACATAAATTTTAATATTTCCTAATCATTATTTTATTCTACAATCTTCAAAACAATGCTAGCTTATTTGACTGGAAGATACTTCATGATCCTCAGTAGCCTGAATCATAATCATAAGAGAAAATAAGAGACTAATACTATTTTTTAGTGTTTTAACACTGATTCGAAGAAGCTAAAGGGGGAACTTGTGTCTTGTTAGAGACCTAACAATTTTGAAAGTTTTTCTTTTTGTCTCTGAAGCAAAATAATTAATATAGCACCGTAACTGCAACGTGATTAATCACAGTCAGCGCTCTGCAGCTGCCACACAGGGAAGCTGGCCAAGCAAGCCCACCAGCACTAGTCTGGTGACCTGACCTAGTGTGATGAATGAGAGGGCTGCATTTGGTGAAAGACAGCAAACCTGGCCCTAAATGTATGAGTGTGCAATTCCAAGGTACATGTGTTTGACAGCCAAGAAAATTGTCTCACTGGATACCTGAGGAATTGCATAGGGGAAAGTGACATGTTAACTATTTTGTGTTAAAGCATAATGACTGATTTATGCTTGTAAAGCAGATAAATAACAGAATGAAAGTAATGACTATTTTTTTTCTCATGCTGCCAGTGGTGTTTCACTGACAGTCGTATATTTCTTCTGGGACATTCAGTTTTAATACTATATCGCAGACAGGGATTCCAGACATACCACACATGTTAGCTGAAGTTCCATTCCATTGGTCATCCTCCTCTGCCTGTCTGCAAAGCCTACGTGTTTCCAGTATTCCTCATTTTTCTTGAGTTCGACTGTACTTTACAAATGCTAATCAGATCATGCTCCGTCAGTCCACAATAACATCAACAAATTGAACTGCCCTTTTTTAGAGGGCATACGATGCTGATTTCACAGATGTGTATCATTAGGCAACTAGTCACACAAAAATGTGCACTTGAGGTCAAAGCCTACACAATCTTTATTTTCTTTCCTTCTCCCCCATATGTGATCATTTGTGCCTCAGGATGGTACAGCTCTTTTATATCTCATCCGCCTCAAACACAAAGCAAGCTTGGTAACTGCCAAAACTTGCATGTTCTGCAGCTTCACAGCTGTGATACATATGCTTGAGTGGCAATGACAGGAGAACATCATATTAACTGAAGCTCAAAATGAGAAGCTCTAGGCCACCACCAACTAAGGGACTGCACAAATAGATGAGATGATCAACTAATCTGACCTTAAAGAGTCTTTAGAGACAGAGGGAATCATTCCAAATAGTCCTAAATGCGATTAGAGGAGGAAAAGAAAAGCGGAAGTGCTACTTCAGTCAGTATCGCTCTAACAAAAGGAAAGCAGAAGAGCAAGAAGAATAGTTGTATTGGGAATAGAAAGGGAGCATTTTCTGGTTTGATATGAACATTAAATAAATAAATAAGGATAAAAGATAAGGAAAAAAATGCTATGGGTAGGAAATTACTGGAGGGAAGACATGTTAAGTATATAGTGACCTGTATTATGTTTGGACAATGAACTGCACAAAGTGACGTTTTTAATTATAATTTTAACTTTCTAAATATAAAAGGAATAGGGATTAGTTGTCAAAATACTTGGAAATGTTTAGCAAAACCTCAGGCGCACATCTGAATGGCATTATGTCCTCATGAGCTCATGACTAACTTTAAATCTAGCCAAAGCAAGCAGCACAATTTTTATTTCTCTGTACATCTGAGATATTATTCCCCACAGTGAGGAAACAAAGAATCTAATGTACGAATAAAAAAGAGGTATAAACAACTGTGATTTTCTTATAGTTATTGCTTTTACTGATTATTTTGATATGTCACTGTCTTCAGCGATAGAGGTCCAAAGATAGAAATTTAAATTAATGATAATGTCCAACCATGTATAATTTAAACCATAATAGCAGTGTTATTTACCTCAGTAAATAAACTTAATAAAAGACTGATATAGCTTTGTAAATATTTCCTGCCAGGTCAAAGGGGTGTAATACTTACTCTTTATTTAATAGCAGCAATTCCTGAATTTACTTATTTTAACAGAGCTTTTAATCTTTACTAATTCATAAAAATTAAAGTCATAAACATAAGTCAAAAGTCATAAACAGTCTCTACATTTTCAAATTCCAAACTTCTTATTATCATATAAATTTTCATTGTGTTTAAATCCAGTCAACTTCTTGACAGACTGATTAAAAAATGAGAATATCTGGACAACCAAAGGTATGAAAAATCCCGTGTAGGAATTCACTGAGCATGTATAGTGAATTAGAGACTTCATCAGTTCACTGAAAATCCTAAAGCAGAAGCATCTTGCATTATGCTTCTAAGTATGCATTTTGCTGGTCTATTTTGCCTATCATCGATGATGGGCTCTAATTCTAAGTTTTGTGTTTTCCTTTCCAAATACCTAAGAGAATAGATATTATTCTGCTGATGCAATTTCTCATTCTTTACAGTAAGGTATAGAATTAATTTGCATTCTTATTTGTGCTTTTAATTATTTTCTGAGTTGTATTAATATTAGCTCTCCTGATTTAAATTGTTTTTTTCTGTCCACATTTTAAACCCCTGTTAGATGTCCTTTTATTATGTTGCAATCTTCCCTCGGGTACATAATTTCTCTCAATTTATTAGCATCTGCAAATTCCGTTAATGAGCTGTTTGCTTCCACCTCCAGATCACTAATGAAGATTAAATAAAGCTGGATTCTGCACTAACCCTTTGTGTCCTGATTCTTCAGGATATCACACCACTGATTCAAATGAAGTGACAGCAATGTAAAAGTGGGGGAACTCTGGAGATTCGAACCCTGTGGTTTACATGTGACTACTTCACTTGTTTTTGGCTCTGGATGTTGGTAAATTTTTTTGTAATTTTGTGATCCATAGGCTAAGAAGAATCCTGGAATGAATGTTCTAAGCAATGCTACATGACAGAATGTGGGATAGCTGAATAATAATAAATTATGATACTGGCCCTCAACTGAGGCAATTTCAAATGTAGATTTGGGTATCTCTCCTGACTCTCTGTTATAACATGCTGTAACTTAAAGAGTATCAACAAGCACACAGAAATAATAAAAGTGGATGTTAAAAATTATTATAATGTATAAACGCATCTTGCAAAACTTTGGGTTAAGAATCCAAAGAAGTGTAATCCAAAATGTGGATAGTCACTTGAAGGACACAATCAATTAAATTACTATGCTGAAGTAAGCTGCAGTAACAGAAGAAGTAACACTTCAGAATAGAAACCCTTGAAATAAAGAAGAAAACAGACAGATACCATTGTTGAAGCAGAGAAATGGGAACGTGCATAATTGACATCAAGGAGACTTAGAAATAAAAAAAAAGAAAAGGAAAGGAGTCTGCTACAAAGCATATTGACCACAAAACACCAAGAAACGGCTACAATTTTCTCAGATCTCATCTATAAGACTGGAGTTGTATCCTCTTTGCAGTTAACGTCTGTTCAAATGGTTTTCTCTCCTCTGAAAAATACAAATTATATGCACTAGAGTATTTCTGAAAAAAGCACTTTTTGACCTTGTGAGTTGCATATCAAAATTGTCATAAAATCAATAGTCCCCAAACTCATAACAGGTACTTTAGGAATCTTTGGCTAGGGAACCTTTCTAGGTGACAGATAGAAAAGGCTTCCAAGGGGTTCCACTGCTACAGCTTTTAAAAGGTTCATGTTGCATATTGGAGACTCTCCTGGCTTACTGGTGTCGCTTTCCCAGGCAATTAGATACACACAAACAGAGACAGTAATTTTATCCTGCCTCTAGTCTTCATGTCAAAGCCCACTTGGGCTTCTTAGAAGCTTCTTTAGTCACTTAAATGAGTTTCATACTTTTCTAAACATCATCACAGGGCTGGATTGGGTTAGTTCCAAACTAGCAGTGGAAATCTACCCCAATGTCTCAAAAACGTAGTATATGATTTTAAACTGTGTCTCAAGGGGCACTAAAAATATTCAGCTATGAAATCTGGAATCTCAGTTAAAACTTGTTAGTTAGGTATAAACATTATAGTCAATATTCTTAGTAAGACATACCCATGCCTGCACAGAGTATGGAGGCCCTATATCAGGAGAAAACAATCCCTGGTTATATCCTAGACTTCCTAGGAGCTCTTGCAGTCATTCATTTCCCCTCTTCAGTTCTCATCTTGCTATTTAATGCCAAATTACAGAATGAAGAATTCCATAAAACGCTATTTTCCATTCTACGTACAGCCACCACTTCCCTTAATAGCATTGTTTTTTCAACAATGAATGGCACAGGAATATTTATTTATTCATTCATTTATTTACTTGCTTGCAGGTAGTCAGTTGTTTAGGATATCTATTTTAATTACTTTTGTGCTGGAATGTATGATAGCATATGAGCCAGCTGTGTTGTCATTGCGAATAAGACACTGAATAAGTCCCCACTGGTGTAAATTACTGCATGTATGTTTGGGCTCCCTAGTACAAGGAGGATGTAAAGGAACTAAAGAGCATCCAGCAGAGTATGACTAGCTGGTCAGGACCCTGGAGCACAGGACCTATGAAGAGATCATGGGAGAGATGGAGTTGTTTAGTTGGAATAAGAGGAGGCTAAGGGCAGCCTAATAGTAGCCTACATCTGTTTGAAAGGCAATTAACAAAATGACAGATTGTTCCTCATTATCATTACATCCCCTGAATATTTTCCCTGCAAAATCACGTAAAAGTTATAAATCATAGTACGATGCACAGGAAAATCTTTTAGACTTTTCAGATAACACATGACTGTTTCCTGTTTCTTGATCTGGTAAATCATCCTCCAGAGAAACTGAAATCGAAATCATGGTAACCTCTGTAGAAATTTTTAATCTTTTACTTGTTTCCAAGAGAAAGGTGCATTTACAGTGACCTGATGCCTAGTGTGAGATTAGAATATTTAGAGGAAAATGTTTTTTCTCCATTCTACCTGGTGAATAATTATGCCTCTACTTAATGAGGAGATGAGGAAATTTAAAGGCATAACCATGAACTGTGTATAACTGACATAACTTATGAAAAACTGCTTTGAATTAATAGGAAATTTAAACTCTATTCTAAAATCCTTCACATCTCCCACAATCTCCCACAGATACAACTTTTAAAAGTTCCAAGGCAAATTGGAAACTTCATTTGTCCCTAGAAAGATGGAGGGCTTAAAGTCACAGTGATTTAAATGATAGGGTGATTTTTATGAATTTAAAGGCTGCTATTTTAATTGCACTGATATATCTATCTATATCTGTATCTGTATCTATATCTAATAAATATCTATATCTATATCTAATCTATATATCTATATATATCATTGTTACTTTCCAATTTACTAACTCAATGAATGCTTTGCAGACTAAACTATATAAGTACTTTGGTGACATCTTGTTTTAAAGTAAGATTTCAATAAATACGTTATGAAATATTGAGAAGAAAGTAATTAGGCTTCCTCCTTTCTGCTCCTGGAAGTCAAGAGGAGTTTACCATTATTTTGTATGGGAGATAAGCATTGTATCAATGTGATGCTTTTGAAGAATCTACCCCAGAAGTATTGGAACACAGTTTAGTCAATGAAGGGAAATTATGAGATTAATTGGGAAAGACTGGACAGAAAACTGTAAAAAGTAGATATTGGAACCAATTCTCTGAAAAGAGTTCTCCAGAAGACTCTTTTTTTCTATTAAACTCAAGACTAGCACTAGCACAGTCATCAAACTGCCAAATGACATTCAGTGTTTTAATCAGGATGAAGAGCACTGAATTACCATTATAGGCATAATTTGTAGGGTAAGTACAAGCATCAGACATGCTTGTTTTAGAGTAGATGCAATTCTCTAAAGTGAATGTAAATACACCAAAGGAAAATGATTAAAAATGGAGCCAGGAGGATAAGCAAAGTATTGGAAAGTATGGTTTATAGTCAAAGACTCAAAATCTATCTCTTTAGAGTATCAAAGAAAAGCTTCTGGAGAGATTTGATCACATTAAATCTTAAGGGACTGAAAAATTTCTTAACAAGGAGCTCTTCAGTATTTCATACAAAAATCTAAAAAAAGACAAATGATAAGAGTTACAGCTAGAAAAATATAAACCAGGAATATGTGAAGATTTTTAAGTAGTAAAACTTAGGAGCCATTGGAACAGACTGCTAGGAGTATTGTGAGTTCTCCATCTCTTTAAATGTTTTCCTTCTAGAAGTCATCCACTTGTTAAAACGCTACTTAATTTAGGGAGAGACAGGAAGGAAGGTGGACTACATGCTCTGTGTGTTTTCTGGCTGAATACAAATGTTTTCTGGCTAGTGTATCACTTAAATCAGTCAATTAAAAATCATTGGATATAACACAGATGCAAAGAAATGTCCCAATGTCATTTAAATTTGAGTACAGTAGAGAACTGTTTTCGCTACAGCAGAAATGTTATTTGTTGGCTTGTCTCTCTAGTTAGGATAATATGTGAGGTATTGCTTGTTAACTTTAAGCAAAATTTTATCAAACTGCCTTTGATATGTTGAACTGTTGAACATCTTCTCAAAACTCTCCTTTTCCATAAAACTGTACATACAGCTCAATTAAAACTGTGGGAACATGAAATATTTTTTAAAGTCCTATAAGCTTTGAAAGCTTAGAGAGAGCTTAAGAAAAGTAGTTTCAGAAATCCTCTTCCAACAATGTATATGCACTAAATTAAATATTCTATTTTTATTCTGAATTCATGTAGCAAAAGTGCTCTAACAAGTTTTCCAGATAAAACAGCTGATTCAAATATATAAAGTTCAAAAGAATTTTTTCCTAAAGGGACCCTTTCTCTGCAGTTCAGATCTTAAAGAAAAAGCTTAGTGCAGCTCTCAATTCAAGATCACTTCATATAAAAGTTCAAAAGAGCACAGAGTAGACTTGGCAATGTATGTTTTTGTTGCCGGGCATGTTACTTTTGCTCTTTTTCGTTTTCGCACATTACTTTTTAAATGAAACTTACTACTGAATCTGACAAGAATGTTGCATTTATCTTCTGAGAAGATGCTAAGTTTCACGAGGAAGGGGAAAATCTTAGAAGGTTGTAAACTCTAATAAACTTTAAGATTTTTTTAAAAATACGTTAAAATTGAAAGAAAATTAATATTTTGAAAAATGTGAAATACTATTTATAATAGAGACAGTGTTTATATGCATCTTTTTTAATGAGAAACAATGAAGGGAAAAATTGATTTTCTTGAAAGTTTCTTGAAAATTCTATTAACCTACACTCTTAACCTGCCAATATCTAAGCGTCAGACGTTACATACGAGGGATGGTCAAAACAAGGGATGGTAATAATTCTCACACAGCAGGCTTTAGGATATACTCACTTTGAATAAGAATGTATTCTTTCATTTGAGTTTTCCGTGATCTGATTCCTTGAGAAGGAGATTTCTAAATATCAGAGTAGTGACTGTTAACAATAATTCCCTACCCAGACTAATGATTCAAGCTTAACACAGAATATATTCAGAAGGGCTGATGTTGCCTGCAAGAACATGTCAAATTTTCTTTCAACTCTAATTCTGTGATACTATGTCACTTCATCCGCAGTGGACATGAGAATGATTCATTTTTTTCCTCTTTGCAGCTTGTCTGATGATTCAAAGATTCAAGCATGGCCATCACTGTGACCTTTGAATCCTTTCTTTGCTTTCCTTTAGAAATTCCCCTGCTAGTTAAAATATTTTTAGAAAAATTATGTCCAAGATAGGAAAAATACTGGACAGCATGAGTTTTAAAAGGCCACTTAATTTACTTTGCAGTTACGCTATTTATACCCACTGGTGTTTTTTGCCTTTCCTTAACAGTGCTGCATCCATGGTTCCCACTTAGCCTTTGACCTGCTAAAAATTACATCAGACTCTGAATTTGTCCTTGTTGAACAGTATTTTGTCTTTTCAAAGGTTATTTCTGCAATGTTAGGATCACACAGAATCCCAGCACTACAAAGTATGCCTGCAGTCACTCCCACTGTGTAAACAGGGTCTATGTTCCATGAAACTGCTAGTAGTAATGTTCTTGAATGGCTTCCATCCAGATCTTTGTGGAATCCTGCTTAGACAATTCTTTTAAGTTGATAGTGAACTTCAGAAGTTTCTTCTGTCCATCTCTATGCTCCTCTTTTGGCAGTTTCAACTTGTCATGCAAGACGTTAGTAATCTTAGTGAAGTCAATATTTATGACACTATACCGAAGATCATTAAATATCTCAAAAGAAGAATAGATGACATTTGATTATAAAAAATGCTTGGTTGTTCTTATTTCCATGTTATCTTCTAGGTAGTCAAAATAATGCGTTTAATTAAATATTTTTTTCAGGAATTGAAATTCATCAGTTTTTCCCTTTAAAAAGTTCTGTGTCCACGAGTACCTTCTTAAAGATAATTGTTAATGGACTGAAGACAGCCTGAGAGAATCATCTACGTATTCTAAAGTGATTACGTTTCTACCAGTCACGCTAAACTGCACTCTGTTGTCCTTTATCCATGAGCTGTCTATAGGAACAGTCAACATCGTAATAAAGTTAGTGTGGGAATTGGGCATAGTCCAGCCATAGAATGATAGAGTTTCACAAAACCTAATTTATTTTCCTCAAACAAAACTCTGTGCTGCTGCACAATAGCACTGCGACCCAATAGTGGTCTTACACCTGGCTTATGGCTCTGGTGTTCTTAGGCACTGATGCAAAATAATCCTGACACAGTAGAAGTATTCCCACAGCTGTCACGGGGAACTTTCATCTACCACTTGAAACCTACATTGAGGAAACCAAAGGCTGACGGCTTTCATCTAATTGTTTTTACCTTCAAAGTTAACATTATGCCAGTAGGCCTTTCCTCTGTTGAACAGTCAGGAAACAACTATGTAAGTCTCATCTTTAACTGAAAACCTTAATTTATGTTAGACAATTCTTCCCATTGAAAATGGCTAAGAGTTCGCTAATGAAGTACCATCCTTGCTGCCTCAATGATGGTAATATTAGTTGATCCACTGCATTAAAATTATCTGAAGTGCCCAGAGACTCTGTAAATAGGGCAAGATGAACAAAAGCTAAGACAAAAGAGTTTTCTTAAATTTGACACTTCAATGATGATTGTTTTAACTGAATCTTTCAGAAAGATTGCATTTTTCAGATTTGTGGTGCTGCAAAATCACATGTTGGCTTGGGTGGCTGGATCTGACCATGCCCGTTTGCTTCTCCCCAAGGATGTTTAAGTCAGATAACTATTTTTGTTATAAAATGATTCCTTTATGTACAAGCAATTGGGATGATCATTGCTAAGATGTTGCATCACAGCTGTTCACATTCACACTGGCCAAAATGCAATCATTCACCTGCTCCTCTGCCGTGTCTCTCAGATCTCCTGGGAGCATGGGGAGCCTTGGGAACACAGTCTTTTTGCTCAATAAACAATCCTTGAAAGGGTTGGACATAATCACTGTTGGGCTCTATCAACTTAAAAGCCAGCTTTCTTCCATACCTGGATTTCTTACTGAAATTGCCCAAGATAAAGATATTTCTAGAATAATTCTCATAGGTAAACTGGAAAAAAAACCAAAACAAACAAACAAACAAAAAACCAACCAAAAAAAACCCCTACAAACAAGCCCTCAATTTTTTTTACAGTAAGTGCAGCACAAAGTCTGCTCCATAAAGCATGACTCAGTTTAGAACCAAACTTTGTAACGTCATCTTCCACTTCTGTATGTCACAATCTTCACTTCTTTGAATGAGTGTCCCTCTACCCTGTTATTATTTGACAATATTTTAAAATCCAAAATCGCTAATGGGAAAGATGACTAATTGAAGTAAGTTTTAATTCCTTTATGGCACCACCTTGAAAGCTGCAACACAAAAATAATTGAACTGCCAGAGATTAATATTGTTGTCAATTTTACTTCAGATGAGGTTATATAAAGGATAGAACAACCCTTATAGACATTAAAGACAAAAAAGGAGTAATAAGTAAATCCCAGGAATGCAGTGGAAGGAAATTCAAACCTATTATTTACTTTACATCCTTTCAGTTATTTGCATTTGCTAGCACATTTTCCAGTCTTTCTGGATAGTCCACTATATTTTCTATTATAATTTTGGAGTTATTTTCACAATGAACTGAAAAAATGTAAAAAATACTTCAAAATTATGTTAAAATGTTTGCACTTAATAGGTACTTGCTAGTTTTTTTAATACTGAAATGACATGCACTGTGGGTTTGTGGTACCATTTAGTAAGACTTCATTTATACACTTACTAACTGAAGAAAATTTCATCTCACGCTTTATAGAATCATAGTCACAGAATAGTTTGGTTTAGATGGGACCTTTAAATGCCATCTAGTTCAACCCACCTGCAGTGATCAGGGACATGTCCAGCTAGGTCAGGTTGCTCAGAGGCCCATCCAGCCTGATCGTGAACGTTTCCATGGAGGTGCAGCAAGGACAGGGGGACAGGGTACCATACTAGTCATGTCACTAGGATAAGGCAGGAAAGCAGGGGTAGCTGAACACAGTAATCAGTCTCCTCAGTGACACTTACAAATATCCCAGACTTACGTTCCACCAGAACTGAATTTGTGGGGCATCACCGAGCTGTGCAGAAATCCTGGCTTCTGCCATCTGCAGCCATTTGCAGAAACCCTTGAAGAGCTTGAATGAAGAGGAAAATCCCATTGTACCTAGACAGAAAACCTCTTCTAGTGTCAGAGTTGGATAAATCATCTCACACTCTTTGTCCTGGACTTACTGCCACTTTCAAGGCCATGAAAAAATACATGAAACAGGTTTCACTCAACTCTTTAGCCCTAGTGATATTAAAGACTGACAGAGAGTAGTATTTCTAGTGTCCAACTCAAAAGCAGCATGGTGGATTTCATGAATAAGAGAGCATAGTCACAGATTTAGAGAATTATAATCGTACACGATATGCTTCAGCTGTATTTTAATGCAATAAAATTGTACATTGCATCAAATAACCCAAGAATTGTATTATTTTATTGAAATGACTTATCTAATCACCCCTGGTGCCCTGACCATGATATGAAAAGTTTCAATTTGCTATAAAGGAAGGAATCCTTCTCTAATATAAATCAGTGGGTATGACTAAGAAACAAATTAAAAAAATTTTTTTTTTCTTCCTTGAGAAGAATCCAAATCTGCACCTTAGGAAAAGCAACATGAAGAATAGAAGATAGGAAAATGAATATGTTATATATAACTGGCATGTTTGAACATCATTCATCGTGCTGCCTATTGTAAAAAAAAATCTGTTGTTTTCCTTATGGGGATCATCTTTGAAGAATACAGGGTCTGCACAGCTCAGTAGTTTGCAAGTCCATCTGACAGAACACATCTAGAATTTCAGCTCCAGTCCCTGATTTGAATTGCCAAATACTTAATGTTTCCTATCGTGGTGACCCCATCTTTGAATAGGCAGATATGAAACACCTCAGTTCCTTTGTGTCCATTGCTTGGTAACATCTTAAGTCAGGCAAAATGTGCAAAATGGAAGTATGTAAAGAAAAACTTTACTATTCGTACTCAGGCACCTAAAGTGGTGGACTGATTTCTCAGCATCATCGAGCATCTGCAGAAAGCAAATCAGTTTGCTCTTGTTTCCAGTAAATAAGTGACCATGAAACAGGAAACTTTTGATACAGATTGATTAGCAACTTTATGCACTCTATACACAAAGTAGGTTTCCTTGCTGTTCCGCCGGTTTCATTTTAGTCCTATATCTATTTTATGGATTTTCTGTTCTGAGTGAACACGTTATTCCTCTAAAGTTAAAGCTGACATTTTTGGCTAACCTTTTCACATGGTTTCCCTTGTTCTTCTGCCAATGTTCCAAAGCTCAACCACTAAAGACTTATCCCATATGAGCTGTGGTGACATATGAAAAAAACCTGAATATCCTTATTTATTTTCCAGTGCTATCCTGGTGCATAAACAATTAGACGATCTCCATAATTATATTTGCAATATTGTCCTTTCCCACTGAGGTTTCTTGCCAAACATTAGGTGGGGGATTTAACTGTAAAGGTGACCCAAATCTTTAAGCTTATTAGCTGCTGCGAGGCAGCTTGCAACAGGTAAGAGCCCTAGCTGTAAATGCTAAAAAGAATTGTGTGTCTGAAATCTAGCAGTCCCAAACTTCAGGTGTACAATTTTTTCTCACACACCTACTTAGAGAAGTGCAAACACTTTATTGTCTTTTATGAACCCAATACACACCATTACCCAAGAGGACTCACTTTTTGATCTGGAGTGAGATTTCAGGAATGTGGTGTTATCCATCCACTCCTTTGTCTCCCTCTGGAGATTCAGGCATGCTTATATTCCTGCTGTTGCCTGTTAAATCATACATGAGCTGAGAGCAATTCAAGTAATGACTCTCATCTAGATTTCTCACATTAAAGGGACCCCTTAGATTTCAAACTCCATCAGCAAAGGATATTTTTTTGTTTGTATAGTGACTGGAAATAAAAGAATCAGGGATACATCCATGGTAGAGGTAAATGGTAATAACCTGGTTTACCTCCCCTTATTTCACAGAGGGAAAAAGAACAGCGAATATATATATAGCAGACAGTTTTACTCTGGAAAACTCAGGTTGCTGTGTTTGGAATGCAAACACAAAAGAAACCTCCTGTTGATCACTGTAGGATGAATGTGCAAAGCTCCATCAGTTTCAGCTCCTGCACTACTGTAGTTTGGCTTTTTATATACTCACTTTGGCTGTGAATAGATCAGCCTTGGTGTCCTGGTGCTGCGGGAGTGAGGTTGCACCTGACTGGAGAAGAAGCAGTAAGTAAGAGAAGGCACCCAAGAAAGTGAGACTGTATTTTCATTCCTTTTTCAGTCCAGATTTATACACCAAAGGCATTAAAAATTTTTAAAAACACATACACTCTTTAGGTGATCTTTTAATTGAAATTGAGACAGTAGTTATCTATAGAGGATGCACAACTGGAAGCATCTTTATGGGCATAGACACTGTTTGGAAAAAAAAAGCAGGTCTTTTCTAGGCAGCTGGTGGTAGGTTAAGAGTTTTTAATTCTCATCTCATAAGGTAAATTATTTATTCACCTGTTTATCTTAATGACACTCTTCTGAATACATTCAGGTTTGAATTTATATTTGTTAAGTTGTATCCTCTGCCACAGAATTCCAATTGAGGAATCACTACTATTGTATGGTATTTCAGAAGGCATCCTTGGAAAGATTAAGATACCATTCTTTTTTCTTTTTTTTTCAGAAACATCCAGTTACTGTCACAAATAGTCTTACAATCAATTCATATTCCCAAATACTCCTTCCTGTTGTCATCTGATAATATCTTTCACATTTTTGCAAATATTTCCTATGTCTAGAACATGAAGAAACCAGCTTACATATTTCAGAGAGAAAAGTTTGATTTTTAGAATGAGAAGATAATAAGTAATTAGTGTACATAATTTACCCTAAAGTGAATAATTTCTTTATTTGTAAAGAAACTAAATCAAGATCTAGTTCTGTGTATTCTATGGATTTGCTATGACTTTATAGAAATGTTACTGAAGCTAAAATTGTAATCAGAATTTTATTCACATGAAGCATACCTGGAGATTAAAAACATGCATTACACCAAATTTCTTATAATAATTTGCTTCTTTATTTTTCTCTACAATTCAAATAATTTATCAAATAATTTTTAAAATAAATGATTCACTTAGTGTAATTAGTTCTTTACAAAAATCTGAGGGGTTTTTTTCAGCTGTTTACACAGTGGCCCTATCCTGTCATTTTGTGATTAATTTATTCACTTAGTCCTCTTCTTTGAAAAATTAGGATGTCTAATCAAAATGTTCCTTATCTATTTCCTAATTTGTTAAAATTTCTCATCAGTCTTCACATCTTGCAAGGCAAGGAATACTGTCCGTCATTAAAGCAAAACACAGAACATACTTTTGAAAGAAGAAATGAGTAAACTTACTTAGTAAAAAAAAAAATAGTACAACTAACTTACAATTTAAAGATCAAGAGATTACCATCTGGTTTTAATCTTCACACATCCATCACCTCCGTTTGCAACACAATTAAGAACCTCACAAATAGCCAATCCATGAGGAAGAGCTTTTTAGTTTGATAGTTAATAAGTAATACTCAATGAGTCCATCTTGTTTTAATTCTACAGGCTATACATATTCATAAACTCCCAAATTCACACACATGTGTAAAAACATGTAAAAAAGAAAAGCAATCTTTAATTGGGTAATGAGTAACAATTATTTACTAATTGGGTGTATTACAGAAACGTGTGTTCACACTACTGTGCTGTACTTAAAGACCTTGCCAGTGATGCCAACAGAAGCTCACTAGCCTAAGAGCTTACTAATTTGTGATTGCATAGCTACAGAAAAGACAGTAGCTCTGATTTGAAAATTACCATTTGTTATAATTAGACAGTAATGCAGTCTAATTGCTTCAGATAGTTTGTACATTTTGTTAAAAAAGAGAGATGATTATTACACTTGACTAAGCTTGAAAAAGAGGATATTTACACAAAAAGAAAAGCATAGCTGGCTAATACTTAAAGGTTTCTTTTACTATTCCAGCAGACAATTGATTTGCAATTAGAGTTCTTCTGCTATTCCAATTACATTTCTGTGTTTGATTTTTCAGTAAAATGGAAGGTAACAGAACTGAATGTAATTTCACCACTATAGATATACATGGGGTTTGGACTTTATCTGTCATATGTTTGGGTTTTTTCCTTGGACCACCAGTACCTGGTCTGCACATTTTTGGGGGTGTTATTGATGCTAGATATTACCAAAAGGAAAAGGTTAGAAGAACCCGTTTGTTAGTGATAACAGCCTGATTCTGGGAAAAATCCACTCTTCAATTTTTGTCTTGTGCATGCCCACAATTTTTCCACCTGCCTGTAATCCTCATAAAAGGACTGCAGCATCAAGGAAAACAGTATTTGAATTCGTCTGGTTTTCCGTTTCCAGGAAGAGATACAGATACTGCCTTTTAGGTTTATACCTTAAGGTATATGCCTTTAAAGGTATAAACATTTCTTGGGCTCATACTGAAAAATTGGGAATGAAGCATGTCATAAATACAAATATTTTTCAGACTAGACAACATTTTATACCTAATGTTTCTGTCTTTAGATGTATGCTGGGTTATATAATCAAAGCTGTGAGGGAAAGTAAATAGATTATTATTCAGAAGAAAGCATGTGAAAAAGTAGTTTCAGGGCATGACTATGTTCTTCAGGATTGCTTAGTTTACTGGGAAACCTGCATGGCAGGGTTAAAGAATTGAGGGCCATATATACTTGTATATCATCCTTCCAAACAGGCCCACAGGCATCTTAAAAGCCAGTTTAGACAGTTCAGATAAGACCAGTGAGGTAACTTGTGGAAAATGTGTAGATCATTTACCTTTGGCATTTACACTTTAGAGAAAAGGATTCTGGCCAGTGTACCTTCAGCAAATTATGTCCTACTGTTAGATTCCAAGTGTCACTCTAATGTCCAAACAAAATTATATGGCTCAACATGTTACCCTTCCTGCAGTGGGTGAGTTTTGCCCTCAGCGCTGTTTTGTACACAAGGGTGTTACAGCTGGGATGTTACACCTTCACCTTGTCTCTAACGTGGAAAAAAATACTCAAGTTTCATCATTTATTTAAATAAAAAGTTATCACTGTCAGTTAGTGCCTGTGCCTTATCTTGGAAATCTATGTCATGTGCCAGAAATTCGTAAGCCAAAGCCCCCAGGTCTTGGTCACTTAAAAAATTAGAAAAACAACCCCCAAAACCTTTGTGCATTTGTTATTAATTATTATTATTTTTATTATTATTACTATTACTATTATTATTATTATTATTATTATTGTTTTGTTGTTGTTGTTGTTATTATTATTATTATTATTATTATTATTACTAGTAATGTTTGTGGATGTATAAGAGCTGTAAGTCGACATTCTGATGTAGCATGGTTCAGTGTTTTCCTGCCTTTTCTGAAGTAACAGTGATATAATTTAAAGTGTCCCCATTAATCCGCATTAAGCTGCTCGACACCCTTTCTATTCTTAACTACAGGAGAACAGACCAAAAGTCCATCAGTCTGGCACCTTGCCACTATGAGCAACCCCTAACAATGGCTTCAAAGGATGGTGTGAAATCCTCAGAGTGAACCTTGCTCCACAGAGTGTTTCATGAAGGAAATGAGAAGACAGAAATTCTGTTTTTGTCCATGTGGCAACTGTTTTATCTCCTAAATCTCCCAGTCAAAGCTATTCTGACTTTAAAAGACTTCTGATTTTAATATACTTGTTTTTAGCGATACCTGTAAAATACCTATCAAGATAATATTTAAAAATGATCATTATAGGAGAGCACCTTCACACTCTAGCTAGTGCAGCATCCATTCAGACAGAAGTACTATTGCATCTTGTTTTACTTATTTCATAGAGAGTAATTCAAGGATTTCAGATAGTTCCTGAAAACTACATTACTGACAAACAGCATGCAATATTTCATTATAAAAAGCACTCACACCATCAAAAACCCAGCAATCTCTCAAAGACAGCCAGCATTTGTTGTTTTTCACCTTTACATTTTCCAAAGGGACAGCAGAGGGTTAAAAACAAAATTTTAAAAAAATTAAATTGCTTTTGAGCTAAGCACTTGTATGCCAAGTCTCAGCATGGAAGGAATTTTAGCTGCTGAGCAACCTCATACAATAGTGCTTTAGAATAGAAATGCCAAAGAACAGACCCTTAACTACAGTATTGTAGCTCTGGTATGGGTGCCACTGTGATGAAAGTACTCTGATATAAAAGTGTCTGCCATGAAAATAAAGACAGAGAGACGGCTTTGTAGGTGGAACTTGGGTTCTTTTATGTAAAGACTGACCCAGGCAGTCAGAAGGGGAAAGTAAGAGGGCAAGGACCACATTATGTGGGCACGTAGCTGCCTGAGCGGAGAGTCAGGGAAAGAGTGTTGTGCAAAAAGGGAATTATTCTAGCATCATTTCCCACACCTGTGGTAACATTAATGTTTTTTCACAGCTTTTCTGTTTGTTTGTTTTGTTGTTTTGTTTTGGGGTTGAGTTGTTGGGGTTTTTTTCCCTAGGATCAGAATAAGGTTATCTACCTTGTTTTAAATGCTTCATGCAAAATCTTCAGTGTGGTACTTTTAGAAATAATATAGGTCTTAGCCTAGTAAAAGACGACTGAAAAGCATGATGTTTTAATAAAGACAAGTCCTTTGTCCTTGAGCAGTGCAGATGATGTCACATCAGCCTCATGAATGTACGTAGAATTACCTACTTAAAAAACTTACGTGGAGATACTTGTGGCTCTCATGGAAAACGGAGGTTTTAAGAAGATTACAGACCTAATGAAGAGAAACTTCAGATGTTAGATAAAACAGTGACTTTAAAGAGAAAGACTTTAGGATTAGCTGAACCGCTTACCACTTATTTTCAAATATTTTTTTAGATGAGAATTTTTAGTTAAAAAGCAAAGTTTTAAAGGGAAAGAAATAGCAACTACTAGAGTTCTGCTCTGTTCTATTTAGCAGAGTAATCATGGTGGCATTCAAATTATTAATGAATATTTCAAACTTACGTATTCTGGCTTACATACAAAACCTTTTTTTTTTTAAATCTCATATAAAGTTAACTAACTATATTAGCAAAGTAGTAACAGTATTCCTTGCAAAACCTCTGTTGTGATACTGCAGAAATTGGGTTACTCAAATCTTCTGGGTTTGTATTTTTTTAAGGGGAAAGAGAATGAAAATTCTTGCTAAGAGTTGAAGAACTTTTAAAAAATAAATTCATACCAACTGCTGAATATTTCTTTTTGTTGTTGTTGCCAGGTTTATCACTCAGTGCAAAGCCAACTTCCTATGAATTCAGAAAATTATTTGTGTCAATGTGTGCTGTATTGCCAAAGAACAGTGAACCTATAAAACATCATCTGTGATTATTTATGAATACATGAACTTCATTTTTATGGGGCTTGGTACGGTATGGTTTTGAAACAGAAGCCTCATGCCTGAATTAATGCAAATAAATGATAATCCATGCAATTACACTGACTGTTGATAGTTCCCCTCTAGCAACACCAGGAATTATATGAAGATTTTGCTAGTCTTGTGAAATAACTAGAAGCTAATATTGTAGGCAAGAAATTATTCAATCCATGTAGGCTAAAGGCTAGACAACATTTTATCTATGACAACTTCTTTTCTCTCCCAGTTTTTCTCTTGCAAAAATTATATTTTCTGATTTTAATTCATTTCCTGATACTCTTCTAGAACAAGGAGATATTTAGCTTAATCTGGAGTGTCAATGTCTGAACCAGCAGTGTGTCTTCTAGCAGGGAATGTCTATATATTAACCACTTTAATTTTTACTGGGTGGAGTCTATATTTTGCCACTTGAGGGCATCCTGTCATAATGTTCCATTATAAAGACGCACATCTAAATTTTCTTAAAAATAATGTGTTTCTGTCAAAACAGCGGTATTTTTCAAAAGTGCTGATGAAGCATGTGAAATTTGCCACACTAAATAGGCATTTCCAAGACCATAGATCAAAGTGGGTTGTATTTCAGGAAAAGCTATGTCAACAAAGAAGGGTAAGTACCACAGATACAAGTAGACAGAATTTGCCTGGCAAGCACCAATGTAGACTTCACAGATGCGTAGAAGTTTTGACAAAATTCGGTTACAAAAGTTGGACCTGTGCTGGCAAGGGTTTCAAACTGGAAAAGACAGCAGGTTGAGATAATACAATGAAGGAAACAACTTCAGTTACATGAGTTATCCTACACTTTTGTAATTGTAGATGTATGACAATTACACATAAAATACTAACTCTCAGATGCTTGAAGACATGGCCATGTTTTAACCAAATTCTACAGGGGCTATCACATCCAGATCATATCATCATTTGTTCTATTAATCAGTGATATTATAATTGTATCATTGTGCAGATTTACACAAAAAGCATCACAATAAATTTTTTTACTGTTTCCTTTCTTCAATTTTTGGTCACTTACCTATGTAAAAGAATACATTTTAACATACAAGGTTATGTACAAAACTTTCAGTTCTTTATACCTTTGTTATATTTGACTTTGATGGTCTCATACCACATTTACTTTGTGCTGGGCTAGAAATTTTGAAACTTAGGGTCGTACAAGTTGCAGTCACTAGGGGTAACTAGTCATGAATTTACTAGCCTTGGTGGTAAAGCAATGGAACATGCCACATTTATTTTTCCTCTCTGCAACAGCTTCCTCCATACTGAATAAGGTGCACTGATTATGAGCTGTGTCAATGTAAGATTTCCTCTTTCCATACTTTGGCTCTCACTCAGCCTTTTTTCTCTTCCACCTTATAACTTTTCTCTACCTATTTCAGAAACCACATGCTGTCCCTTTATTAACCTGCCATTTAATCAGCCCTTCTCACTAAGCCCATAAACACAACCCTTACAATAAAACTTTATGTGCAAGAAATGTGCTTCTATTTAACAGCCAGTTTAACCTCTCCGCTCTTTCGTTTTTCTTTTCCCCTTCAAACAATACTCACATGGGGAAAGAGACTCATTCGCACTCTTTTCCACATGTTCCTTTCATTTCTAATCACAGAGCTCAACTGACTGAAGTCCTCTCAAGGAGGATCTCAGACTGCTGTTTTATTCTGTATTCTTCAAACCACCCAACTTCTTCCCAGTCTCCCCATTAAAACCCTGACCCACAGCTGTAGATTGTCTGCTCTCTTTTGCTATGGTCTGTTCCATATTTCTTATGTTCCTGTAGAAAAAGGATTTGGGAGAGCTGCCACCTTCAGCTTTCCATGTAAATGAAGCCACCACAGTGTGGCCACTGCAGGTGTGAGGATAAGCCATTGTCAAGCTCCCATTTTCCACTGTGAAATGTCTCTGACCTCCACACTCTGCTGGGCTGTGGAAGTGGGCTTTCAGCTCTACCACCCTACTGCATCATGTCATTGGCCAGCTTCGTCTTGTTATGATCCTGTCACTTGTCCTCACTGTGGAGCACAGGGTGCAAATGAAGTTCTGGAGTTTCAAGTTGACACCTATTTAGATTAGGCCTTGCAATCCATTTAGCTTCTTGTCCCATGAGGTCATCCACAAAGTCTAGTTCTTTCTTAAGACAAACATATGCCCAAAGAGGTGTGGCATTTTCTGGTGAATTCTTGCACTTTCAAAAATGGTATTCTTAAAATTTCCTTCTAGCACTGCTCATATGAGAGCAAGCTGACACGTTCATTCATCATGGACAGCCTCTTGATGGTGCAGCCACTGTAGCATCACCATCAGGGGAAGAAGGCTGTAGAATCATCTCAGCAAAGCCTTGCAGACGGCTCAATCTCTTCTCATTGCTCTTCCCCAGGCATCTATCACTGCTTACCATTGGAGAGATGAATATTTAGTACAGCCTCATAAAAGGATTTTGTATAAAGTAGGGATTTGAAAAAAACCCCACAAACTATGCAGATAACTTCCCTGATGTGCTAAGAGAAAAGTAGATATCACTTTATCTGTTTCAAAACTTCTTAGCAACAGCTATCTATAAAAATGCTGGGTGAGAAAAAGGGATTTCTCTTTTTCTGATGCATTTTATCATGCACACAGGCAGAAGTTTAACACTGATTTCATCTTGTTGCATAGATGTCATCTGTAAATTATCAAACACCAGTGTTCTCTCTGACTCTTGTAGTTGTAGGCTTATCAACATCTCACAGCAACCCTAAATCCATGCAAAAAAATACATATTTTATCTTGAGCATCCTGCTAATTACAGAAGGGTGAAAAAAACCCATACTATTCAATGATATTGTAATAACCTAGGTTATTGTATGGTTCCTCTTGCTTCCTTAGGTTCAGAACTGTGTGATTGCATTGCCTGTCAAGCCTAAGTACATCTGAAGAGAGATCTGGAGAAACTTTATTTATATAAATATATAAATATTTATATAAATACATAAATATATAATGTAAAGCAGTAAAATTTGAGATAAGTTTTGCATTATCGCTTGCCATGATAGGCTCACTCAGCTGAAGAATAGCCACTGACCTGGGATTCTTCTCTGTCAGTATTGTCAGGAAAATTTGCACCCATGATGTGCCTCAGATTTTTTTGGAGTGGTTGGAAACCCATTCTGAACATTAAATTCAAAATCCATATTATTTATATGCAAGATCAAGCTCTACCTTGGCTGGAACACATAGAATTAGTAAAATAACAAATATCTCTTTTTCTTCACTTGTTAGTTCAAGCAGAGTCTGAAGATTTTAAGTGGCAACAATATGCAGCATTACTATTAAAATTATAGAAGAAGAAGATGGGGTTTTTTTGGTATTTATTTTGCATTTCCTGAAGAAAGTCTGTTGAGTACATAAGAAAGAAAGAAGTAGCAAGCTTATTATATGAGTTCAGAAGCATCATTATTTGTCATTCAACACTTAATTTTTTGCTTTTCCTGTATCCAGTCATGAGGAAGTCAAAAAACTTTTTAAAATAGTGTCTTACTTTTAGAAGCATATTAACTTCCTATAAATATGAATGGTAACAAATAGCAGCTGACTTTATTTACTAGGGTGTATTTCAGTACTGTATTCTGCCATTTTTCAAACCATGAACTTTTCAATATTAGATTTATTTTACAGCTCAAAACATTTTTTGTTAAGTCTTTTGGTTCTTACCCTTGAGATTATTAGAAGAGGCAAGAAGACTAGCAGAAGTGAATGTATTTGTCAAACAGGTTTTGTTTTGGTTTAGTTTTGTCTCCCTGTTATCATGACTACTTTAACCTGTCATGACTGCATCTTCTTTCACAGATCTGAAAGCAGGTATCTGCTCCAGGGTGTCTCAGACAAGTACCTTCAGCTACATAATGACTTGCCTAGATTTTTTATTTTGCAAGTGGCAGGCTTAGAGAAACCTCTTAGATTTCTATTCAAAATATGGAAAATTATGCAAATTATTGAAAGTTAAAAACAGGAAGGTGTTCTGTTGGAACAAACATTTAACCCTCATGTGCGCACTGCATGTCAGTGATTGAAGGTTATGCTGCTAGTGATAAAGAAAAGAGATCTAGATCCAGCCTTATATGCCTCTCTACAGCACTAGAGTCTGATCCATTCTAAGGTTTGAATAAATACATCCAAATACTTGCAAAAGATCAGGATTTCAGAGCAGAACATTTCTCAAAAAAAAAAACCAAACAGATTAAGCGTGATTTTTATAACAGCAAAAAGAATTCTGGAAATAACAAGTTAATGGTTAATCTTTTTTACTTTAGAGAAAAGTTTGTCCAGCCCATTTAAAACTCATCTAACATTTTGCATAGAAGATATTTTCTCAAGCATCTTAAAATATTTCAAAATTGACTCTGGGGAATAAATTCTACTCCATCCAAGTAACAAGCTGCTCATTCTCCATGAAATGAAATGAATGCCATGGCCTTTTTAAGTGGCACAGGGGAGCTATTTATTATGAAAAGAGAAGTAGAAATAATTATGGAATCCAGATAACACCTTTGACAATAAATACCTCACTGCACATGAGCTCTCAGAATTCATTTCCACCTGAAAAATTGTACCTCTCTTCTTTACATATACTCTATTTCTAAGAAATGTTTCTTCTCTTTAGAAAGAATTTATGCTTTCCTGTGACACTGGCATTATGTGTCTCTTGGAATTTGGGGTCACATTCATGAAGTCAATATCAGCCTATCATCAGGAGCAAGTGTAGTGACACCTGTTTCCAGCTATGTAATCCTGAGTTTTTTAAGAACTGAGTAAATAATATCAAGTTATTTCAAATACTGTGAAGAAAAAATCATGATCATATGTGCTTATTTCAAGTGCATAAGGAGTCCTACTATCTGTGGGATAGAATCCACTGATGGAAGTAAATATGACTGTATTGACAGATTTGGACTGCAAGTGATGAAAATTTGCTGAGAAGACAATAAGACTAAGCCCCACATTAATTGTCAATTTATACTGCCATGTGACTCTTCAAACTTTTTTGTTGAGTGACACTGTTCTCCACCCTACCCCCATTTCCTGAAATTAGTACCCAGAAAGACTCTGTTCTGTGGTGTACGGGCTCTTACCTTGGAAATGGGATTGAAGTGTGAAAAGGTCAGTACACGCTTGAGGGCTCTTCCTGCAGAAATGTAGATTCACCAGTGCACTCCAGAGAGGCCCTTAGAGTGGTATAAATTGGTTCAGGAACAAAATGGGCAGCTGCCAAATATGATACAGTAATGGTCATTACGTATCTTTTCACTCACTGCTGACACATGACCTCCTCTTATATTACCACAATGGCCCATAATTAAAGAAAAATAAAATGGCTAATCGAAAGCAACATGTTTGGTTTGCACTGTTGGTCACGGCATGCAGCACTGTGGCTATGCTGTAAATCTCAATCAAAGATGGAAACATTGTAGGCCATGCTTGTATATGAATCCCTGCTGTCTCTACAGATTTTCTTACTTTTATGTTTGTATAAAAACCTAAACAACGGACAGAATTTAAAATGGAATTTTGTTAGGCCATGGCTATTTACTGATACTAGAGACTAGAGTCTATCTGTGAAAAAGCAATTCTAACACATTTAATGGAAATATATATTCGTATATATTTTCTCCTTGTTTTATTAGCCATATAAAAAGAAAAAATGCAGCAAGACAATCCATCTTATGTGTGTTGGTACCCAAGTCCATAAAGATACGCAATAAATTCTTAGGAGGGAGTGTTCTGTATGTTCAATTCTGAACTTGTCTTTGTAGAGTGGTTTTGTATGCTGACACATCCCAACTCATCATATTACTTGTTTTGATATCAAAATATATGATTTAAAGTATTTTTTCTTAAAGCAATGACCATAAAAAGTGGGAAAATTTACAGCCAACTTCTTTACCTATATTAACATTATCTGGTGCATTTTGCATTGCTCATGTTAATAATGAACTAATAGAGTATGGTGTAAAACAGTGTAGAGTACAGAGTACAGTGTCATTATGTTGACATCAGAAATTTATTAGGAATATTTCTAAATTCGTCATATCTTCTGGAAAAACACACAATTTTAAAAAAAATGAATATCTGCCCTCTCTTGAAAATTTCTCTTGGGCAAGGCAACATGACTTGTGAAAACTGTCATATCAAGAGACAGAACCATCTCTTTCTATCCAGGCCTTATGGCCTCTGCAGATTTCATTAGAGAATGGCATTGAAATGATTCATGGTTTTGAAAAGGCCACTTAACTGCAAGGTCATTGATCTGTTGGTCTTCTTTAACATAATACTTTTACTGTCGTTAAATAATATACAAATATAATTTTTTATATTCCATATCAGAATTACAGAATCACAGAATATGCTGAGTTGGAAGGAACCCACAAGGATCATAAAGTCCAACTCCTGGCCCAGCACTGGACAGTCTCAGTCACACCATGGGCTGGAGAGCATTTTCAACACTTCTTGAACTCTGTCGGGCTGGTGCTGTGACCACTTCCCTGGGGAGCCTGTTCCAGTGCCCAACCACCCTCTGGGTGAAGAACCATTTTCTAATATCCAACCTAAACCTCGTCTGACACAGCTTCAGGCCTTTCCCTCAGGTCCTGTCCCTGCTAGCCACAGAGAAGAGATCAGTGTCTGCCCCTCCTCTTCCCCTCACAAGGAAGTTGTAGATTGTGATGAGGTCTCCCTCATCAGTTCTGAAGGCTGAACTCTGTCTGCCAAGCAACTATTCTCTATATTTGGATCTTTGTAACAATTAGCTGAATCCCTGTTGATTTCCTAGATCTGTCACAGAGCTGGAAATATGAAGAGGACATGTGTCAGGAGCCCATTTAAAGAGCTTGTGCTCTTGGATGCCCTTTCTCTAAGGACAAAGGATCTCTTCCATGGCAGAGATAGAGCTCTGCTCTCTCACTGTGAGACCAGGAGGGACCTGATGAGATGCATCCCAAAGTCATCCCAGATCCAATGTCTAAGCCTGGAGAAAAAAAGGCTTTGGATGACCTAATTGTGGTCTTCCAATACGTGGAGGCTACCTAAGGAAAGATAGAGACTTTTTACAAGGGCAGGTAGTGATAGGACAAGGAGCAATGGCTTTAAGCTGTAAAAGAGTAGGTTTAAATTAGATATTAGGAAGAAATTCTTTACTGTGGGGGTGGTGAGGCACTGAGCATCCCCAGCAGTGGTTAATGCCAGGTTGAAAGGAGCTTGAGCAACCTGGTCTAGTGAAAGGTGTCCCTGGCCATAGCAAAGGGGTTAGAACTGGATGATCTTTAAGGTCCCTTCCAAACCAAGTTCTATGATTCTATGATTCAAAATTGTATGACCTTGCTTTTGTTTTCATCCAGGTTTGACATAATCCTTTCTTTCAACTTCACCATTTGCCCATTCATTTCTGCTGTGGTAAAAGCATTGTAATCAGATTACAGTCCCAGAGAATTCTTCTTCATGATTCCACCTGAACTGGAAAAATAAAGTAGATAAATAAGATAAATCATAAATTTCAAACTGTTGTGTATGACAACAAAAATGCTTTACTCTTTTTCCCTTTCCAGATTAAAAGAAAAATATATGTAGCACATTTAGAGACTGTTATATTAAAAATAATTTGAGTCATACTTGCTCTTTTCTGAAGGAAAATATTTTTAAATTGTATTTATTTACTCATTAAGATAGAGCAAAAAAATTTTCAGCTGAATCCATGTAGGAAAAATGAAGTTGCTACAAGGTCACACAATATAGAAAATCTACAAAATATGGCCACGTGAAATAGAGTTGTCTTCTGGATCTGGACACATGCTGTCAACACTAGACCCTGATTTAATTCCTAAGGTTTCTGCTTAGAGTGCTTTCTGTCTTGAAGAATAATTAGAGATTAAATAGAGTGATAAACCACCTATGTTTTAGTATTTTTTAGAGTAAACATCTTACTTGCTATTAATGAAAACTTTACTTATTTTATTCATTGTGTCTCATAAGTGCTTGTTTAGTGAACAAAACCCCACACTCTGCTACCCACTGATTCCATGCTATCTTCCATTAGGAAATTCACTTAAATATATGTATGTTAATATACATCAATATGTTTAGCCTGGTTTTGACAAGGTATCTTCCAAGTACCTTTTTTGTTTCTAACATTTCCCTCATTTTGCCATATGACATGGGTCTGTTGCATAGAACTGAAAGACAATGAACACAAAACTAACTGCAAGAGAGCAAACATAAAACTGATTAGAGAGAATTTTATGTAACATATAATTCACCTGTACCACAAGATGTTATTGAGGATAGCAATGTAACAGATTACAGGAAAAGAAAAGGTATGTGGATGAATAAAAAGAAAATTTTCAATTGTGTCTGAAGAGACTAAGAAATTTTAAAAACCCTTGCAGGAATGCTGTGAAACCACTTTGTGAAATGACAGTTTCATTTTTTCATATAAAATCTGAAAGTCCTCAGTGATCGTTTGCTGTACTTGCCATCTTTCACACTGTCAGGTGACTCTATATCCACACTAAACCGAATACTAGAAAGTCATAAGTTTTTCAGAAAAAGAATGCTTTAGTGTGACAGTTTTGCTGTGAAAACTGCCATTGTTTTTGCAAAAAAAAAACAAACAAACCCCCAAAAAACCCAAAAAAACCCCCAAAAAAACCCACCAAAAAAAAAAAAAACCCAAAAACCACCCCAAAATAATATCTTCGGTAGTTACTGATCAGGAAATTGATAGAAATACATATGTATCCTTGTGCTGTGCTCATAAAATTTAGTTGTAGTGCAAATACCACTGAAAAACAACCATGCAATTTAGTTTAATTTGCCAAATAATGCTTTCTGAGAACATAATAAGTTAGATTTGTGTTGAGAGGAGACTGATCATTCACTTGGAATGAAAATTAATTTCAGAATGAAAAGTAAATCAGTTTTTTTCTATTTTTATATCAATAAAGCAGGGTGTGTTTCACACCACCAGCTTAACTATAAGCTCTTTGAAGGCTAAAAGAGAATGGAGATAGTTTCCTAGTTTTTGTCTTGGAGATTTCAGTATTTTTCCTTTCTTTACACTCAGTGCTCTTTGCTCTTCCTGGAGTTCTGAGCTGAGAAAGACCTTTGCAGAGATAGTGATTCTTTGAACTTCAGATACGTGTGAATTTGATACATGATGCACCTCAACCCTCCTCTGCTATTGAACTCAGTGACACAGCTTTTACCATTCCCAAACATTTAGGCTATTGTGTTTCAAACCACTGTCTTTCGTCTCACATATTTTATTCCCATATGCTTAAGCTCCTCAGGGCAACAGCTTTATCCATCCATTTTTTGCAAGATACTCAAGAGCCCTTGCATCATTATGTGCATAAAAAATCAACAGAACTTACTTCCCCACGTTTTCATTTCTCCTTGATACTTTCTCTCCTTCCTCATTTACCCTCACTTCTGTTTTCATTCCGGAGTTTCTCCTCCCAAACTGATCTGTGCTACAGGAACATCAGACTGGTTCTCCTGCCAGCTTAGCCCCACACTCAGCATCCTATGATAGCTCCCACAGGATGGAGAAGTCCCTACTCTGACCATTTCTAGCAAAAATTTCTAGTTCCTTCCAACTCACTGCTTGTAGTAAAAACATAGTGGGGGGGCTTGATCTATTAACCACAGTTGTGGACATTATTATTGTAGTGTTAATGTAATAAAAAGAGTACAGGACAAAGAATTTTAAAGAACCTGAAGTGAGTTCTAGAGTTTGATTCACAAATTCGGACTCACTTTGTGGTTCCTTTTAAACTCCATTTATAAAGTTTGGCTATCAAAAACCATACAGATTTGCCAGTAATGAATCTCCAGGGGGAGCATGTATTTTACACTTCAGCTTTTAAGGTATAATCTAAGGTATATAATATTATAATCTGCTTTTAAGTTATATATTTCTTACTTATTAAAATGAACAAATGAAGTGTATGTCAAGTGACTTTGATGTAATATTTTCAGATATGGGTCCTTGATTTTAGGAGTTACACAAAATAGAGAGTCATATCAGAAGTTAAATTTTTTATTTTATCTGTCACAGGTAACCTACGATATTTTTCTGAATCATATACCATGAAAAGTAATGAAGTGTAAAATTTACTTGAGACAAATTTCACATCAAGTACATAAAATAAAAACCTTATTAAAATGTGAGATTTATTTATTAGTAGAAAAGTAAACATTTAAAATATGTTTTTAATGTTTTTTTCTGAAATCCAGTAATTGTTGGAATATTTGTCATTCACTTCATTTAACCTCACATATCTAATACAGAAATTTTAAATAAAAGTCTAGGTTTCTAATACAGTCATAGCAGAGAAAGCAAGAGTTTGCCATCATTTTCTGAAGGAAACAAAAACATTAGCTGAGTTAAAGATTTCAATTAAAAAAATGTGGGTTGTCCCTGACCATCTATCTCAGCAAAGAAAAGTATGAACAAACTGGATGGGACCTGGAGAATGTTAGTGGGCAGAAGGACCATCATGGGGAGCAGGCACATGCTCTGTCTAGGAATATGAACTAGGGAGATTGGATCACAGCAGGGAGAGGAAAAGGCTTGCATAGAGCCAGTGCTGTGTTATGAGGCCACTCCTCAAACTCCACCACACCCAGATCAGGAGAGAACAGCAGCACCAATACTTAGCAAGAGCAATTTTTCCATTCCTTGAGAAGAGTCCCTACTTTAAAACATCTCCTTATAATGTTCAAAGATTCTTATCCTACACAACAATTACTTTCACAAACTGCTTTTTACTGAGGTTTGTTTTTTTTCCCCTCCTTTGGGAATGTGGTATAGAGTTATATAACTAGATTGGGTAAAGAGCTACACTAACATAACTGATCTGCTTCCAAAATTGAGCTGGCTGTGAGAAAAGGTCTTCTGGTTCTGTAGTGGAGACAATGAGCCTCTACCAGGTACAGGTAGAGGCTGTTCTGGTATTCTGAAGAGTAAGCTTAATTTAGTTACTGAACAGATAAGCAGCTCATGAGTAAAGGAGACATAAGCAGGAGGGTAGGAACAAAACTACTTCTGCAAATTAGATTTTTGTCCCAAGAAAGATAAATGTAGAGGGAAAAACTTTTTACATGTAGTAGATATAACATTTGGAAGGGCCATGAAATATATAGGCAATAAAAAGAAAAATTGAAAAATAAAAGGAAGCCATGTGTTATTCTATCTTTATGAAGATATACTTCCTTTGCAAACTAGACAAGGTTGGTCTTATCAATAGAATGTAAAATCATGCAAAGGACATGAAAATATCCTCCATTTTGTCAACAGAACTTCCTCGATGGAGATCAGAATCTCTGCACATATGATAACCAGGTACTGTAAGTTCAGGGTCTGCTTAGCCGTTGTCAAACTATGTTTCAGACAGGACTGGTAGCTGCAGCTGTGTTTAAAAAAGCAAGCATCTGACTAATCAATTCTGTTAGGTAAGCTTCTCATATTTTTCAGAGTTCTTTGTTGGGAAATATACAAGAATGAAGGTCGTTTCCAAAAAAATTCAGATATGAGAATGGCTAATGCAGTAGATTTATTGAATAGAAACTGTGATTAAAAATGATGGTTCAAACAATGCATCAGAGAAGGGAGTCATGGAGAAACTCCAATACGATCACCTTTTTTTCCAGACCTGAAAAAAAAAAATCTGAGAATTCAGATGTACTGGACACATAAAAACCACTAAATATTCTACAAATCAAGCAAAGATCATGTTTATTTCTAGCAGGATGTTAAAGAAAACAGAGGTGTCATCAAGTGCACTGTGATCAGAGGAAACAACAATAGAACTTGAAAGCAGGAGTAAAAATAATCTTCATCTATTAAACACTACGTCTAATCAGATTCATGTGCATGTCAAGATGTCTTCAGTCTAATTTACTAAAATTTGGATGTGCAATTTCAGACACTGATAAACTGCAGGTATAAATACTTACCATGGTAAGGTGCCTGTGTTTGCTGTGCACTCCAATTAGATGATCAAATTATTTGCTGTTGATTGTTGTGCAAACTATATCTGAATCACTTTGTGCAAAAGAGAAAAATAGGTTCAAAAGATTGCTGCTGCAAATGGCAGTTCTGTTAGTTCACTGTTATTTCAGTGAACAGGAGAGAGGAAATTATTTTCTGTATCATCTGGTTCATGGAATTAAAAGCTGGACAGATAACACATATGAAAGTATGTCTGCATTTGAAGTGTGAGAAGTAAGGAAAACAACAGATAGTAACATCAAGCTGCAAAATATTGTTTTTCTCAAATATCCATTAATGTAAGATTGATAGCTCAGTTCAAACCCTCTGGAAAATAGATATAAAGAATGATGGATTTTCACCTTGTCATGAACCTCACCTTATGTAAGGTGGGCAAAAAAATCTTGAAATGAGAATGGTGGCACCCCTAAAGCCAGCAAGCTTAATAAACTGACAAATTTATGAAAATACTTAGTATTCTATGTAAATGGAAAATGTGCTCAGCTCTTACAGATACAACTAACAGTCTAATATGGGATCTATCAAATCACTTCACTGCAAAATTTAACAGAAACTCTTTATGAAGTCCATGTCACCTTGCAAAAGATTCCTGATTAATACTTTCTATCAATCAAATTTCAGACTGGTTTTTTTGGAACTGCCTTCAAATTTCCTGTCCAAAAAACTTATATAACTACCTACTTTTTTTACAGAAAGCAAACAGATTCAAAGCTTACATGAAACAGTCAAACTCATCCCAAATAACTGGGTTTTTTGAATACAACCATTTTGATTGCAAAATATTGTATATAAAAATTTTACTGTTATTTTGGACACTTTTCTGTAAATCAATTTTTTTAAAAGGGACAGAAAATCAGTTTCCTAAACCTCTCCTTTCCTTTTCATCCCTTCTGCTTCAGTAAAGTGAAAAACCTATGAGCAGACTTTTCATTGAACTGAATAGCACAAGATTTTCACCCAAGAAGCTGGTTGCTCTTTCATGCCACTAGGGCAATTATTCTGCTCTGTGCCAAAATCAGAGGCTCACAAATCTGATGTTCTGATCAATGCAGCACTAGGCTTTCTGGTTACCATAGGAAAATTTTTTTTTTAAGTATTAAATTTGCAGGTAGTTTAAATGGCCTGCCCCTCAAATTTTGGATTCCTAGAATCATAAAATGGCTTGTGTTGGAAGGGAACTTAAATTTCACCTAATTAGAGCTGTGGGCAAGGACACCATCTGTTAGACCAGGTTGCTCATAGCATCTTACGACCTGGCTTTGAACACTTCCATGGATGGAGCTTCCACGACTTCTCTGGGCAACCTGTTCCAGTGCCTTACCACTCTCATAATGAATAATTTCTTCCTAATATGTGATTTAAACCTAATCTTTTTCTGTTTAAAGCCATTCCCCCTTGTCCTATCATTACATGCCCTTGTAAAAAGCTCCTCTCCGGTCTCTTTCAGGGAACCTTCAGGTACTGAAAGGTGCTTGTCATAAATTAGATGTGGGTTTAAATAAGTCCCTGCCTTTTGCCCAGGCCTCTGGCAGCAGGCAGTAGCTTTATTGAGGTGGCCAGCACCCCAAGACCCACTCTCATCCGCAATTTCTTTAATAATGGTTGATTCTACCTATTATAGAATGAATTATTTATTTAATAGACACAAAACTAACAGATGTAAGACTTAAGACAGACTATTACTACACAGGGATAGGACAAAAGAGTATTAGTATTATACATGTGGGGTTAAAGGTACCATTCATTTTACAGCTAGTGAAGAAATAATATAACTTAGGATCCAGTGTTTCTTATCATCCAATTGCTGATGGAGCATACATCGAAATCTTTTCCCTCAATTCCCAAGATAGTAACCACGGAATTTGTGTCCAGACTCTGGGAAGAAGTCTGGCACGCTTTCAGGGCATGTGTAGGAGACTTCTGCCTCTGTGGTACTCTGTAGTACTTTTATAGTGTAAAACTGGCCTTTTGGTCACCTATGTTTTTTATCTCTTCCCACATCTGTTAAGCTGGCAGACCTTTTGGTGCCAGGAGATGATAACCCAGGCCTTGCCCGCCTGGGTTATCTCTTCTATCTGCACCGGCCACCTGTGGTGGGGAGAGGAGTGGTATGCCCTGCCACAGCGCTGTAAGGTCTTCCTGGGGCCTTCTCTTCTCCAGCCTGAACAGCCCCAACTCTCTCAGCCTGTCTTCATAGGAGAGGTGCTCCAGCCTTGCTCTGGTCATTTTTGTGGCCTCCTCTGGGCACACTCCAGCGGGTGAATGTCCTTCCTGTGTTGGGAAGCACAGAGCTGAATGCCATACTCCAGGTGGAGTTTCATCAGAGCAGAGTAGAGAAGAATCAACTCCCTCAACCTGCTGGTCCTCCTTCTTTTAATGCCACCCAGGATGTGGTTGACCAAGGAGAAAGAAGAATTGTATTTCAACAGCTGAGTACACAGAAATAAAGATCCTGATAAATTTAAATAAACAATGTCAACACTGACATATTTTGCAGATACCTTTTATTCTTCACAGTTCTCATTTTTCAAACAAATATCTGATACACAACAAAAGATGATTTTTCCTTAAGCAAAAGCAAGTAATGATAAATAATTCTATCACTCCAAATAATATTTACAAGAAATTTGTTCCTGATGCTCAAAAGGAGAGAGGAATGAGAATTATTTTGTAATAAATCTATAAAGACCGAATGCTAGAGTACTATACCAATAAATGCATTGCAAGATGAGGATCTCCATCTCCTAAGAGACACCTCAACATAGGACAACTGGATGGTGAGATTAGACCTGAACGATGTCTTACTATCCTGTTAGTGAAAAAATGTCAAAGGTTCCTCCAGGCTTTGCTGGGAAGGAGAACTTTGGCAGATCTCCAGCCTACCATTTGGCCTCTTGTCAGCTCCATGGTAGCAGCCTTCTGTGTGCAAGGGCTAGGGATAATGGTCTGTTTAGACAACATGCTGACTGTGGTACAGAACAGAGAGCTGTTAGCAACACAAGTTGATTTGGTGAAAACAATTCTCAAGAGCCAGAGTGGCTGAAAAATTACCAGGAATCAAACCTGGCTGCTGCCCAGAAAACAAAAGTTTGTTGGATTTGCTGTCCTGATGTCTCTGCTTCACAGGCTTTTAGACCTTTCCAGGGTGTGTCCGAGAATGTATTTGGAAAGTATGATGGCTATGGGGAGACAGCCATCTACTCTAGGGGGACAGTTTATGTCAGTGTAATTAAATTGAGAGATGCAAAATGCATGTTAGGTCATCCTATCCATCTTGTCACAGAGGGAAGGAAGGCACTATGATCTGAAGGTCATTTGTTTCCTTTCTCATCTCCTTGCAATATTTCAGAGTAATGGGTCCACTCGTTTGGAAGGCAACATATGAAAATTATTTTTGAATCTCTTATACTGCTGGTTATGTACAAATACAGAATATTCTGTGCCCCACATTCGTTATTCTGAAATTTAGGCCAGTGCAGAAAGCCTCTCTTCCTACATTCATATTTTCTTTTTTCGCCAATAAATAATAAGTTAAAAACGCAATAAAAAATTAAATTCTTACTTTATAAAATATTTTCTCCATCTTTTTAGCAAAAAGAAAAGTAAAACTCTTAAAGAAAAACAGAAAAGCTTTTTGCCATTTTAATTTTTTTTGAGTTTTTAGAACAAAATAATTTCTTCATGAAAATAGTTATCTTTTAGGATTTGCCTTCTCAGTAAAAAATGTTGTTTGGAAAATCAACAGATGCCCTTAACAATTGAAAGGTATTTACTTGCTGTGTAACTTGTATTAGAATATGAGAATTATTAGAATATCCTGTGTTTCCCAATTGTCTTTCTTCGTTGCAATTTTGGTGCCTTCCATAACTAAAGAAATAGTGAAAATAAAAAATTGTGTCACTTCCCATTCAATAGCTGCATTATGTCACACATTAAGAGAAAGGTTCTGAGGGAACTGTTCCTCTTGACACATTGCCCTCTGGATATACATTATTAGACCATTCAAGCTCTGCAATGTTTTCTGTCCACAAAATTTGCATTCCCACGAATATATCTGCAGTACCAGAGTAAAGTGATTTTTAAATGTGGTTTTCATAGCACTTAAAGAGTGACAGATAAGAAAAATCCATGGTTTGTTTTGTCCATATAAACATGACATTGTTTTGTTCATTTAGATTCATGGAGTTTTTTTAATGTTTTATATGGCTGCTTCTTTTAAATGACTTAGCTTTATTGAAAAGCTTTGCAAACAGGAACCAGAATAAGACATACCGCTGGACTCAGGATGTTGATATCAACAGAGGACCTAAAAAGATTTAGGAAGATTTAGAGAGCTGAGGCAATGAGAAAATTGAGAAGATTCTCACACGATGAAGATTGGCAAAATTGTTTCTTCAATGAAATATTTAAAATTTAAAAAAGTTGGGAAAAGGTGAAAAAAAGGTGAAGCAAATAGTAAAGCCCAGAAACACAAGTTGAAACTAACATACACAGATTTAAGCATTTTTCAGTCCTATCTAATCTAGTGTAAATAAACCAAGAGTATATGAACATTTGTGGAATGAAAATTAGGTATTAAAAATTGGACATCAATGGCATTGTGTAAATCCTTTTACATCCATGTAAACTCTTAAAGCATTCTATTAGAACAGCAGATATGCAGCGACTTTTTTAGATTAAATGCACTACAGATGTGGCTACAGTAATTTCACAGTTTAAGCCTTGGGCACATGGAATTTAAAACAGAACTTCATCACTATAACAGTACATATTCAGTTCTTTCTTCACTGAAAAAGCCATGAAGTAGGTACATTAACTCCAAACAATCATTACTTTAGCACAGTACTTCTCAGTGCTAGCATTTCTATTTCCTTACTGAAGCATTATGGACTTACGTGGCCCCTATTATTACAGCTCTCTCAACCATTTCCTATGTATTTAGCTGCCCAATTACTCTGTGAGACAGAATAAACCCACTTATTCCTATTTTATGAGATGAGGAAACAGGACTCAGAGGACTGGTGACTTATCTAAGGTCACACAGCAGCAACTTAAACTCAGTCTTCTCAAGCAACAGGCTCTGTGCCTTTATTTCTGGATCAACCTGATATACTGCTTGAAATAATCTGTGCATTGTATCTCATTAAATACATTATAAATCAAAGAGCTTATTGCTAAAACTAGAGCCTTTTCTCACAAAGTATTTATTTCAGAATCCCAAGCCTTTCAGAAAAGAAAAAAGAAAAAAAAGCGTTGTCTAACCAGGTATATCTGGTTTAGTTGGAGAAGTACAGTTTTTGTATAATTGCAAGTCTCTCATGCCAGATAACACAATAATTATTATTTATGGTATTAATCCATATTTTTCAAATTTAGTGTCGTTCATATCAATGCTAACAATGGGTGCACCTACAACGTAGCTTAGCCCTGAATGGTCAGTACCTTGTGCCTGCATGGTAACACACAAGGGGTTTCACTGGCTGTCCCCAAAACAGCACTATTCTATGACACTACAGAAAGCAGTCCTCTATTATTGGCCAGTTTCTCCTCTTTACCAGTGTGCAAAAAAATGCTTTATGTGATCAATTTTTAAAAAAAATATTTTTCTTGCTAATTAATAACATACACTGTCCTTGGTTTTAACAGTACTGTCTTCTTAGACCTCTGTTGTGTTATACACACACTCAAGCTGACACACAAACACAGATATAGACACACACACCCCCCTCTGCTACAAAAATTTTCTCTTGAGCTCCACAGCAGCTAAAAAGCATTAGAGCTGACATGTGTATGGGAAAAGCATGGTATCACACAAATTAGTGAAGTTACACCTGCTTTATCTCTGAGAACAATTCGAAGCGGTCAGTGTGCAATGTGTACCCACCCAGGTGCTCGTACAACACACATACTCACTGGCATTTGGAAAAGCATCATAGATAAAGTTTTTCATAGTCATTATAGAAAATAATATGTGGTAATTTTTGATAGTTTAGGAAGTGGTCTTCATTGCATACATTCTTAAGACTTCTCCAGTTTCCATACATCAATTACTTTCAGTTAAGAATGTTTTATCCTAGAAACCTTAATGTATCCAGACTAGACAGGCAACTAAAAATGCCCTATACACCGGGTAAGATCTGCAGTCCCAAATCTTGGGAGAAGTTAGAAACAAAAATTTGTCAAAAATCTCCAGAAATTTTCAAGGGAAGCTGGAAAGTCCGCTCCAAGATTGAGACTAAACTTCCAGTTTACCCATCTCAAAAAGAGGGAAATGAGTTTCAATTATTAAACAAAACTGAAGTATAAATCTACACACATAAAAAAATATGCTCTTATTTTATGAAACTAATTCACATTATCCTTTTAGTGACCCAAGGACAGAACCAGAAGCAATTGTTTTCTGATAAACATATGCACAAATTGCCAAAACATATTACCAAAACTTTCTAGTTATATTACTATATTTTCCCTGCTTAAGAGGTTCAGGAAGTTGTCATCCTGGCAGAAGAGAGGTAATAGAATTAAACTGACTTAAAGTAGAACTTGGCTTCCTTGAGATGCAAAGAAGGTGGGAAGCTTTCTATGTGAGTGTTGCCACTGTTCGCACAGAGGTGGTGTGAACTCCCTGAACATAACAGGGCTCAGGAGGTGTGATTATGGATTAAATTCTCATTTCAGGTTACCCTCTATAATTGATTCTCTAAAAGACAGCTGGTGCTCAAAGGCAGGAATTTAAGGTTTTCTGACTATGTCTTGCTGAAAACTAGCAGGAAGTAAAGTAATCCAAATCTAGCTTTAATTTTAGATTGCTAAAGGGAAATTCCAGAAGGAGAGGGCAACTGTGAAACTGCCAGGCACTTCATTTTGTATTGAGTCCCCTTTTCACATCTGTAATTGACCTACTGTGCATCCTCAGTCCAGCTGCTTCACTTCATCATGCTGCTTTGACACCACGTCTCAGTGGTCTAAGTGTTTGATCAGCTTCATAGCACAAATTTGTAGATGAAAGTGGCTTTCTAACATTTTCTTTTGTTTTCTCCTACCTTGAAATACAATGTTTACTAAAAGACTACAAATAAGCATAAAAAGCAAGATATGGCATAGCATATCTGTTCTGCTGTTTCCTTTCCTAATGAGTATTTTCTGAATGTGATATGATTCCACACCAGCAAGAGTTGTTTTCAGTTTTGTGCTGTTATGAACACAGTACCCTTAAAAGACATTGTGAATGAATACCCATTTGTTGAGAGATCTATTAAATTTGGAAAGTGTTCAGAAGGTTAACAATTTCCATAAAATAATAGGCATATAATATTTTATGTAGAGTTTCTTACACCTGACAAAACAAATAAGAAAAAAAGTGAAAAGAAATCATCCCGTCTAGATCAGCTCACCCAGCTCCAATGTGAAGATCTTCAGGGGTTAGTAAAGTCCATTAATTGTAGAATTAACATGAGAGCACATTCATCCCAAACAAAGACATTTAATTATACCTGACGTTTTGAACTGTTTGCTTCAAGCAAATTCCAAATCTGCTTGAGTCTTGGATATAAAGTTCATCCTGTAAAATAGAGTGATTTGCTTAAAGGTTTATTTTCCTGGGAAAGGAGCTTTGCAGCAAGCCTTCCTCCAAAACAAGATTCCTGTAGGGCCAACCTTTCTCCCTGAGCCTAGGAAAGCCACCAGTAGCTTTTTGCAAAGTGATATGCAAAAGGCCACACATTGAGTTGGTGACGGAGCCAAGATTGCAAACATGGGATATCTTTGTGTGTTTGTTTTCATTCTCCCAGAATAAAACTTAAAAGAAAGCCTGAAAGCTGAAAACTCTGCTTTGGAAGGGATGAGTAACCATGAGACAGAACCTTCTCTTCCACAAAACACTGGCTGCAATTCAACAAATGTTTTAGGCTATGTCTGTTTTGAAGCAGAGGAGGATGTCAAGAACGTACAGAAGCCCTTGTTTTAGCTGAATCTAAAATGAGAAAGTAGAGGTAACATGGGAAAGAATTTGACAGAGAGTCTCAAATTTTAATTGTTTGAAACCTATCTGCATGCTCTAAGTGTGCTGGTATTTCACTTTTCAGTACGTTACAAATCTATTGAGCTGGCATCATTGTAAAGCTAGGAGAGTGTTTACAAATCCATTACAATGACATTATGTTATGAATACTTTTGTATTAGTTCCATTCTGGTCTCAAAATATGCACCTAAGTGGAAAGGTGCTGTTGCTTGCAATACAATCCTTGTAGCAAATACACTTTCCTAAATGTCAAATGAAGATATAAGGAGATGATGTGCCTACAAAACAAATAGAACACACTGAGTTACTGTGACAGAGCCTGTCATTAATCACTACTGAGACATAGTTAATTAATGTTTTAGTGCTAGTGCTGCATCTGTAAGAAGGTACAGCATATGCAAGGCAATGTCTTGAGACCCCACACCCACAATGTTCCAAAACAGGAACAAGAAGAACAGCTCTAGGCAGTCTGAAGTCAGAGGTTGCCCCTACCACATTCATTGAATCACCCAGTGGTTACAAACTGTTTGGTGGGGAAGGGCACCTTGTCAGTGGCATGTGTCCCACGGGCAGTCCCCTGTCATGTTCATTACTGTTGACAGCACTAGCAAGTGCCCTTGTGCTAACGAGAGGGCAGGTAGCTGGCTCCCAGGCATCGGCATGTTGCGCTGTAAGAGGGATCCCTGCTGCCCAGTGCTGACAACTTCTGTGCAGGGCATTTTGTCAATGTTACTGACATCATGCCTTTTAGGAGTACATCTGGTGTTTGGGAGAATGCTGAAGAGTCATCATAACCTGGGAAGCTGCCTGACGGGTAATGAATAATCACAGTGAATAACCCGATGCTTCCCAGGCAGTTTTTAAAATGTAGGCTCCATGTACAATAAATAATTAATTAATATCCTATAACAAAATCCTCAGACAAATGCAAGGATACAATAAGGTCTTCTTTGTAATTATCGATCACTACTACTTTGACCTAGGAAGTCAGCCCAGCTCCAGCTGCCTTTTGCTTTCCTTGCTCTTCTCTCACAGCTTTGACTGACTTCTATTCAGCCCTTGAATTTTAACTCCCTAGACCCCTCTATGTTTTCTAATAGAAATGCTATGGCTTGGCAATACCCTGCTGTACATCTCCGTGGTCCTTTCATAAGTTTGCAAATTCTCCAAGCCAGAAAACACGGTGAAGTTCTGTTTGTTACTCTCAGGTGACCTTTCAAATGGGGTTTCAGAGACAAATCTTTCACTCTAGCTTGTGTTTTTTCTTCCCTGAAGGCAGAGTCAGGGGCTGTGTAATGATGACATTAGCATATCCTGCAAGTGCTATCAACTAAGGCAGAAAGGCAAAGGAAATGGGAAGAAGAGCTCTATAGTCCTGAATGCATCTCTCACATGCCCCTGGATAGGTGGGTCTATGTTGAGCTGTTCTGCTTAGGCCAAACTAAATTAAAGGGATTTTATGTATACTAAAATAATCTGAGCCTAATTAATGCCCTGTAGGTCAATTCATGTAAGTTTACTTTCTGCACTCTTATTATGCTGAGATGTGCTGCTTAAAAATGGAGCATTTGTGAAAAAAACTCCAAACACATAAATGCAGCTTTCAAAAGGGTAGAAAATTAAATCAATGACTGTGGCTTTATATTTTTTGGAGAATTAAACACCTTTGACAGGTGCAGACAGTCAAATCAATGTTGTCCTGAAGTTTGCAGTGATGAGAATCATTCATAAAAGCTATAAGCTCACATATTATTAGAATAAATACCCTAATTATTATTAAGCAAACTCAAAAATACTTTAGTGAAATCTCCAGACATGGGAAGAGAAAAACAGTAAGCTTAAATCTTTCTGTAGACAATAAAGCAAGATTGTGATTTGGTTTATCAATCTCCTGCCTTCAGTTGTCTTTTTCCCCTGCAGAAACAGCTGGGAGTGGGAATCCTGCTCCGTACAGAACGTAGGACAAGAATAAGCCATGTAAGAAATATTAGCTGATGGAAAGATGCAAGGCCACTGGCATGAGGCCATTTGGGCTTTTTTAGCAGAGGAATTTAATCTCTTGAAATGTAGACACCAGTTTGAGAAGTGTTTTGAGGCTCTTGATGAGTCTGAACATGATATTGAAACTTCATTTCCAACTACTAAAGAGTATGGCCCAATTTGCTTATGGCCCTTAGGGGCTGGACACCTTCAACTCCAAAAGACCACTTTGCTTCTCCAGAAAGTATCTGTTTGGAGTTGAACTTCAATCGATTTGTTCAAAAAGCAAGAGTTTGGCTTGTCAGATATGACAGTTGGATTGACGTGAAGACTCTTCCCCACCACAGTAACCTATAACATCGATATTAAATTTAAATGTCTGGATTCCTACACTGTTCTCTCCAACCAATCCATATTTCTTTACCAGTTCAGTAGACATTTCATTGTTACTTGGTCACAAATTGCTTTCCTAAATTGTGTGTTTTATCTTGTTTTATAACCTGCTGCTTTGTGTGGGGGGGAGGGGTTGGTGGGTGGGTCTATGTGTTATAATTTTTCCTTCTTATGTAGAGTAAGAATATCTCTAAATAGAAAATTTGGACATTACTAGCCTGAAACTTCCTGCAGATAAGTCATGAAGCTTCCTGGGCACATTGTTTTCTGTGCAAATTAAAAAAAAATCAAAAGTATAAGCATCTTTCAAAATAAAAGACTTTGAAAATATCATCAAAGTGGTGTTATAAATCTAATTAGAAGAAACATCTGTGAAATACTTTCTTCAATGTTCACTGACTTGTGTCAGCCTACCAGTGTCTGTTGTCTTCCAGCAAGCTGTACTGCACTGAGGTTGGTTGCTGAAATCCCAAATGACCTGTAAGCCTCAATTTTGCTCAGAAATACAATCATCTTTTGTCTCATTCACATTTTTGTTGCTCTGTCAGTAATTGTACAGGCACAATCAGGGACTTAGAGTGCACAGGGAATTATAGTTATATTTAACTTCACAGGCATGGCAAGGATGGCTGCTCTTAACCATGCAGCTTTATTAGATTTATGGAATATGTTCTCTTTTTGTGTATGTTAAAAAATTGTCAGAAAAAAGGAATTGCATGTTGAAATTATTGTGAAGGTCTCCACCAGGGTTACTGGAGCATAAACATGAGAGAAGTTTATTCAGTAGGACTTAACAGGAGAATCTGGAAAGTATTGTGTACTTTGATGAGGGAAAAATAAAATAGCAGAAGGTATGCTGAAAAAGCTTTCCCTAGGCAAGTGCAACTGGCTCCCACCAGGGTGTGAGAAGCTTCTGTTCAAGGAAAATGAGGGGGGCGTCTACAGCTGGAATCCAAAAGTAAACTACACCATTCAGGCCATTGCAAAACAGTCTGCTGATGGTGCCTGGGACTGATCCTGAGAGGCTTAGGGACACAATAATTGAATCATCCCTTTTTCTAGTGTTATCTTCTGTTCTGGATTTCACTCGTGTTTAGGACATGTTGGATTCAAGAGCTAGTGACACGTTCAGGGAGTACTCTTGTCATTGGATGCCTCACTCCTGACTCCTCTCAGTTCCACTGTTTTATCCCAGTTCCCTCCTACCTAGCAGTGTAGCAACCACAAATCAGCTTGTCTGTCTTGTACACAAATAGTCTTGATGGTTGTTCTTGGAGACAGGTACCTTAGGCTTGTATATTTCATCTAATCACTTGGTAGATATAAAATATATGGAAATGTGTTAGAAGAATTCCTCTGTGTCTGATGCCTTAGGCAGCTAATGTTCTTTAATCAGTCCATGGACTAACTAGTACTATCCAGTCTGGTTTCTTTAATTCTGCACTTTTAAATCGACTGTAGAAAATGAACAAAACATGTTAAGCAACACATACATTCCATTTAAGCTCATGATCTCTGTTATATTACCAACTTACTAAATTGAGATCATGAAAAAAGATAACTGTGTATAAGGTCACTGAAAATTTGCTTTCCCTTACTATAAATAATTCCCATTTCAGTTTTCTTCACTTCAGGCTTCTAACCACCTAGCTGATTTTTGCAATTTGGTTGTTTCTTTAGTTCTTGCATAATGTAAAGTAGCACATATATTTAGTGGATATGTACATACCCACCCACCAAAGAACTCTATTTTAACAAACCTAGGCATTAGTTCAGCAAGTCCGGTAATGATGGCAGTGTGAAAACTGGTCTTTCATTTTTGCACTGGAGTGGAGAATCAAACTGATATGTACACATATCAGTGAGTACATTAATATATTAGAAACTTTTTATAAAATTTCCAATAGAATAATGGGATCTGTAAGAAACTACCCAGAGATGCCAACTATACAAAGACTTGATAAAGTGTGTGTAATTTCAAATAATTTGAGCATATGGTCACGTATTCAGTTATGATTTGTGATTAATAGCAATATTACCCAAATGCCTCCATCAATACATTTATTTTTCTTATTTCTTGGGTTAAAATTAAATTTTACCTAGATTTGGTTGTACTTGGAAGCCCAGTTTGAGATACAAAGTTTATGAAAACCTTTTGGAAGTGATAAAATAAAATACTTGAGTAATATCAACTATATTAAGTCCTTCTATCTACATGACTATGAGGAAAAAAAAAGGATATTGGATATTTTGACTGTTTGCTTTAGAATTTTAATTCCAGTTTATTTTTAACTAACTATGCCATTAGAGAAAGAAAGAAAAAGAAAGAAAGAAAGAAAGAAAGAAAGAAAGGAAGAAAGGAAGAAAGAAAGAAAGAGAAAGAAAAAAAAGAAGAAAAAAGAAAGAGAAAGAGAAAAAGAAAGAAAGAGAAAGAAAGAGAAAGAGAAAGAGAAAGAGAAAGAGAAAGAGAAAGAGAAAGAGAAAGAGAAAGAGAAAGAGGAAGAGAAAGAAAAAAGAAAGAAAGGAAGGAAGGATTAGGAACATACTTTTGTTAATGATGAAGACTGGTTTGTGTTAAAGTGAATACAGGTACACTTCTTTCAAAGATGAGAAATCAACAAGGAGATGATGTATATCCCCTTAGGATTCATATCTACGCATCTAAATTTATCACAGACTGCTTTTTATTGGGAAAACCATTTACCCTTTTACCACGTTTTCATAGTTTTTAGAAAGAGCTTTTTCTCTGGTCCCAGCTTCTTTCTAATTTTTACCAAAAAAAAAAGGAAAATAAAAGGAAAATTATGAAAATTTCAGAAAACTCAAAGAACGGGATTTAAATCAGGTGGAGGAATGAAGAAGAATAAAAAGTGCAAAAAGAGGCATTAAAATTTTTTTAAAATATTCATTAAGGGGAAAAAATACACAGGAGCAAACAGCAATTTTCTAGTACACTCTTCCACTGTTTTTATTCTAGAATTGTTAAAAACTCTGATATATCTTTGCCATTTTCTGTGTCTTCCTAAACCCTGAGTTTTCCTGTGTTGCTTTTCTAGAGTTCTTCAGACAATCGTCTCTTTTATTAGTATTTATATCACTTAAAATTGATGTATCGAAAGAGTAACGAAAATAAGTGATTCTTTCATGTCTGTCAGACTCTGATGACTGATCTCAGTATTTTCTTAATCTTGTGATAAGCGTGACAAAAGAAGGCATCAACCCAAACAAATTACTGTACCTTGGTGTGCAAAAGTGTTTTCTGTGTTCAGATTTGCAAGTAGGCCAGACACTGCTACTGTATAAGAGTCTAAGAAAAAAATAATTTCATTAAATGCTTATAATTGCCCTTCCAGTATTCTGGATTGGTAAGAATTAAATCTATCATGTAGGAAAATAAATACCTGTAGGCCAGGTTATAATAACAACCCACTACTTCTTTAAATTACTTATGTTCTATAATATGTCACACTTTCAAATATTTTAAATAATTTTTTTGGGGTTCGTCCTTCAACTCTTTTCCAAACACAGAGAGGAGATAGTTGAATGTCAATGGATCTATGCAATATAGATAAATTTAATCAATATACTCAGAGGACTAATTAGCTGAAGATAGCTTTAGGATATTTTTGAAGTCTAGAACCATAAAATTATTATGTGTTTGCTACAGCAATATCCTATGGTTGTTTTGAAGGAAATACAAACCACTTTAAATCAGCAATGTTTCTGGCATTTTTATATACAAGCATCTAATCCTATAATGCTATTTAACTAAATAAGATTTTCTATGTAAAGTAATGACATAGAGATCCAGAGTCTGTTCATGTCTTTATGCTCCTTTCTGGAAAATATTGTCAAAATATATTATCACTAATATATTCATAACATATTTTGAATTCCTATATCTGTGTGAGAACATAAATAATTTTTTATTAGACTTGAATGTATGGCACCACATATTGCATATATTTATTAAGTTTTTGCTTAACTCAGTCTTTTTGTCTATTTAAATTCCAGTCAACAGTGATTGCAGTTTTACCTAAGTGAAGATAAATTCTGACTGTAACAGTTCCTTCATAACTTGCCAGGGGCATTTTTTTATTCACCTTCATAATTTCAATGACTTATCTGAGCATATGAAACTATTCCAACACAGAGCATATACAGCTTTAGACTGTATAATACAGGAGTATCATGGGAAGGGAGATTCTGATCCTAAAATAACCACTTTTAGATAAATGTAGTTTTCATATTGATAGAAACAAAATTAAGGCTGAAATTCCAAAATGCTGGGAGCATTTTTGTGTTTCAGTGTTTAGAGACTCATAGGTGTTATTCCCTGTGCATTCAGGGCATAGCCAGAGAAATTATTCTGGCTGCAGCAGCTCTGGGTTAAACCAGAAGTAACCTCCCCCTCACTGCTGCAAGTTTAACTACTCATCTACCTAATAAAACACACTCTCTAGAAAGTGGGTTGAAAACTTGCCTTTCATCATCAGTTTTCACAGATTTATTGGTGCTGTTGTTCATGCTGTTCCCTCCTCTGGGTTGTCATCTCACCTGCCCACGCCAAGAGCAAGCACCTTGGCCTGCATTACACCAATGCACATGGTCATGAAACTGCTGCAACACTGATCAGCACAATGACAATAACACACTGAGCTGGATCTCTGGCCACTCAGATCACTACTGAATGTTACATGGCTTGGGGTTGAAGATTTTGAGAAAAAAAAAGGAGCTTTTCATTCCTTTCCTTCTCCTGATATGTGAAGAATAACTTAGACATTCTTCTAATACAGCATTTTTGATAATGAATTTTATTAAACAGAGTCTTCTTACAACCTGTCTTGAAGTAAACGGTATCTTGTGAATAGCAAGCAACACTTTGGGACAAAAAGGGCTGTATTTAGACATTAAAAAAACGCTATCCAGAACACAAGAAGGGAATGGCAGGTGCTTTTAGTTATAGGAAAATATTAAGCCAAGTGCACACTGAGGCAAGAAGAGTTCTGATTTCAGGGGCAGGGCAGATTGCCAGATGAAGTGTGTAATTGAGATGAAGAAAGGAAAAATAAGGAATGAAAAATTTCTGTAGTTATTTTAAGGTTGGGATACAGAAAGCAAAGGAAGAATGCCAAAACCATGTAATGGTAAGGGCAGTCTTCAGTAACACAGGAGAGCAGAGTTAGATGTCATTTCTCTCCCCTGTATTGAAGGGTCACTACTCTGGCCTTAGATTAATTATTTTCTTTCTTTTTGGTGTATTTCATTGGAAAATATAATCTATTTTCAGGATGGCGAGGATAAATAAGCTGAAGATTATGAGGAAGATAGATATGCTAATAGCAGGGCCAACATGAGTAACTTATAGCCACAGGAGAAAAAAAGGGATCCATCAACAGAGCTTGAAGTGATATCCAGCCTGTGGATATCTATTTCCAAGACAAATTTAGCAGTGCAGCTGAGTCTAGTTGGGTAATACGGATCTGAAGTATGTAAGAAGGTATATCTTGGTCAAAAGATCAGAGGTGATACATCAGTGTGACACTGACTTAAAATTTTATTTAGAATTATGTTTCCATTATTCAAGATTCCCTATTTGAGAGAGGAGTTGAAGGAAGAATATTTAGAAGAAATGTCGCGCTCTATTTCAAAATAATGAACACCCAGGTTGCGTAATTCATTAACATATTGTCTGCCACTAAGCCATACACATAACAAATTGAATTTTTCTGTATATAATAGAAAAACACTCTTTCATGAAGATAAATAAGTCACTATGTTGTGTGAAAAATGTCCAGTAGACACAGATATTAAAGAGAGATTCTCCTCACTTTGTTGTGAGAAGCCAGAGGGTTTCATCTCATTGTTATGGAAGCTCCCATGAGACGCTTTTTGTAATCAGCATATTCACAATCTATTTGGGATAAAATTTATTATTAGAAAAAGTATTGCAGCATTTGAAATCAGAAATAAAAAATTTATTACAGGGTTTATGAGTAGAACATGAATCTCTAGTGAATACAAGTACACAGAGAAGTGAATTTATAATAAACTGTATAAAGAAGTACTCTTTTGAATACTTAACACACTCTGCTAAGTCTTGTAAGTAAACTTCTTGTATTAAATTCCAAAGTCACGGGATCAAGCTGACCTCAAAGATCTAACCTTCCACTATATCTGTGAAATATGGATTATTCATCTAGGCCTTAACTCAGCAAAGTATTTCAGCATGAATATAATTATTTTAAATTCTTTGTTGATCTACAGTAAGAACAGCATAATGCAAAATCCTGTTTTATTGAACAAAGTGATAAGTAATAATTTTATCTGTTTTCTTTCGACATTTTTGAAGAAAGAAGTGTTGATAACCAGTTTTGATTTTAGGTTTTCTTTTCAGACTGTTTGTAATAGGTCCTATGGCCCTACTTTCATAAATAATTACTCAAGAATATATCCTACATGAGCACCTTTTGCAAATCAATAAAACTGTGCATTTAAATGAGCATAAGAAATTACTTGTTCAAGCATATTTGAAGGATGAAGATGTAAATCCACATATGGAGTTAAAATGTGACTGTACAAAAAGAGACTGTTACTCTCTTTACGTATTACAACTAATTTTAAAAAGAATGATTATATCTTCCCGGAAATATTCAATGGAAGAAAAGCGTTAATGGGAAAGGCAGAAAATAATCTGCAAGAAGATTATCCTGACAGCTACAGATGACAATATTGTCAGAAAAGCATGGATAAAAATTAATTTAGAATAAATTATATAATAATATCATTATAAGATATTAAATTGTATATAGTTTTATATTATATATTATATAATTATATTAATTACAAGATTAATAAAATAATATTACATATTTCTTCACAGAAGTATTATGCTTACATTGGCCACCAGCTTAATTTTCTCAGTGCTTCTCAGCTCCCCAGACTGCAGCTAAGAAAAATTTCTGCCTTTATGGACATCAGTAACAAAATGCTAATTGCTAGCAGTGAAGACAGGATTTCACCCTGGGTGAAAAACTGCATCCCAGGCAGACATAAGTCCTGTCCCTGGGACAAGAAATAGGGAAACTATTTCTGAGACTCACAGTAAGGCTCTGAAGGATATGGCTAATACCTCCCGAGCAGATGACCCCATGCTTAGTCTTTCACATGCATCCAGCCAGCTACACTGTTAAAAGGAAAATTCAGGATATATGGAGCCAGATGTGCTGATGACATGAACTAGCAGCTGCTTTGGAGTCTGAACTGCCATACCAGATAAAATCTGTCCCATGGAGGTTAGCACAACTGACCTCTGCATGTGTGTGGCTCACAGTCCTCAGTGGTGAAGCCATCAAAGAAAGCTGGCGTAGCAGCAAGAGTAAAACCCAAAAGAGAACATGGTGCGTATTCTCAGTCTTCTCTCATATTTCTGATTCCTTCTCTCTGAATGGCACAATAAAAACTATTTAAATAAAACAGCAGCATGGTTAGGAAATGCAGAAGAAAAGAGCAACACAGAAAATTTTCATAATTTTAATATATTCAGTATGAATTAGTTGCGGCTGAAAGAAGAAAAGTGCTAAAAATATAGGGCTAGAAACAGTAGTTAGGAACTGTGCTTATGTTCCTGAAGAAAATGTTACCCCAGCCACTACATTTTCACCCACTGAAAGTAAAGACTGTCTCACATCATGATATTACCATACAGCACTAGGCATTTATCTTTGCACTGGTATTTTTTGTTTTGAATTGAGGTAATTTCAGCTCTGTTGAGGGTGAAACTTAAAAAGGTTAGCAAATGAGCTGTTTTAGTGAAAGAACTCATAAGTGCTCTTGCTATGCAAACCTCTTGATTGTAAACACCTCTGGGAGATTTCTATAATTCTTTCTGGTCAGATGGTAAATACCATAAAATCAGCCTCTCACAGTGTTTTTCTGCCCTGACTTGCTTGTGGTCCCAGAGAAGTCCCAAAAGAGCAAAATGAATAAACAAGGTGACTGAAATTTTTAGACATCAGGGGAGATTTCTATGAGATTACTTTAGAAGACATATTTGGTGTGTGGAGGGTAGATTGCTATTTTGGCTTTAATATTTGCTAGCAATAGAAAGGAGAACTTATGGACTTTTGGAGTCTTAAGGCTGGTTCTGAAGGTTTTTGGGTCTTTTACACCATTAGCATGAGTTTCTGATTTTTTTAACAGACATTATTACAACTAAAAATTCCCTTCTAGAAAAGAAAATCCACCCCCATGACAGGAGGGTCGGTACCTGATGGTTTTTAAAATCCAACCCAAACATTCTATGATTTTATAATAAGTAATTATGGGACAGTCCCTCAAGTCAAGCGGATAGCTGCTTCTATGCTTCCAGGCTTCTCTGACAAGTGGCCAGAAACTATATTTGGGTTCATTCTTCAATCATTTCCTCTTTCTTCTGTAATCCACAGTTTAGCCTTTGCTGTGCTGGTTTATATTTACTCTGCAGAATGGCTAAGCATTCTAATTCTGAAAGAAATCTCCCCATTCTCAACCAAACTGTGTACCAGAGAGGTAAGTCATGAAATAATATACCTTTGCACAGAAGCCAAACATGTGGCAACCACCTGAGAAAGGAGGCTATGAAAGCAAAAGCATGTCCTGCTACTGCAACAAGAGCTTTAAAATATTACAATTGCCTTCTGGCCTGTAAAAATAATGCAGGTTTGAGCAATACCCTAGAGTAAATAGTTGCTTATTTTCCCATGGAAGTTTTATAACTTTCCTTTGTTTATGACTTCAAAGACCCTGTTTGCTTACCTTCCCAGTGTTTTCATATGTTATAATTTGTAGAATAAAATGAGATTTTTGTGCTTAATTCAGTTACTAATGCCCAGCTAAAAAAAGATAATATCTATACTTTTAGTGCAATATTCATGTTTTCAAAACAATAGGGATGAATGTTCAATTTCAGTTGATTTCAGTGTTATCAAGGATTACATATTACATCAACATGTCTCTATATAAGTATCCTGTAACTCAAATAAATTTCTGGTACTGAGACTGTAACCTGCTTCAAAAATAGGGGTTATTCCCTAAATCTTATGATACCTCATGAGTAAATTTAGTGAAAATCTTTTGTAATTAGCATTATGTATGTGAAGCAAAGTATAACCACATTGCTGTTATGGTAAACTGTTATATGCATATTACAGTAATGTTGCTATCTCTTTGTGTTGTGACAGAAACAAAGAAGGTGTACTAAGCTCACCAGGATAATATTTTGAGGATCACATTATGTAATATTTATTATGATTATGATTCTCTGTTGGTTCATGAACTGTTTGACCAGTAGGTTTTCTTCTACCTTTTGATCTTCTGCTTGTATTTTAAATTAAAATTCTAAGATCAGCCAGAAAAAAGAGAATATTAGTATTGGTCACACAAAGACAGCCTAAAAAAATTGTAGTAGCGGTATCAGTCATAGCAGCAGTATTATAAGCAGTAACACTAATACTAATTCTATTAACATGGAAACCTGCTTTAATGCATGAACTCTTTCTTTGCCAGTTGTCACCTAAAAATTATCTATGAACACTAATTGGTGCTGATCAGTGAGAAATGTGATACAGAAAAATTCCTGATGGATCAAGAAGGAAGTTTGAATATTTCAATAGAAAAAATTTTAGTAAATAGCAGGCACTCTTTCTAATATGGTCTTTCACTGACCTGAAAGCAGCAGCAAAGCATTAGGCAATCAAATAAACTGAACTGCCATTACAGTTAGGGCATTTCCTTCTACTCCTGGGCAACATCCTTCTTTCAACAATTCAACTCATTTCTTCCTGTCTTGCATTAATGGACACGGACGACAAATTAGATCTTAATGCACATATTTGTAGAGGATGTTGTGAGCTCCTGCCTGCATGATTTTATACCTACTTCTCTCCTCTTATCTTTGTAGTGCTTATGTAGCCATTCAAGGGCCTTTCCTGCATCAGGTTAGCATAACAATCCATAGAGTGTAGGGAAGAATTTCTTTATGGTGATGTATTTGCTTCCTGGTGTACCCAGGACCTTTTGCCTCTTTAGGTCATTGTCATGAACAAAGCAAAGAAATAAGGGGTTTATTTAAAGTTTACAGCCTCACAATGATTTCTATAAATAGCTCACTTCAAACATGTTGAGCCATTCTACTCCTGTAGAGCATTTTTTTGTTAGTTTCTGTGTTTTATTCTTTCATTGGTGAGAGTGTTCTTACACAGATAGTATGTCACTAGGATTAAAAGGATGTGGTGTACGTGCATGCACAGTGGAGAATGGACATTTTGTGTTGAATCCAAAAGGAATCAATTGACATGTGAAGAGGATAGATAGGCCTGACTTTAAATGTATTTCCCACTATGTGTATAAAGGTTTTACTAAAGGCATGGCGAGAAAACAATCATACCACATAAAGCAAGATGGAGAGGACATGACAAATATGCAGAGAGAGTACGCCACTAATTAGGTCTTCATGGAAGGGTAAGCATTTATTTTTAAATGCATGCTTTTAATATTATGTTTATTGTTGAGGGCTGAAATATAGGGAGAAGGATTGTACACACCACAATATTTAGTTGTAGTATAGAGTTCTGTACTTTTCACCTTTTCAAGTTTTGATCTTTCATCTTTCTGTTCCCCGCCTCTTGCATCTCCAGTATAAAAAATCTGTGCATATTCTGTTCCATCTTCACAGTTAATTGCTACTATGGAAGACATAAATTCACCAAAAGATGTGCAGCCAGCAACACAGAGCTGCTTTCCTGAAGAACTGTGCCAAATCAATGAGCTATACAAAAATGTGTTATTAGTCAAAAGGCTGAAATCAACCCACTGTTAGTAGAAAGAATACACAAAAAACTTTTTGGAAACAGGTCAAACCCAAGACCAGTTCCAGCCTCTTTCTTAGTCTAGATACTGTGCAGAGTTCTTCTAAGCAGACTGGGACAATACTATTTCAAATTGAAACTCAGTTCAGGAAGTGCGTGTGTATGGGAAGGGATGCGTTTTCATATTGTTCTACTTTGTTTATATTTTCTCTTTTCCTGCCTGATTGGCAATATGAACGTTGAGATTTTTAATGTCCACATGAATTTCATATTACTAGTGATAAGATAAACAGAAAATGTACATTTCTTTGAAAAGTTGGAGAATTTCATTGTACATAATAAAATGTGCTGTCAGTACTTACCATCCTTAGCATCTGTTTAAATTATTACAACATGTCCCATGTAGACAGAAGAATTGTAGATTTTTATTTGTAGTAGAGAAATTGGGGGAAGGTATTCTCTCTTGTTCAGTACTTAATTAGCTCTGTAAAAGTGAGAAACTTCATTTATTCAGCTGGTATGAAAAAACATTAGTTATGAACCAATCCCAGATCACAAGTTTCCACTTGGGATTATAGCTGAATAGTAAATCAAACACACGTGACATAAACAAGTGTTCTTTATTACAAAGGCTTTCAAGTATAATTTGCATCATAAACCAAATCTAACAAGATGTACAATTTTGAAGGCTAAGAAAGACAGTATGCTGTTTATTCATTTAATATAATTTTGAACAATGTTGTTTTAAAAGTTACGTGAGAAAACCCAACTATTACTTAATGAGTTCTTTTTGTCCCCTAGACTGTGGGTGTTGAATTATTCTGAATTGTTTTGTCAGAATTCCAGATCTTAGATGATAAGATATCAGTATGCAACTAGGCACTAACTTGCATTCATCCTGTTTTGACTATGTCCTCTGCATATTGTTAAGTGACACATCTCTATAGTGCAGAAAATCTGAGGTCTTTAGCTCTGCTCCTGGGAACTTGCCATAAATATACTCATGTTATGCTGTCTTGTAGTTTCTTCCTAATCTAGTCTGCAACCAAGATAAAAGGCAGTCAATATTCAGCATTTAAGCTGGAAAAAAATTCAAAATTCCTTTGTTAAGCAGTCCATAAGGTTAAAACATATGAGAGATTCAATGTTGAAAAGATTCCTCAAACTCTCTGTCTATAGCAGGGGTATGACAGCAGATGTATGTTGTCTGCATGCCATTAATTTTATATTTCCTTGCTTTCTCACATTTGTTTACTTAAGTAGAAACTTCCTCTTGGATGGTCAGGCTTTCCTGCATTAAAATTTGTGAGGTATGTGGGTTTGTATTTTATCTATGTTGCAATATCCTTTTAAGGCCGTTTCCAAAGAGGCTAGTTTCATGCTTGTTGATAATTTTTTTTCGTGACTGAAGCTAAGAATCACCATTCCAATGCAGTGTGAAAAATGTGGCTATGTTTATTATTAACAAGACCATCTTACCAGATAATCTTGTCAATAATGCAAGTCACACCAGCGCATAAGATTTTCTTCTTGAAAAACTTTATTTTCTCTGATGTCTTTTCATCTTATGGGACTACCTTACAACTGTCACTCTATAAATTGCTGCTAAATTATGCAGAGGAGTTTGTAGACAGGCTTACTATAAAGTGAATTTTGCTTAATAATCAGTTCTGTAACAATTTTTATGAAAAACATATGGGAAAATATGTTTTGTACATGTTAATGATGTCACACAGAAACCACCAAAATTGTAGATATAAAGGGGATCACATAGCCTAGGAGAATTAGGGATCCTAATTCCTCCCCTAGTGCAGGATCCTGCATTTGTTTTTGTAGAATGTCAGATGGTTCCTTTCTGCCATCTCTCCAACCTGCCCAGGTCCTTCTGAAGGGCTGCACAGCACTCAGGGGGATCAGCCCAAAACTCCTCCCAGCTTTGTGTTGTCAGTGAACTTGCTGAGAAGGCATCTGGACCTTCATCCAAGTCACTGATGAAGAACTTAAACAATCCTAGGACTTCGTACTGAACTTTGGGGCACACCACTCATGACAGGCCTCCAACTAGACCCTGTGCTACTGATTATGACCCTCTGGGATCTGATGTTCAGCCAGTTCTCAGTTCACCTCACTGCCCACTAATCCTGCCTGTGAGGATGTTGTGGGAGACAGTGTTGAAAGCCTTGCTGAAGTCAGGGTAGACAATATCCACAATTCTCTGCTCATCCATCCAGGTAATTTTTTCATTGTAAAAGGCAATCTTGTTGGCCAAGCATGACCTTCAATGAATCCATGCTGACTACTGATCACCTTCTTATCATCCATGTGGATAGAAATGGCCTCCAGAATGCGGCACTCCATCCTTTCTAGGGATTGAGGTGAGGCTGACTGGACAGTAGTTCCCTGGGTTCTTCTTCTTGCCTTTTTGAAGACTGGGGTGATCTCTACTTTTTCTTCTTTTTCTTAGCAGAGAGAAAAAGGAACTAGAGTTACAACAAAAGGAAAATTTAATTGAAGCTTTTTAAAACATAAGGTGAAAAAAAACCTAATTTGAGGTACGTATAGTAAAAAAATAAGGAGGAATACCCTTGTGCCCTAGAAGGTGTGCAGCATGCAAGATGAAAGAAATGCTCTGTTCTCCAGGCAATGGAGATTTAGGGCTGTGGATATTGTTTCATCAACAGTGTGCCAGCATCATACAGAACAGTTCCAAATCAGATTGCCACGGGTAAAAGAGAACAATGTCTTGCTGTGCACCACTCTAGTCTTTCTGAAAGGTTTGATATAACATGTGAATTTAGGCTTTCTTTGGCCAAGTGATTCATTCCCAGCAGGAGAGATAATAAAGTCACCTTGCTAATGGCATTCTTCTACAACTTTTAATTCTTTTTTTCATATTCATTTTGTTTCGACAAATTGATTCCAGTTTAATGATTCATTTATGGTAGTTGCTTACCAGCAAAAGCAATATTCTGGCAAGAGCCTTGGATGGGTTTTCCTAACATGTCAGGTGTTACAATACATGCATTGGTTTCATTCCAGCACTTGGCTTCCATGCGAACACAACAGGAAGTAATCCTTCAAAATTTTCTTAAGCCTGTAATTCTTACTAATGACAGAACTAAGCTGTAATGATTCTGTATGTAGTCCAGCATCCCCCAGTTTGGTTTCTCAGAAGTAACAGAAAACAATCATAGCTTATATACAGATCAAGGTGGTATAGCCAAAATCAAATATGTCCTGAGCATGCTGCAATCAGTGTGAACACAACATAAAGATGGTTCAGATGGGCTTGTAGTGGAAGCATCAAAATTGCTGCTATCATTTGGTGTGCTGATAGGCCTCTTGTCTATGTAGTGGTTTTTCTTCAAAGATGACAAAATTCTTCAGAAAAACATTTGACCAAATTACAGAACTGACTCCTGCTCAGAAAATGGCAAGAGGAACCTATGTCTTTTATCTTGGATCACACAAAAAAGGCAGGACTGAATTTAATGTAGGCCAATGCAAAATGGGTGGTTCCAAGGCTTTTTTTTCTTCTTTTTCTTGTTTTGATTTGAAACCTTAATTATGTCAAAAATGCATTGCTTTTTTCCTAGTAATAGATGGATCTAGGTTTCCACATGGTCCAAAATCTGTGGAGAGGTCAGAATACTTTACTATGGTCTGATGCAGGATAATGGATACAGATTCAGTGTACAGATCCCTATTCAGCAGACTTTGGAACACACCCAAGTATTTATAATTTCCGTCCAAAATATGAAAAATACTAATGTTTTGATGCTACTTTCAGAAAATGCATTAATGCAGTTAAAATGTTTTGTATTCAAAAGCAAAAAAAATGGAGACTTACAAGTCTTTCTCCTCCCAGTCTTGTACTCTGCATGTCTATATAATCAATGAAAGTTATAGTGTACCCTTTTTCTTAAATATTCTTAGTTCTCTAACATGAAAATAGACTCTCTTTTTCTTTTCCAGAAAACATGTTTGACTAGTCAAGATAACCATGTTGCAACGGCCACTTTAGTGAATCTAGGTGTTGCTTTGCTGTATATTCAAGGGCCACAGGATAGTTAATATTACAGAGATAAGAAAAAATGTGATTGTTGATTGAAAATATGAGAGTTACGTTGTAGTTCACTTTTTATAGTTCAGTTCTTCTATATATTTTCGTAGCAATCTCACTTAGTAATAATTTCTTTTATAGTGCTACTGTCATGCCATGTTCAGAACCCTTCCCTTCTCCCCTTGCAAACATAGAGAAAAAGAGATCATTATTACAGAGAGGTTGATGTGACATCTACTAGCTTAGTTGTGATTAAGGTTTAAGCGGACATTTCCAAAGTTAAAATTCACTTCTTTCCACAGAAATGTAACTGATTCACACCTTAAAAGGCAAAAAGAAGGATAAATTGACCATTGTGAGCTTGCAATAGTTTAAGTATAAAGGTTAAAGCCAATTTCACTTAAATCAATACTAAAATCCATTTACTTCAGATTAAGTGGTGAACCACTGCAATTTTTCCGTGCAATAACCCACTTTTAAAATAATTATTGGGAATAGGAAAGTTTCTGATCCCACAGAAAGTTTTGATTAAAATGAAAAAAACACTAACCAAAATTTTTTCCCCCTTTTTTTCAGGTAAAAAAATACTAAACACTCATTATCTTCGTCATTTAAGTACAGCTAAATTATAAAGACAATTATTTCAACAAATGCTGTACCCCAAGTCCACATAAGCCTCAAACTGGGGGAAACTGTTTTATTTCCCTCAAATAGGGAAACTGTCAGTGTGTAAGATGAAAAGGAAGGGTGAAAGAGGGAGAAAAGGAAGTGTTACATTAAAAAGACTGCAAGGTACTTACAGATGTAATTTTAAAAAATAAAATTATAGTTAACCTGCATCCTCCCATTTTGAAAATGCGGGAGAATAAACATGAGAATAACTGGTAGAGGAGTAATACAGAAATAATGGAAAAGAAAGAGTTCACTGATCTCTATAATGACACTTTTCTCTCACAAAACGAAACAAAACCAAACCATACCAAAATACAAAACAAAACAAAACAAAACAAAAAAACCCCAAACAAGCAAAAACCCCCTCAAACCCCAAACAAGTTTACTGAATGTATATAAAACATATTTTCTTTTCAAAACATACTGTCAAAGAAGTGGTTTTCATATATTTTGTCAATTTTTTATCCTCCCCAGATACTTTTCTCATTATGCTTGAAGGTTTCCAGCATTAAGAATCCCATTTCTTCCTCAGTTCCTCATACAACCATGAGATTTAAGAGAATATTTTACAATTGGTGCTAAGAAGCTGGAGCTCCTGTATCATTTTGATTGTTTCATTAAGCTGTAGGAAATGCAAGTGTTTTTCTTTCTTTCCCCCTTCAGATTCTACTAATGTTTCATTCTGAAAAATCACCAAAAACCTTCCAGTGTTTGAAAGTTTCATTCTACCCAATATTGTTTGGAGAGAACCAAATCTCCACTTAGTAATGGAGAGGATGTTAACTAATATATACACAAAGCATGCTTTCCCCTTAGGCAGAACATGCCCTTCATTCAAAGAAAGAATAGTTGTGAGACATAGAAAGTAAAATTTAAGAGAAGCCTTTGCAGTCCCCTATGAAAATCACTAGAACTGAAGTGCTCATGAAATGCTGTCTGTAAGCTGAGAGTGCCTGAGATAGTTCTATCAATTTGTGCTTTTGATTTCTTAGATTTCCTTAGATTCCTTAGATTCCTTAGATTTCTATCTGCAATAGATCATCTAAACCAAGAAAATGCGGAAAAAAAAGGCAGTGCCACTATTACACCATTTTCCCATCTTCCCCATTAATTTCATTTACCAGGTGAAATTTTAAAGATCCTTGATTGTCTTTTATTATATGCTTGTATTTAATCTCATACAACAGTGAGTTGACATGGTTATGGATTTTTAGGAATCAGCATTATTAATTAGAATTTATTAGCTTTTACAATTATATATTTAGAAGTACTTCAAATTAAACACAGTTCTTACAATTCTGCATCCCCATAAATGAAAAGCCTTATCTAGATTCGTCTCTGAATATACGTGGCATGCTTAGGATGTATTGTGCCTTAAAGCATGTATCATGCTGTTGTCTCTGATGCTGTCAATTACTGACATGTCACTAAAGCACTGCTGTCACTTCCTAAAAACATGGTCTTTAGGGCCTGTCTGACTGTATGTGTGTGCAAGAACAGTGGCTAGCACGTTGTGGGTGTCACTGGAATACAAATGACTGTGATTCTATTGTATGTAGCACTTCTTTTGCTCAGTAATGCAAAATGTTGCATTTATCATTATGATTAAGGCTACAGATGTTCTCCATAGTGAGTACTGCATAGTGGGAAGCCTTACTGAAGGAGTCTAGCAGCTACCTAACATCTTGTTTTCAGCTGATCATAAAGGACTTTCCAGGGTTATAAATACCACAGGACTCATTGTGCAGATGGGGAAATTGAGGCAAAGAAAGATGAAGTCAGTGTCAGCTGAAGTCAAAAGAGTGTCTCCCTTGTTCGTGGAGTGTTGTAAAGAGCAGGAGAAAAAAAATGGAAACTCTTTCAATAATAATTGGTTCTAATTTAGATATTTTAAAAGTTTCTATACTTCAGCATCAACCATTATTAGGTCATCCCTACTAACAAGCTCTATTAAATTTTCTAGGGGTTTTTTTTGGTATAAATCATAGTATTTTTTTAAATGTATTCTAATACATTTTTTAATTGTATTCTAAATATATTTTTTAAGTATCAGATACATAGGACTCAAACTGACCTCTCATTTTCCTTGTGCAAATATTGTTGTTCATTTTAGAGAACAAAATTAAGAATGGGTATCTCTTATTCCTACAATAATTTTAATTTGACGGATTTTCAGAATTTAGAAGTATAGAAAAAACAGACATGTTTTCATATGTTCCTTACCAGTTTTCCTCAATGCAGATTTTCACTCTTTTATTTTTTTATTTAGAAATTTAATATAAACACCACTATCTCTGTCGCTTTCTTCCACTTGCGACATAAAGTTACTATCCATTTGTCTGCTCCCAGTTCAGTAAATGCAAACCTATGCCTTAATTAGGATAGATGTTTTAAATACATTTTTAGCTTAAAGCATGTGTGTAGGTGGTTTATAGAATACAAAATAGTGCTGCAGGTCTGGGGTTTACATGCAGAGTTTCTTTCTGCCTTGGAAAAAAAAAAATCTCAGTACTACTTTCTTCTTTCAAATTCCTTCTTTAAATATATTACAGCACAGAAATTATCGATTTAGTATACTTGTAGACTAAAGTTGTGTGTGTGAGTACATATACTAGTTAATTCTAAAGAAATACCATATCTATAGTCTGTTGGGTCCAGACATGAGGAACTTATATTTCATGGTACCATAAAAGATGGCCATCTGATATAAATTAAAATAGACATATTGTGTTTCTACTTTTTTTGATTGTCTACATGCTACTACTCATGGCAACATTTTCTATGCACCTTCCTTATGTATGTTATAAATTTATCTTTTCTTCTGAAATATTTTGTGCTCAAAATAATATTTTCTTACTAGTAGTATTTTCATTAAGAATTATTTTTAAGCTAACATCAGAGAGTCTGCTGCTTTAATCCTTGGAATGAATTAATCCACCTGATCTGAAATGTTATCTTAAATACACCTGTCCATTCTTTGCATGGTGGCAGTATTATGCAAATGATTTTAGGTGACAGGCTGTGGAATGGAGAAGGAAAAGAAGTTGTTACTTATTTTGTCTATTGCTTTGAAAAAAAAAAAATCTGAATTTAATCATCATGTCTTAAAAATAAATTACACTGACTGGGTTATCTTCGATGACCTATTCCAAAGGCTATTAGAATCCTGTAAGAACCTGTCCAGTAACTTTAATAGCTATTGATTAAACCTTGAGTAGACAGTGTTTTGCAGTACTATTTCTGTCTGGTATTCTGAAAATATCTTCCTTATTATACTCCCCCGAAACTGTTTATTCTCTTAGAAATAGCATGTGATTGGCACATTAAAGATTGCTATTTGAATTGCTCTTTTGTACAGTTATAGGCTACAGAGAAATGGGTCTATTATTGACATTTATGTTGTTCTATGGCTGCATAATTTGGATATTCTTACACTAACTGCCGTAAGCCACCATGTCTGGTTTCACCTGCAGTATTCAGTGAAGGAAAAAAAATCACCTTGAAGTAAACAGTAACCTCCAGACTGCAAATGAGAATACTCGAATGGTGCCCACATATACATGCGCAGAAACAAACATGCAAGTACAGCCCATGGGTTGAAGCCCTTATTAGGGGTCAAGATTACATAGCCTGAGATAGTTACAAGCATAAAAATGGAGCTCTGCCAATTTGTGATGAACTGCTGGACAATTTGGTGAACTAGAAGCTTGTGATAACATGGTCACTTCATCCATTCTCTGTGAGCATTTATTTCTGAGAAAAGTTCTAATGTTGCAAATTTCTTACCACTGCTGAACAAATTACTGTTTCTGATAATAAACACTACAAAATAACTTTTTCTTCCTGTGTTTGGAATGCACATTGTTTTACCGTAGTAGAACACTTGCTGTTGGCTGAAATATAGTCATACGCAAGTGTGTTTGTTTGGATACATGAAAACCTTACTTTAGAGTCCAACCCCTAAAATATGGGTATGTTAGCAGAAAACAGATGATAATCTACCTATGTGAACCAGGACTGCATTTAACTTTTGGGGGGGTGCAAGATATTTGGTATCTTAAATGCTAACATTAATAAGGACAAGAAATCTAGTTTGGGGTAATTTAGGAGATAATTTATGTCACAAAGCTTGTTTATTCTTTGTCTATTTATCTCACTCTTAATGAAAGGAAGTGGCTTTGTAAGCAGAAGAATACATTAAACAATTCCCATAGTTTCTAAAGACTCTCCCAAACAGTCCAACACAGCTTTTCTGTAGTATATGAAGCACATTCTAAAGCCTTTCTGATGAGCTGTGAAATAAAAATTGCGACCTAAATGTGGTCTTTCTGAAATGCGTTTTGAAAAAGAAATAAGTGCATCATTGTGTTAGACATCCTGTGCACCAAAACTCATGCCAGAATTGGGATTATTTTGGCATCACAAGTGCCAAAGACTTTTGCCATCTGTGCTTGCCCTTGTCTATATGTCCTACTCTGAAGGTTCATGCTTTGCCCTTTGCCTTGTGAAATGCAACTGCCCACAGTCCCTTGCTGAGGACCAAATCCACAGATGAGTTCAAACACCTTATTTAACATTTTTTGTGGTTTGCATTTTAAAGCATCATCTGTTTTCCCATTACTAAGAATAGCATTATTTTTGCTAGCAGCATGACCACAATGACTTTTACACTAATTCCTGTTTAAGTCTCATTGCTGTTTATGCACTTTGCTGATGCTATTTAGTAGTTACAGATCCCTGTTTTCTGAAATATTCCATGAATACAATGGGCCATATCTCTAAATAAAATGCACAAAAAGGATTCTGCATGAGTTATGTATACCGAATTTCTCTGTTTACCTCCCTAAGTTTTTTTTATATTATAAAACAATTATATATGGAACTGTATATCTAAATCTCAAGTATTACAGCTTAAATCAAAAGAAAACAGTTTCTGGGAGGACAAAACAGTCAGACAACCCATGTCTCAAAATAACTGACCCAGAAACAACTCCAAAACCACCAATGCAGCAGCATCTGGAAACCTGTGAAGAACCAGATGCTGCTGCAAAAATATCTTCCACAGTTTGACATTTGGTGCTGTGACTGACATCCAAACTACTGTTTTACATATAAGGGAACTTACCACCAGTTTTGTGCTACTCCTCTTTTAAGAGAGAAAAACACTATATAACATGATTTAAGACTTCCAAGTAGTTCATGAAGAGAGGAATGACAGGCAAAATGAGCATTCGTAAACAAAACAACCCAATAATTAAAGCATCTTGCTGTGTACTTCAGCATTTTCAGTCATTTTAACATAGATGAACTCCCATAGAAACTCCAGATCTGACCCAAAGACCTGGCATTAATTCTCAGGTTTTCTCTAAAATGCTATAACAGCATTTAAACTATACCTGTCAAATTTCAGAAGACCTTGGAAAATTGACATTTTTTATTGTTATATGTTTACTGAACTTGGAAATTTACTTAAAATCAATGCTTAAAAAAGACTTTTAACTCAGATGGCAATATGTATCACTGGTAATCATTTTTAAATTATCTTTCTAATGTCACTGTGTTCCCTTGGAAATACTTGCTTTCCCTTACCCAGAAGCAGATCACTTGGTGAGGCGAACTCTGATCTACTTCAGTTTTACCCATTCTCCTTTCTTTCTTCTTTTTATAAGGTTTTTCTTCTATTATAGTCACCAAAACCACTCATCAAGCAGAGAAGAAGGAGACTGACCTTGTTCATACATTGCAAGCAGGGGTTTAGGTAAAAGAGGCTCAGAGTAGGATGAGAAAAAGCAGACTAAAATGAGTAGGATGAGATAAGCAAGTTAACAGCTGATGTTTTTCTATTAAAAATAAAGCAATGAGCATATATACAGGAACATTGAGCCAATCTTTCCTGAGCTAATTTGCACTAAGATTTAAAATTAATTAATAATTTTCTACTTGTTTACAAAATTGCTATGAGCTAAGTAGCTGTTTGCTTCATCACCCAATAACAACTAAAATAGTTAAGAAAAAAATTACAAGAAGTCATATAGTCCTGCCTTTGCTCCTGGCAAAAATGTTGCAAACTGGCAATTCCTGTGGCTCAGCCAAAATGCTGTAACTAGTTAAGCTAAATTCCACAAATGTGTAAGCACCTTGGCTAGCTTGTGTGTGCTGTACAGACACTCACAAGGAGAGGAAAGAGAGGCCAATCCTTACTGTAGGCATATCAGGAAATCACAATGGCAGATTCTTTACTTTCTATTAATTCCCAGTTTCTTTAAACCATTTTAGCCTTGAGCACATGCTCAACTTATTCTGAGTGGTGTCCTGAATAGTTAAGAGGCCACTTGTTATTTTAGCAAGAGAAGGACTGGCAACTTACTATAGTTGTAGGTAGCAAGGGCTATGCTGAGACTGAGGCTTCCTTCATCAAGCTCAATTGCCTTGCTGTTACTTTGTATTTTCCCCATCTGTTAGTAGCCACCTGTTATATCTAATCCTGATTCCTGATTAGGGCCTCTTGACACCACTGCAATAAAAAATAAATGGCAGTCAAAATAAGACCGATGAGTTTTCAGGATGCAATGAATAAGTGCATTATGCCTGCATTCATTTTCTGAGTTAAAAACTGAAAAGAACCAAACCAAACCATAGATTTGACAGACTTTTTTATTTTTCCCCCCAGAACAAGAGGTATTGACTGCCTTACATATTTATTCCTCAGAGATGATTGCACTTGGTGAAAATGATGCTAAGATCTTAAAAACTGACTAATGATCTTTGGTTTCCCAGTTGAGGTCCTTTAGATAGACCTAAATGTGCTTTGGAAGAGAAGAAAAAAAAGACCTTATAAAAAACCTGAAATCACTAGCCATTTTTGGATAATCTTGGTCTAAGAAAACACCCAAAGTAGCAAACGTCTCAATTAAATGGTTTGGTTTCTAAGCAAAACCTAAACGTTTTCCCTGATGAAATGAAAAACAAGATGTTTTCAGACATTCCTGGGACACTGATATATGAGGAAAAAATTGGTACTGACCTCATAAACCCAGTTTATGTGGTTGCTTTAATCCAGGGATTGAAACTGAAAAAATGACCCGCCTCTGCACTCTCTACAATGTGCTGTGACTTAAATGCATAGCTGAGATATAAGTTTCCCAACCAAATTCTCAGAAAAAAAATACAACAGTGCCAAGAACAACTCCCCATCTCCTGTCTGAACCACAGGAACACATTACAAATTTTACTTTGTTTGTTTTATTGCTTACGTTTTTGGCATTTTCCTTTTTTGTTAAAAATTAAATTGGTTTATCATTTGACTGTACACTCATTTTTGTTTCATTTTTTCAATTTTCTTGTGACTGAAGTAAACACACTGAAATAGAACCACAATGAGCATTTTTATAAGTACAGCAAATGTACCCTGTGATTCTTTCCTATCTGTAATTTGGAAAGCTCCAAGTGGTAGTAAAGAAAGAGTTCCCAGGCTGAAAGTTTGATGGAAATTGGGTCACTTCAATCATTTAGTACAATGGCCAGCATGGCTAACCTGGAGGTGAAAACTGACCTGGAGGTGAAAACAGTCCTAAGTAGGCTCTTATTAGGTGAACATGCAGAATGGTTCAAGGCCCAGGCAAAAGGAGGTATTTTGGCCAGTGTGGTGCAGCTGCAATTTTAGAATTTGAAAATTCCGTAATGGTCACTTGAAGGGCATGAATCATCTGTCTGAGCAGATGTTCAGCAGCCACCCAGCAGGGAACAGGTCTCTTTCCCTGAGATTCAGCACTCCACATGTGCTCCAGTTGTTTGTCCCTGCCTGGCAGCTTTCACAGCACTTTGAGTATTCCTGTTGCACACCTTCCTGCATACACTTCCCTGCAACCAGCATCTGGAAAGTCGAAATGCACTGGCCCAGGGTGTGGCTTGGAAAACTGATTGCTTTGTTGAATTGGAAGCTTTAACCATGGCAGCTGACTGCAAGTATCAGGCCAGGTTTTTTCTCCCTGTTGCACTGCAGCTTTTGCCCACGTAGGCAAAATGCAAAGTGCATGCAGGGACCCACTGATTACTTCCTAGTCACTGCATCTACAAACCGAAATTTGCGTTGGCAGCAAATCTATTGCACCTAGCAGTTAAAACCTTGTCATCCCAGGCACGTTTCACAAAAGCAGCATGATTGAAGTCTTCATTCCACCTTAATGTGGAGGAAAAAGCACGTAGCTTGTGTTGTTGAGCATGGAATCATAATACTAATATGTTCTAGAAAAGCCAAGACTGTAGTTTGCCATCCTATTCCCAATTGCCTACAAATAGTGCACACAACATCACCGTACTTATAATTTATTGATTCCCATGTGTCTTCAAGAGAGCTACAGCATAGAAAAGTTATTGCTCCCTATATATTCCCGCTGAACTGTGTAATCCAAGGCATTTATCTCAATATCATTTTGCAAAGTCAGGTTCAAATGGGTAAATAATACCCATCTACTCACATCGGCTCTATTTGTCTTATCATCTTTTGTAGTATCTTACTTTATCAAGAAACCTACTGCTACATAGGATGGGTGAAACTGCTACCTAGGATGGGTAAAGAAATTTAAGCAGTGCTCCTTCATTCATCATATTCATCTGCAAATTAGAACAGTCAGACAAAACTTATTTGAACTTAGTCAAACCAATCTGGCTTGAAAACTAGCCTGGCAATACTGTGGGAACCAGCGTATTTTGTGGTACTTCTGACACAGTCCCTGCCAAAATCTTGTAGTTCATGAAAAATGAAAAGGAAAAACCAACTAAAAATCTTGAATGTGAGGAAATGTTCAAGTAATTTCTTCTTTTATCCGCATGGGATTGCTATTCCCTGGTCTCTGTCAGTGAACAATAAAAATACAAGATTGCTAGATGAGTGTAAATGAAAATCCTTGTATTTGGGGAGCGAGATTTTCAATTCCTCATTGAGGATCAGCTGAGTTTCATTGAAAGACACTGTAAAACCTGATCTTCCATTAGGGTCCTGAGTTCTGATTACTAAAGCTTGCATGTACTGAAAGTCAAACTGGGCTGTGAGGACCTGTTTGCCCATCCCCATGCAGTAAGTATAGACCATGCAGCCACTTTCTGGGAAGATGTCCCAACTACCTGTGATTCATCCCTCTAGCAGGATCTCGTATTTAGCTGTGACCAAATGTTTTCATTTTTCCTCTCCTTTTGCCTTTCTGAATTTGTTGGTTTATTTGTCTCCCAGGTTGTTCACAGATTTTTCATTTTATGAGTGAGTGGCATGAAAAGAATCAATGAGATCAGTTATTTGAATAGTATCTTGTCACATAGGTTCATGAACACCTTTCCCTGTCTACCAGTTTTGCTAATCTTCTTATTGAAAAATTCAGCATTCATTAAAGCAGTAGACAGTATAATTTAACTATGTAGAAAAGAGAACAGTCTGAGACCATCCACTAACCCCAGGCTAATACATCAGAATGATTTTGCAATAGGTTGTAGTCTAGCTGGTATCTTTGTAGAAAGAAAAACTCAATGACAAACAGATCACATTTCCAAAGATTGTTACTAAAAATTAATACAGAATTCACAACCCTCAAATGCACTTATACACTGAAAGTTAGTACAATACAGCAAATAATATTAAAGAAGAAATTTTAAAAAATTCCAGGAGGTTGACTGGTGAGGAAGAGATTGGGAAAAAGTACAGGTACAAGTGAGTAGTAATTTAAGTTACAGCACAAGACCGTGAAAAATGAACGAAATAAAAATCCAATAAAACTACCGAGAGATGCTTTTAAAATATTTTAATATTCCATAGGAGGCCTCAGAGATAATGGGGTAATGTGCTCGATGGCACACTTAAGGGACATGAGGACCTTGTTAAGCTACAAGCTTTTTTTTCCTGTCGGCCTTCAGCAAAAGGTGATGAGCTGTTAACAAATCCTTGAGCAATTTTTTGCAAATGTTTAGAGTGAGGTTTTGTCAGATATGAGAAGATAGTATGGGAACACTACAGTTACAACTGTTTTGTTAAATAGGCTGATGCTTCAGGGATGATGAGAATAAGGCTGACTCTGAATCCTGCCTGCTTTATTTTACATTGTGAATGTCAGCAAGAGTCTATGTATTGCAAGTTGTCATGCTCTGTGGTATGGATGTCCTCTGACAAAGAATGTTTCCAGATAACAGTTTTCAGGACACCTTTATTATCTGATCATATAAATTCCTGAGGGTTTCTACCTATTAAATATTTCTGATGTGTCACTTGTCTTCTTGGAATAGAAATAGGAACAGGGAATGTCTGAACTCTGGTAAATTAATTGCCCATTACTGCCATTCAATGCCTTTTATTTTTCAAAGATTTACTTGATTTGGGTTGGGTTTTGGTTTCCAGACTTTGCATTTGCATGAACATAGTAGTTCAGGTCCTAGACGTTCAGTGATTTTGTGATTGAGTCCTCTATGAGCAGTTAAATTAGCATTAATGTGAAGACACTACTTCACTCTCAGCATCCTTACACCTTGTTGTCATTTTGGGGGTATTTACATTTTTTTTCATTCTCACATACTCTTTGTGAGAAGACAAAACTCTCTGTGTGTGTAGTGTGCTAAGATGATTCTCAACACACACACTTTCTTTCCCAGTTGCTAGTAATGTCTTTTGGGGTTGGTTGTCATGTTGGATCAATATTAGAAAGAATTGTGTTAGCAAAGTCATCTATACCAGCATTGAAACGTGCAAAGACAGAAATAAACGACAATGTGTAACTCAAAGATGCATGTAGGTACATTTGTCAAATATGCCTACATTGCACCATTCATTCAAGAGTTGCCTTAATTTAATTCTGCAACCTGCTGCACGGTATGGAAAGTCTTGACCTCACACACCTCTTGGTACTCCTTCACTACATTCTTGGATATTTTTATGCTGTGCACTCTCTTTAGGACAGGAAATTTATTGTGAGTGACTTTGCTGTGATGTATTAACAGAAACATGATATAACTAATGATATTGCTAAAACAACATGCAGTGAGTTATTGCAATACATCATCAGGACTCCTTGATATCCATCTGAAAGTTCTGAGCTTTGCTATGCTCTCAAAATACTCTGATCAAGTGCTGTGTCAAAAGGTGAGAATCCCAATTCATTGCACAAACCTCTGAAAAACTGTGAATAGAATAGAATAGAATAGAATAGAATAGAATACAATACAATACAATACAATACGAGTTCACTGATTAGTTTTGCTTCATAATGAATTAATAACCGAGGAAAAATTTTTCTTCAAAAGAAATCTTGCATAACACTAAGAGATGTATAAAAACTGCAAAGAAAAATTGTTTCATTCCTATGAGCTCTTTTGAGGAAATCATAATTACAGCAGATATTTAGACTAAGTAGTGATAGTGTGTTAAGGTACTTTAAATTCATTTTTGTAAAAATCACAGATCTGTTTCTATCTCGTTTTCACAAAAAGGAGAGATAAATTTTAGCTGTGCACTAAAAGCATTGAGGTATGTGAAGAATGTGGCAATATACCACCAATTACCAATGTGAAAAGATGTAAGGGAACAAATTGGGCAGCAATAAGGACAAGATTGTGCGTAATTAGGTATGTGTATGAAAAATTTGAGATTATGAAGTAACAAAAATCATAGCTGAGTTGCAATATTTAGGAAAAGAAGGACTGAAAAATTCAGAGAATTTTGATAAATTAATTGGAGTAACTATGGAAGATTAAATTAACATCATCAATGTTAATTGGAAAGAAACAATGAGCTACACTGATGTGAATAAGTCCTAAATTAAGTTAAATTTCTTTAAAAATGAAATTAGCAAAGAAAATCTCTTTTACGGACAGTGAAGTGAGATATTGTACTAATAAAGTGACTCAGGGAAAAAAATATAACGGGAAGAAGAAGGAAAGAGGGGAAAAAATCACAAATGAATGGGAAATTCGAAATTATCAATCTTAAGTTATCGCCAAAAGATAATTTAGAAAGAACAAGAAGCATAGTAATTAAACATAATAGATTTGTTTAAAGAGTGCCATGTGAAGAAACATTTATCAAGAATAATAAACGGTAATACAGTGGAGTAATTAATAGCACCATAGAATGTTATGGGTTTGAAAGGGACGTTAAAGATCACCTAGGGCAGGGACACCTTTTATTAGACCAGGTTGCTCAAAGGCCCATTCAAACTGGCCTTTAATACTTCCAGGGGTGGGGCATCTACAACTTCTCTAAGCAACCTGCTCCAGTGCCTCACCACCCTCACAGTGGAGAATTTTTTCCTGATGTCTAATCTAAACCTACTCTCTGTCTGTTTAAAGCCGTTCTCCCTTGTGCTGTCACTACATTCCAGTAAAAAGTCCCTCTCCATCTTTCTTGTAGGTCTCATTTAGGTACTGAAAGGCTGCAAAAAGGTCTCCCCAGAGCCTTCTCTTCTCCAGGCTGAACAATGCAACTCTCTCAGCCTGTCTTCATAGGAGAGGTGCTCCAGCCCTCTCATCAGCTTCAAGGTCTTCTCTGTATTTGTTCATAATAACTATGGATGAAAGATTTATTGTATGGTTCTATTTTGCTTTCTATCTTGCACTCCTTTGAAAGAAAATGCCTAATAGATTAAAAATAGTAGATATTTTGGTCTAAATGAGCAAATTACCTGTGTTTTCCCATTGCATTTTATATGGGAATGTAGATTGAACAATGTTTTATTGAGACAAATTGCTTAGTATTGCAAATACCCCTTTTCTGAGGAGTATTGTATGTATTTCTACATACAGTGAAAATAAATACATTAGTTCTGGTGTTTATGTCACAAATAGAATGATAACTATCTTAGATCGGAAAAACTGCAATCTAATAAAGTACTGTATAATCTTTGTTATGATATGTGAAGTATGACTGTAGGAAGAGCATAAGAGACCAGGATGATAATTTGACTGGGATAGTATTTATATTTCTCTAATGACAAAATGGAAGAATATCGTCAATTAAAGGTGTGCCTTCAAGCAAGAGATTAGGCAGATTTTTGTATTTGCTGCATTTAAGGCAATTGGAGGTATAGCTCTTTCTGTGCCAAATCCTTTTAAACATGTATTAGTTTCAGAATTAATGGAATTAGTTCTTTTCAAAAGCATTCAGATACAACTTATGTCCTTGATTTTGGTGGATTTGTCAAATTCAGTAATACTTAGTAAGCTCCACTTAGTTTTGAGTTAAAACAACACAAAATTAAATGACCATACAATTTTGATTTTAAAATGATAAATACCTTCATGGGTTGCTTAGACCGTCACAAGTGTTTGTATTACCCTAGCCTAAAGGTCAAGTTGATAATAGATCTGGGTTTATTGAAAACATTTAAGACCATTTGCACAATCAAAATGAAAAGCTTTTCAGGTTTTTCAATCACAGAATTTATTTTTGGACAGTTGTTGTTTAGCTTTAGCATTTTACAATGCCGAAGTATGTTTAATGTCTGAAGAAACAGCCCAGCAGTAACAGATCTGAGGATCTGACTGTTCTTGTGCCTTTGGAACCCTGATAAAACACGATAAAAAGCAGCACCCGCGTTTCCCCAGCAGCACGGCACTGCTACATCTGGCCAGTAACCAGGCAGCAACAGTGGAGTGCAATTACAGCTACTGCCTGCCTGGCATCTTCTGTTATCCATGTCCCTGTGAAAAAGATATGATGGTTAGTTCTACCTAAGTAAACTGAGAGGGAAGTGTACTTAAGTTCTTCTTAAGTGACTGAATAGAGGCCAAGATCCAGTACTTGATTAAGAAATATACATTAATACAGGCATATACCTTACAAATAAATTTAAAGCACTGGTTTTAAAAAAAGAAACAAAATAAACTCAGATATTGGGCAAATAATTTTAAAATTTGTTTTACATAGATCATTGCTTTGTAGTTAAAACATTTTTTGTGGTTTTTTTCTTCTTTTTTTTTTTTCTTCTTTCTTCTGTCAGCTTTCTTTTTTCCTTACTTTTTCTGCAGTTATATTTTTAATCAGAAATTCATATTTTATCACTATGGTGTGATAATCCATCACAATTTTTCTGTATTCTATTTTAACTCTTATAAGTACAAAAATCATTAATATGACACTATGAGTGAGTCCAAGTCCAGAAAGACTGGACTCAAAACTGCAGCAGTATTATACAAGATCATACACTTTCAATAAAGACAGCATGGGAATGGTTATAATATAACTGTACTAGATGTATGGCAGACAACCAAATAAGAATAGGCATATGTTTGTTTCATACTGTAGTTAGGTAAACGACTTTGTTGACCTTCCTGAAAAAAATCTGGTTACCTTTTTTGTCATTTTCTAATATTTTTTTAAAGAGAAATATTTAGTTTTACCAAAGCTTGTTTGAAATCAGTAATTAATTATCTGTAAAATAAATTTGTTTTGAATGAGTTCCAACAGATGTGGCTTGTTTTATCATCTTTAGTTTCTGTTTTCTGTACTGCAAGTCATAAAAGAATGAAATGCCTACAGAATGGCTTTGCCAGGTGTAGCTATGTAAACAAATGACATCACATATTAGCACTTTGAAATAAAAAAAAAAAAAAAAAAAAAAGCAGCATAATCATCCTTATATTGTCTTTTGTGGTTCTTGAGACGGGTTTTTGATCGAAAGAATAACATAACTGTGACATTCACAGCAAAACTAAGTTGAACACAGTCTGAAAAGCCTCGCAGGATAAATACAGGGCTTGGTAACTATACTTTCACCATTAGTGATCAAACCAGGTAAAAGTCGGTAAAGATATTGGTGCCTGAGTTTAGCAACACCCATTCTGCAGACCACACATATTTATCCTAAGAAAGAAAACCAAATATTAGCGCTGTCAGTGAGAAGGAGCGTTGGCTCCACAGTTTTCCTAACTGCAGTATCTCCAACAGCCACTGAGGATTTAATCCTTTTTATCAGTGTTCACCAAATCCTCTGACTTTTGTTGCACATACAGGAAATTAAAAAGATAAAACTGAAACTAATAAGGAGAGCAAAGTATGACAACCTCCTATGAACAATATGCTCAGTCTTGTAATTCAAAGCCAACAACAGTGGGTAAGTATTTTTTTACGAGATCTGGTCTTCTGGGATTTAAGGTGCTCATTTCCAAATAAAGTAAAATATATGGGAAAATTCTTTAAGCATCTTATTGGAGGATAAAAACGTGAGAAATTCACTGTACACAAAAAAAGTCATCTAAATAAGGATTAAATCCCACCTTAACACCACTTTTTGGGATTATTTTTTATATTTTTCCCACCAAGGGAATCTAGACATAGCTAGTCAGAATAACCCAACAGTTTGAGTAGCCCATACAAAACACTTTAGCTAGATGTTGTCTGATATATATGTTTGAGTTACATTTAGCAAAGAGGATATTCAGCAGATTCACAAACTTTGTGTCTAGCATGGGAAATGGGAGGTTTTTCAAAGTTTGTTGCTAAAAATTCAAGCTCACCACAAACAAGTTGTCATTCCTAGGATTGAATTATTCCTTTCTATTTCTAGCACTATTAGTGCCAAGAAATGGCACTGCTTCCAACTGGTGTCTATAAAAATGCCTACTAATATTTTCACAGAATTTGTCAGAATAAACTATATAAGAAGGAAGTGCCTTTATTGCTGTCACCTTTAGGTAGTATTCAACCTTGACTCAATTTCTCAGAGTTGGTTACTGCCTTATTTACATTTACACCCACAGGATTTAGGTGGTAACATTCCAAGAGCCCAGAAAAATATCTTCCAGTGAAGGCAGTCTGTGCACTTCAATTCCTGCTGTCTCTGGTGGGTCTGAGCAAAGGCTGGTTTAACTGAATCAGAGAATATTCACTGCAAGAATAAGGAAACATTCCTGTGCTTGTCATTCCGCTCTTGCTTTATTGTCTGAACATAACTAAGTGTAAAAGCAAACACATGTTTTGCAGACAAGCTATTTTTGACAAGCAGTATTTCCAAAATTAAATTTCAACCCATGGCTCAAGCCAGACACCAGTTTATTGCTCCATAAGATGCTTCATTGTCCTAGATGCACAGGAAGAAAACCAAAGTTCAAGGCATGAGTTTGGGACATAACTTTACTAATTTAACTACTATGGGAACAAGCAGCAATAGCCTGCACAGTAAAGAGCATGAATTTTTCTATAAGTATTTCCACAACCTGCTGGACTTACATAAAACCCTGCCACCCCACAACTGAATCCCAGACCTATTGCTTCCTGGTCCATTTCTTCCTCAACATTCTGATATGGGCAGAGGAGAGAGGAAAAAGGGTTTTTCTTGTCATTCTACACATCAGGAGCCACAAGCACATTCTCTCTTTCCTTTAGGGGCTCTTGCCACTTGAGCCTGTTCTAGCAATTTCACATTGTCAGGTAAAAGGCATGGAACAAGTACAAATTGCACACCTGCTACTTGTAAAGTGGCAACTTTTGAAGCTGCGTCTCCTGTCTTGAACATTGGCTTCAGGCAGCTGCAAAGAAGGTCACCCACCGGTGTGTGAAATCAGGTCCTTCCTTCTGCCAGGGAGAAGCAATTAGTGAAGTCCAGAAAAGACCCAAAGACGCTGTCTTGTGGCAGGACAGAGAGTATAAAAGTGCATGAAGCTGGGAGGAGGCAGCTTACACACTCACTTTCTCTCTCATGCAGGACATGAGGCATCCCAGCACAAAGGCATCCAAGGTAGGAATTATAATTTTATTATATTCTGTCCCATAATAAGACATGGAAACATTGTTGCACTATCATATGAAATTAAAATTATAATACATATAAATTTCGGACCATCCATAAATGCTAAGCAATTAAAACTGATTGACAAGTCCATTGACAACAAACTATGCAGTTTGTGTTCATGATTCAGTGTAACTATCCAACCAAGTTGAAATCCATTGTTTCATTTGACCTCCTCTTATTTATCTGTAAAAAAAATAATAATAATACTTCTCACCTTAGTAAAGTATTTTTATTTTGTTCCTTGTCCTGGGAAAAATAATATCGAATAGACTACTTGCCTTTTGGGCAGTGATGATGAAAGGCTGACTTGTGCCCACCCATTCCTGTGACCCAGAACTTCAGAATGCTAGCTAATAGGTTAGGTCTAATTTTTATCTCAATATTGTCAAATTAAAACTGGAGTAAGTACATTTTCATAATTTAAGACTTGCTCCAAAGCATAATATAAGGGAAACGAGTATCCCAATTGATGTTATTAGGCTTGTTCCAAAGCATAACATAAGGGAAAAGAGGCTTTTAATTGATGCCATTCACCTTGGGATCAAATACAATACTAAAGTTTTCACCTCAAGCATATCATTATTCATATCTATAGCTTAGATAACATCAGAAAAAATATTATGGTTGCAGTTTATTCAGCTCAAGCTATTGTTGATTGCAATAACTGGTGACTTAACAGAACTATCTAAGCTTTTCTTGACACAGTCCAGGAAATATATTAAAGTAGCCAGCCTATGTTACTTCAAAAGAGTATTAATTATTCCTTAAAATTAATATTGCAGAAAGTAGTCAAAAATAAAGTGAATACTTCAGATATGAGTTATAATATGAATAATATTCCTAGATTATTCCTTATTGTCACATTTAGATGGAAGATGTTTACAAAGAATTGAAACTATGGCATCAATACATCATAGTCTAAAATGAAAACTGAAAATGATCTGAGAGGGAACCGAAGAGGTAGGTTGGAATATTTGTTCCAGAGAAGACAAGAAAAAAATTAAGGAAAAAGGCATCCTTCCTCTCCAAGTGCACGGTTGAACTGTAAATCTGAGAAAGTCTGTCATTATGTCTTATTAGTACTTCTTTGTTCTTAAAAATGAGATTAGATGATGCATTGAAGTTAGCATGGGTTTCTATAGAAATGTCCCATTATCTCATGAATATATCACTGCAGTATAGAGAGGATTTTATCTAATTTGCCTGAGAAAGGAAAGGGTTGATCATTTACAAGTGAGCACAAGAGAGGATGATGGAGCTGATAATAACCAGCCAAGTATGTCCTAAGAAATGGTATAGACTTAATTTGAGAATACATTAATTTTGCATACTTTCAGTGTCTGATATTTGCCCATTAATATTAAGACACTTGCCCAGCCCAAATAGAAGAATAAATTTGCCTTATTTTAATATATTTTAATTTTATAGCTATTAGATTAGTATATCCAACTGCCTTTATTAGCTATAATGATAGAGTGTTCTGAATTTATAGATATTTTTATAAAGCTGTGTCCTGGTTCTGGCCAGGACAGAGTTAATTTTTGCAGAAACCAGGAGGGGGCATGGCTAGTACCTGGAGATTTTCTATGCAATCTCACCTCAGTGCCAGGGTCCAGAGGAAGGGAGTCTCCTTTGGGAAGAAGGGGTTCCAGTCAAGTAAAAGTGTCAGAGGGAGTGGTTGAGTAACCCATGTTCTGAGCTGGAGGGAGCAATTGGGGTAAAGTGGCTGTGGCTGGACTGTGGGTCAGGCTAAACTCCACAGTGAGAATTTTGCGTGTGAATCACTCTGTCTTTTGTACACATTTCAATGAATATTTTTGCTGTTACTGTTCGTTTTCTTTCTTATTTCAGTTTGAAGTAAATTCTTCTATCTCGATCCAATGATCTTTACTTTTTGTGCCTCAAATCCTCCTCTCTGGCCTGCCACAGGGGAGGGGGGAGTGAGAAAACAGCACATGGTTTGTAGTGTCTCAGTGGGAGCACTAAACTGGGGAGTACCTTTCCTAAACTCTGTCAAGCTGTGAGGTCATTGTCACATCTCAACACATAATGACTTTGAAAGATGGTAAAAGCCTATGTTTTACTCCTCTACAGTTACTCTGTTCAGAGAAATAAGTTCTCGTGCATTTTGATAAGCGAGACAGTGAAATTGTGTTTTCCATTTACACCTGACAGAAAGTCAGATTTGTACCGATAACATTAAGCGTCTACAAGAAAACCATTAGAGGAGATGCAAAGAGTTTAAGTATTATTAATGCATTCATTCAACTTCTTTATCAGTTTCCCACACTTCTAAATGTCAAAGCCAACTATTTCATATGCATTACATTGTTGCCAGAACCTTTGAAGAGTAGCTGACTGCATCTCAGTCCATCTAAGAGATTGATGAATTATGGCTAGAGACTAGAAAGAGGGAAACCTGTAGAAACACTACCAAAATCAGTTCAAGTTGACAGCATCTCCCACAGAACAAAGAGTTTACAGTCAGTCCTGTTGAAATAGTTATAAGACCTCAACTGATATGAAATAATTATTCATCAATGTCTTCATTTATTTTCCATTTTTAAGACCTTAAATAATGTTATTCTCTCTGGAAGTCTGGTTTTCTCCTAAGTCTATGTGCTAAAAAGAAAATAGACCCAAACTCTTCCAAAGGAACTCTCTCCTGAAAGCTCCTTCTGGCCTTTGTGCACCTCCTGGATGTACAGCTGTTTGGAAAGACATGGGAAGGTGTTGCATTACTACGTAGGGTATTGCAGATGAAGGGTCAGTTCTCGCACAGTTAATATCACACATGCCAAATGTTAAACTTAACTGACACATAGAATAGATCCAGCATACCTTGGTACTCCAGACATGTGAGTATCCTTGCCATGTCTGTATTATGCATTCAAATGGATGGAGATTATAGACAAACAGATACTCTCTCTAATCTAAATCAAGACAAAATTTCTGGCTTGAAAGAAATGTTCAAAACATGTTCAGGCAACCCCTATAAATGTATATTTATGTAGCATAGGACATTGGAAAGCATAGCTCTTTGGGAAGATCCTCACATTTCACTTCTGCTAGAAAGTTACTTAGAAACAGGGAAGAGAAGAAGACTTCAATTTTTGCAAGAGAAATAACTATAGCATAGATTGTGCAGCATGATCAAATGGATACTAGAAATAGATGTAGGTAGTATGAAAATACTGCAGAAATGAAAACAGCAATAAAAAAAAAAATAGTGAAATTTTAACTCATTCATCAGCAGATTTTTCTAGTTTTGAAGTAATTACAGTTAAAGATGAGGTTAGTCCAACATGGAAATTATACTTTAAAATCCTTGATTAGACTTTCAGTGAAGACAAAAAAGAACAGAAAAGAGCGTTAAGAAATCATCCTCCATCCTAGGCTATTAATCGTCACATCAATAAAACAAAACCTGAAATTAAAACATTATTCTATTTCATAGCTGTAAGTGGCACTACTTGGGAAAACTATCTGAAATTGTCCCTAAATATTAACGTGAAAATAAAATTCAGTATTCAAGGGAAAACATACAATGCAAATGAGGAAAAAGATGGAAAAGCTATCTTTGGACACCTTAATTAAAGGAAATATCATTGACACTTCCAACATGCTTTGAATCCACCAGGCATTAACTTGTCACTAATTTTACCTCTGGCTCGTAGACCCAAAGTTGCTTAAGTTACAAGGAATAAAATCATGTGAAGATACAGGTTAAAAAATATTCAGTTCAAGATATTTTAGGTATTTTTTGCATTGCTGAAGTATTAACTAGTATACAGAGAAATGCATGTGGCTGTCTGTGATCTCTCTTTATATGGCTGGATATAAAAAAAAATTACAGTTTCCAGATTTATACTTTTTGTGTGTCTGTGTGGAAAATTTGAAAGAGACACCAGTACCTGAAAGAATTTTCTAGTTGGAGGTCATATATGCTGTACCCACATTTTTGTAGGGGCAAGATGTGATGTCCTCTTAAAAAATGTGTATGAGGAATTGAGTTATTGGGAGGGTTTCCAGCACCCTAATGATTCAGCTGTCTGTGTCCACATTCTCCGCTGCTTTCCATCCTGCCTTCATAGTCTCCTCTTGCTTCAGCCATGCTGGCCATGCTCTTTGTCCTTCACTGCGTATCATACACCATTTATTGAAAAATACTGTCATTTAATTTTCTTTCTGTGAGTCAACTATGAGATAAACCAAATGAGGCTGCTCCGACATAGCACTAAATAAAATTAGAACTCCTGATGAGATTCTTTCTCATCTGTACTATTTTAAATTAACACAACATCTTACATCCCATAAAACAAAAATGTATTTTTGTCTCTATTCAAGGAGTCCCATTTGGAAAAAAACAAATTAGAAAGACAATTACCACAAGAGCTTTTGGAATCTGGTGAGAATAAGTAAAAGAAATGTTTACTAGTTTGTACCAGCAAAGGTAAAATTCTCTTAGAGCCTGCTCGTGTCAAGTTTAAAGAAATTTCACAAGCTTAAAGTTGTTTATAACATATGTCACTCTAATACATAGAACTTTGTATTAAAAAGCTAATCTTTACTTTCCCTTTTTCAGACCATCAGTATTCACTGTTCTAGTTCTTAGTTTCACTTTCATCTGAGACTGTTTGTTTGCATACATAATATTTATTGGTGGAATTAGGTCAAATCCTGATATCTCAAAAATCTGTAAAATGTATGCCTATACTCCCATTCAAAAATAGTAAAAAAATTTTCACAACTTTCATTTATTCCACACGAATCCATCACTTCAGAACATCATATATGTGACTTCACATGCAATTACATTAAGAAATCTTCCATTTATCTCATCATTGTCATCAACAATCTTTGGGTAGAGTAGATTACAGTGATTAAATTATAATTTCCAGTCATTAATGCCTTTCAAACTCAGGAAAAATATTTTTTAAATAAAGAAACATTTTGAAGGAATGGTCTAAGCCTACATCAAAATCTGTATTCAAAACTCTTTAGTAATATGTCAGTATTATATGAACAGTGTGCTCAGTTTTGTGAAAATCTGATGGTCTTAGAAGAAAACAAGTGTCAGATTAATACAATTCATCAAAATTTAAAATAATTTTCCAAACAGGTCTCTATATGTATGTTTCAAATGAAAAAATCTCATGTTAATAAATTAAGCAGAAAAATATTTGAAATTTTGGTTGCTTTTCTGAATACAAATAACTATTCTAAAAGCAAAGTGAATAGTTTTGTCGTCCTTTACATCTTCTCTAAATCATTGAAACTGATAGAGTATACACAACATTTGTTTTTAAAATATTTTCAGTAAGAAGTATTTTGGCAATTTGTTTCCAGGTTTTCTAGTAAAATCTAAATGAATCAGAATCAAACTGATCACTAGGTCAAGACAGGGACAGGTTCTCAACCTATTTTGGCAGGTATATATAAAGTGTTTTATTGTACCTTCTAGTGTAAAAAGAACCATGATTCATTATGTAGGAACATCCCAGAATAAGCTTAATCAGTTGCCAGGGCTGATGGTAGCAACAGTCTCTATGAATACAACAAAAATTATTCTACTGAAGATGTGAGTTTTTTTCTTACTACTGTTGTTAGGATCAGTATATTGGTAGCTGAGTGAATGGCCTGTGATTTAGACAATATTCAGATGATCTGGATAACACTGATTTTATACATTATGAAACTATTAATCCAGCGGTTGTCTATACTTTTCAACACATATATTTTGGTTTTCGAGTCTAGAATATCTCTTGAATTTGTAAGAAGTATGAGATTTCAAAATTATCTGTTTTCAGAGGCATAAATCTTTCTTAGGCAATCTGCATTTACATTTTTGTTTAGCACCCCAGGCCATATTTGTTATTTAATCTGCCTAATGTCAGAAGGAACCACAGTTCCATAAAGCCATGTGGTGATGAATAACACCCCTAATGGAGTTATAAATTGAGACTAATTGGTTTACGTGATTGTTATTAAGTCCCATTTCAGCTGGTTAATGGAATGTTGTTTGGCAAGGGAACAGAGCTAATGTTATCAGATAATTTTCTTTTGAAAATGGCTTAAGTTTCAGTCTTCCAGATCCACAGGTTCTAAACAAGTCAGAGCCATTCCTGCTAAAAAAATAGCCCTATAATGTGCCAACACAAGTAAATTCCAAAGTTATCAATAATGTGGCTTTATTATTTCTGTACATTTTCACACCCTATCACCATACCCCACATTGGCTTCAAAAATGGCCAAAATATTCCAATCAGTGAAACATTTCATCAGAGACTTTAATCCCATCTCACAATTGCTTGAATGGTTTCAAATATCACATAACGAACAAATAAATTGACTTTCATGAAAACCAGATTTGGCAGGAATGCGTGAGTGCCTAGTTAAATAAGCAGACTAGGACTCTAGGGGTACTTCTACCCAATTTGTTGTTTTTCAAGTGTAATAGTTCCTAAATTAGTATCAAAACATGGACTAGTTTGAAACTTGAAATCAATACCCACATGTGATTTGAAATTTGAAGGCTTGCCTGACCAAGTTCTGAGGACTTTTTTTTTAATTATCAGTACAATCCAAGGATGCAAAAATATATTGCCAAATCTAATATCCCTATAGCAATCTGTCTGCATCATCAACTTCTGCTTCCTTTCAGTCTTGTTGGTAAGTCTAAGACTATGTTTAAGATAACATAGCAAAATTCATGAGAATTAGCAGTACTAACATGGATTTTCCTGTTTAAAAGCATTGACAAGCTCATACCTCTTAACACTAGAATACAAACACCACTAGGACATAGTTTAACAAACACAACTATCTTAAAAAAGAAAACCAAAACCAACAATTAGTTTTATTTATTCCTATGAGCACAAGCAAAAATTAAACCTCACATTTATACAATTTTGAATTAGCTTTTAGGGCACATATGTGGTTGTACCTGTGTAAAATGAAGGTGTTCAAAGTTATGTGTGTTCACTGATAAAGGAGAGCTGCATGAAACTATGTCCTGATGGGCAGCTGTCCTTAGTTGTGACAGCAGTGCACAGGGAGAGTAGAGGCTCTCAGACACTATATACTCAAACCTAGAAGCTATTTATAGACCACAGCAGCATCCTGAAAGCAAATCTGGAACCAGTGAAGTTTAATATTCTCTCTATAACTATCACCACCGAGCAACCTGGCCTCTGCATAGCACAACAGCTGTAGCTTCTGAATGGCCTTCAAGTGTAATCCCACATTGAATGAATTACAGTGACAGAATTTGGAGGCTACAATGACAACCTTGGAATGGTGAGCACCAGAGACGTAGTTATAGCTGTCACAACACATGCAAATGCAGGGCAAGGGTTTTACCTATGCATGCAACCGGGAGACATAAGCATTAGGGAGGCATAGAGGAAGGAGGACATGAAAAGAATTACTAGAATGGTGACAGGTACTGGTAAAACATTGTAAAATGCCACTGACCTTGAAAGATGTCACAATTTGTCCCACACGAATACATTATGAAAATTTCAGCATCAGCTCAAATTAACTCAAGGGTTCAGTGTCAACCAAGGTATCACCAGTGCAATCCAACACTTGTTTTATTGTATTTCCACCTCTTGCTTTTTAAAGCCCGCTTGTCATTCAGTAGGCCTTTATCCATATCCCAGTGTATGTGACTTGAAATATTCTTATCATTCCTGACATTTTTATGTCATTACAAAGGACAAAAATGTGAACTTAATAGCTGAAACTATTTGATTGAGAGCAAGCATGCTAAGTATCATTTGACTGTCTCATTGCCCTCTCATACTATACTTTGTATTATGACTTTTCAGATAACAACATGAATTTATACAAATACAGACATGTTAGCAAGAAATGAGCATTAATCTCCTATTTTATCTTAAAGACAGGTATCTTTTACAACATACTGATTCCAAACAAATTCAAAGGAAAACAGTGCCAAATCTTAATTAAACACTCTGTTCTCAAATCTTAATTTAGCGCTCTGTTCTGCTCTCTGCCTGATTGTCTTCACTTCTCCCAGCCACCAACCAGCATGAAGACAGGCATAGATTCTAACAGAAGGAATTGAGGAAACTATAACGAAAAGTGGATTTTCTCTCTCTCTCTCTGTTACCGATTTTCACAACTATTTGCAATGAGGAAGGAAGGAGAAGAGAGAGAGGTTCCCACTGGTTCGCATATGACAAAAAGGTTATAGATTTTGGCAAAAATATATTTCTTGCAGTTATTCAATGCTTACGTTTAACCTGTTTTTCTGCTCCTTTTCTTCTCAGGTCTATTTAACTTATTTTATTTTAAATTTTTTCTGGATTTTGTTACCATGTCTGCTCTAGCTCAGATCATCCACATCCTTCTTAACTGCCATGAAACTGAGTGCAACTTCCCAGTTGGCAGGGTAGGATCAAAACTCATGTTGTGAAAAACAGCAGAGGATATGGATGAGGAAAAGAGAAAAAGAGATGAGTCATAAAAGAAACATAGCTTACACAGGAGGGAAGATTGTTCAAAAGGTTGGCAATTATTTGGAGGAGGGAGGACATAGGAAAGGAAAGGGAAAAAAATAATTTCTACCAGGTCTTTGGGAAATCTTTTCTGATTTTGCCCCGGTGTTCCATTAAAAAAAAAAAAAAAAATCAACCAAATCAAAAATACAAACTCAAACACTGGAGATGGGTTAGAGAGAACTTGACAGTTTTAACAGTATCTTTTGGCTTTCACAGATATAATTTTGTACTAACAATTCCCAGGTCATTTTAGGGGTCCTAAATTCCTAATTCTTCCTGAAAACTACAATAGATCTTTCATCATATGCTCATTCATTTTGTTGGGTGAGATAACAGCACCTTGTTCTTTGAGATACAAAGTACCAATGTCTTGGCCACCAAGTAACTGGATTGTTGTAGTGCACTTGACATTAAATTGCCTCTCATCATTTGAAAGCAGCAGGACATATTTGCCATCATTTCCATCTAAAAAATGTACCTGCTCTGCAGTGGATGCCACTAATTTTTCTAGTTTCTTTTTAGAGTGTTGATATCAAATTTCACAGATACAGTAACTCTGATATTTGCTTATGTGGGTGACAGTGTTTCTTTTTGTGTGATTCTGCACTTCAATTAGAGGAGGTCAGAAGAGGAAATTTCTTTTAGTGTCCTCAACTCTGGAGCTTCCTTCTGGTCCAAATCTTTTGACTTGCTGAACCTGAGAAATGTGCTTCATAGTTAATCTTTAACTTTTTTGTGGGGACTTTTGCAATGGATGAGTTTGTAAAATGCAGGGATTTTAGCATGTCAGTAATGTTTGTCCTGAGCACAATAAAACTGCTTGTTTGATGAGTCAACAGAAATTTAAAATGTGTTTTTATTTTTAATATTTTGTACCTAATTTTTTAAGAATTCAAATTAATTGCTGATTTTTAAAAAAAATTGAAATAAACAAAATGATATATTCTCAAATATTATGTTTGTTTCTTCCTTTCATAGCAAACAAAAATTTCTTATTTAGTTTTTTTCTCCTCCCTTCCTTGACTCCTGTCCTGAAGGATATCTTGTATTTCACCTCTGTGTTTCTGGATTTTTACTTTTATTCCAATAAGGATGTCATCACCTTTACATTAAAACTGTTATACTCAGATGAGAAAAAGGCCTGTTGCATTACTACATAAAAAATTTGTTTATGCCTTGAGTTTTTTTCCGTTTATAAGTAGAGAACAAGACAAAAGCAAAGTGTGAATTAGTAAAATGGAAATTCAGAGCTCCTGGGTTTTCTTTCCATTTCCATCTATTGTCTGTAATATTTTGGAAGGACAGTCACATATTACTAGAAAATCAGGGATGATCCAATGCTGCTTCCTCCTTGCTTGGTCACCTCTCAACCAACTCCGATTGTCTCCTGGTCTCCTCCCTGTGGCCCTCCCAGAGGTGAGTGCTCAGGTTCCAGCTGTGATGTGAGGAGGTCAGCAGTGGAAGAACCAGATGTCTCCAAGTGCTTGAAAAACTCCAGCTACAACTCTTTGCCCTGCCTCATTCTGTGCCTTGGAGCAATGCTTTAGGATACATCAAATTTGTGTTTCCTACAAGGGGAAAACTGAGGTTATTGGATTGTATCATACAACTCATAAGGATTAGGTTCCAGAGAAGGGAACAACCGGTTATCCTAACCCGGCATCATCTCACCCTCCAGAACCATCAGCAAAAAGCCAGTTATGAGAGTACACCCACAGTTTTCAGCTGTGGGGCAGAAACTCAAACAAATGCAAACATGGGGCTTAGAGGGGAATGAAAATCATTGTGACCTGGCAGTGAAAGTGTGCTTGACTGAAACTGTGCTAGCTGTATGTTGTTTCCAGTAAGTCCATTGCCAGAGGATGTGGGACCTGTCTAAAATATTAGTCATAAACAAGTCATAAACATTCCAGCACTGATTGGATCACCCTATTTAATTTGTTCCTACTATTGTTCCTTCAGAGAATATTTGTATTTAAATAAAATCAGGGAAACTGGAGGTTTTGCAATACTCTTCTCTCTTATTTTCCTCCACATCTTTCTGCCAAATTACTGGGAGTGTCTCAGATCTGGCTAGGAAAAACTAGTAAGAATTCTGGTAAGATTTCATACAACTGGTAAGAAATCATACAACTACAGAAGATGTATATAAATAGTTCACGTCTTCTTTAATCTGCCTTTTAAGGACAGCTTGCTGTTACCAACATTTTTGTTAGCCATGCATCCCCTAAAGTGGAAGCAGCTAGTGATACGAAGTAGATTGATATTACTGTCCTTTGCTAGCATGCCAAAATGATATTCAATATAGCAGGGAGTCAGACAGATAAGAACTGCATATTCAGGAAAAACTGTGTCAGTCTGACTCAGTATTGAAAAGTGCAGGATCAGTTTGGGTATTTAAGAATGTGTGGGAAATAGGATGACATTTGGAGCAAGGCAGGAAACTTTGTGGAGTGACTGACATGTCAGCAGCAGCAACATTGCCAGTGATCCACACCCACTTCTCTTTTAAGGTATTTAAAGTACACTGAAACTCTTTCTTTAACCCTCAACAAAAATAACCAAGGGAGGATTTCCTGCAGTCTTCATAACCCTGAAGAGTAAGAATGTCCTCCAGTAAATTCACCATACTAAACAATGCCAAGAGCCTCTAGAAAGTGAAAAGCTTGGGGGTAGTTAATGGATCAGACAGTCCATGATCCCAACTGACAAGTGCAACTTAAACTTTAAAATATGACGAACAAACAATCCCAGATTAAGCACAGTAGTGACTTGCCTGTTCCCATATTTCCCTGCTGTTGTGATTTTAAATGTTACACCATGGCAGCCATGCAAATCAATTACAACTGGAAATGACAACTCTTCCAGTAATGCATATCACCATTGTTTAAAAGATGCAAAAAGCATTCCACAAGTAATATAAAATCTCTTGCTTCATCTCTTCAGTCTACATAAAGAAAGTAAAAAACTCCCCATGCATACAATTAAACCCATGAGAACCAAACATGAGTTCTCAGATACAGCATTTAAAAATGTTAACTGTAGTGTGTGAGACCTATGGTCCCTTATGTGGTACCTACAGAAAAACCGCTGAAGAATAAGCCAGTGAGACACAAACCCTTGTACTAACATGAGAAAGGAAATACTCATTTTAGTGGAGTAGAATGATTTTCAGATAACTGGGGATGGAATAATAGCAATTGCAAATATAAATCCCATTCTGATCATAAGTATGCACACAATCCTCAGACGTACAGCATTTTGAATGGGGACCTTTATAAAGAATCAGTGGGTAATCACTGACCTTGTTGGATTTTTGAGTGTATAAAATGAACCGCCAAGCACAGTTTATTTCTTGTAGAGTGTATAAGACATGGTCTACTTCAGGTCTGTTTTTCAGATCTCTTTTATCTAATGTAATTGATAAAGCTATGTAGTATTTTCTTTATGAGGCTTGATGTTCTATGATTTGCAAATTTTCTGAGTTTTATTACAATTTTATTACTACAGAATTATGAAAATTGAAAATTTTTCAGTAATTCTGCCCTCCAAAAGAGGTTTTTTTTTCTCAAAATTAGATGCATTTTTATTTGAAAATGAATCTCTATTCTTTATTTTTGCTTCAAATTGTAACAACACCAAGGGAAACTATGAACATAAAAAAATACACGCACTTTCAAATCACATAAAAGGACAAAAATTCCTCAGATTAAACTATTTTGTACTTTATTGCTATATTTTGTATATGCCCTGTAGTCAGAACTTACACAAGAGTGTCTGGTAGGCAGCCTTCCTGTGGCATTACATAACATGACACACGGTTGTCTTCAAACAAGGCCTTGTCTGCATTGTTTCCATATTCTTAAGCCAGAGATCTAATAGGGGGTTACAATTCTTCAGAGTGACAGGGTTGGAATATATAATGTACAATTTTCCTTTCCACTCCCACAGAAGAATCTCATGCCTGCAGTGAACCCCTGGCATATATAAATATTTAAAATAAATATACTTGTCTCCTTTTGGCATTTCTTCAAGCTATGGTTTCCAGCCCTGATATCCAATATAAGCTATGATGATTAGATAAATATATTGTGTCTCACCAGTGTTTTTCACCATGAACTCTCAGAGGCACTTTCTGCATATGATGACTGTTTAACAAACTCTTAAATTCTGAATCCAAAAAGGTCAAGTAGTAAAAACTATTCTCCTCCATCTGCACAATAAACAGAAGGATTTAATCTGCTGACACTTCAGGTGTCCCATAGCTTTATTTCTTTTTTACCTATCCCAAAATAACAAGTTTTGCTTTTTCTTGAGTAAAGTATATGTGCCTGAAAGCAAAAAACTTTTCTCAGTGTTTTCCCCAAAACACTGAGCAAAAGGGTTGAGGGCCAGAAAGTTTACTTCCTGTATTTCACAGAGTGTTATATTTCCCATATTTACCTCTATTCAAAATCAGATTTTGGGTAGAAAAAAATCTATTTTCAGTCCTTGGAAAATTAGAGAACTCTATTTCTCAGGCAAAACCAGGGTAGACCAATATGCCATTAATTGCCATGGCTGCTCTAGTGCTAGGGGATTGATTAGGTGAGATATGACTGCTAGGATCATCTGGGCAAGCTACTTTCAAGGCTGTAGAAGTAGGTAAAAAATTCCAGCCTCAGAAAAAACTTTTTGTGAAAGTCAGCTGCACAGAAACAATCTCATAATCCTCCGTAAATGGGCAAATGTGAAATGCTCACTGCTGCTGAGTCTGAGGAAAGATCTGCCTTTAGGGAAGTGTTTCTCATACAGTGTCTTTGGTGTGGCTCCAGCTTCTCTTTTTTGTGTTGTCCTACACGTTATTTTTTAATACCTCATAATTAATGCTTTCTGTGATTGCTCTGTGAAAAAAAAAACTAGATTTGAAAATTAAAATAAAATTAATGGTCTAAAAAGTTTTTCCAAGCAAATACCTGTACAGGAGGTAGTTAGAATAACAGCTCACTTTTTCTCCTAAAAGTGGGGTTGAAATTCCAAATTTCATTTGTAAATACATATGGAGAAATGGTAACCAGGGAGAAAGAACAGAAAGGCTGAGCCTGCTGCAGTACACAGGAGAGATTATATAATTGTAGAGGAAATTTTAAATTACAAATTGTCACAAGGGCTGAAACGATACCCATAATCTTTACCATATTTCATCTTCTATCCCACTAACAACATATTGGCTGTGCCGTCCTTTCCAAGCTGTTCTGCAGAACAAACTGGGATCATGCTGCATTTGCCAAAGAGCTGGGTGTATTAATTCATGACCAAGGAACCCTATTAGGGCTTACTTAATGGTATCATTTTGGTACTTAGAAGCCTTTAGGTGCTTTTCTTGTAGGTTATAATTCATAGCTGGTGATACATAATGGCAATATATATCAAAATAATTTGCAAATCCTGCTTGAGTTACTATTCTGCTATTCATTCGGCTATCGGGGGAAATACGGTTGTCCCACCACCTCAAAACAAGTAGAGTAAATTGCCTTGAATATATGAATACATTGTGGTACCTGTGATTTGAAAGGTATCTGCAGACAGTCACAAACAAGAAATCAAAACTAGCTTAACTCAGAAGCTCCCTGATATGAGGGCAAAGAGTAACAAAACATAAGAACTGTCATATTCGGTCACATCAAAAATTCATATAGCCTAGTATCCTTTCTCTTATAGTGACCAGGAAGAAAAAAATAGGGAAAATTTATATGGAATGGGAAATAAAAACATATCACATGACTGATGTTAGACCTTCAGGTAATCACTCAGTTAAGATCTGGAGTTTTATCCAGACCATGGAATTTAAAATTTTATTACTGTTTCCCCTACCACTTTTTTGAGTGAATTCATATTTTGCCCTTCATAGCATCTCATAGCAACACATGCCTCGATTTAATTCCTTCCCAGTTCTTCTCAATACTCTATATCAGTTTTGCCCAGGTTAGATCCTGAAGAGTGTACTGAAGAAGGCACAATGCTAGCTTTAAAATGTCTGCCTTAGTTTCCAGAAGCAGTCTCTGTATAAGCAAAAAGCTATAAGCTAACTTTTTCACTCTCTCTTTTCATTCCTTCTAAGTTTTCCTTGGTATTAATCTTTTAACAAAATTATAGAAAAAAAAGTCCTGATTCCATTATTACATTACTATTTTTTATTATTTTATTATTATTACTACATACAAAATTATTTCATGTTGGAAACATGTCCCATTCACCCTGATTTTACACAGTCAGAACAAAAAGCTCTTGCATTTCTATTCAAAGTCTGTTTCCTGGGTTTAATGAGTGAAATCCCTTTATTCAACCAGTATTCTGCAAACCTAAATCTCAAAGCATGAGATTAGCAAATATTTCTTGTAAATCCACTAATATCCAGACATCCTTTTTCTTTTCAAAATATTTGTGAGAACTGAGTAATTTCCACAGCAAATTATGCAAATGTGCTGTACAAGCTCTCCAGCACAGCCAGCCAGTACGAATCCTGACCTTCCAACACTCCTGCTGTTCTTGCTCTGGGCTTCTCTTCATCAGGCTGCCAATCTATGCTACAAAGCAAAGATTTGCAGTGCTGTTAAGAGTCCAGTAAAAGCCAAGATAATATCAATGAGCTTATTTTACACAAGAGGACTAAACCCAGAACCAAAGACTCATATCAAGAAAAGTTTCTGGACTGAATTTGTCTAAAAATAGTAGCTAAGATTGATTCAAGGATAGCTAGATAACTCTGCAGCCGTGTTATGCAAATATTCACCTGCATAGATTATTGGGTCAGAGATCAACAGAATGATGAAACGTCCTAAATTCAGCTCCTCACCACCTTTAATGAAGAAAAATCCCCAAACTATTAAATCTTAATTTAATCTACCGATAAGACATGTCTGGAAACATTGTATCACACTCAGTGTTCATGATGAGATCAAATTGGTCATCAGGTGCCAAACACGCATCTTCAGAAATGCTGTATTTTTTAAAAAGTATGTACTTTTTGCATATATGGATTCATTTGTGCTCTCCTAGGTGGATAAGCAGAGGTATTGTAATAGCCCAGAGAAAATAATAACAGCTGTCCAGAAAAAAAAGTGCTACACTGTAGTAGCCAGTATCAAGGTAATTTTCCCTGGAATTCTTAATTAGATTTCCTATTCTGATTGGAAAAAAGAAAGGAAATTTATATTGATTTCTTCTGGCAGGATGATAGAAAGACATAAACTTATTATAGTGCTATGTAGATTTTAAATATTCTAAAAAACAATGTGCAAAAGGATCTGTAGAGACCTTCAAAGTTTCTATATTATACTATTGCTTTCTTTCCATAAAAGGCCAAGAAGACAATCAGTAAAAAGTCTAACAAGGAGTTTTCTATTCTTTGTAAGGGTAGTCTATTTCTATTTCTATTTATTTCTATATTTCTATTTCTATTCTTTCTTTCCTTTTTTAGAAGACTGTGCACAGAAGTGCTTTGTCTCTTTATGTAGTTATTATCTACTTAGTCCTAATAGATGTTAATCTGTTGATTTTTCTTTTCCTGGCTTCACAGATATTTTAGGAGTAGGGTTCTTGTGCAGTGGTGGAAATAAGTTGTTCTGAAAGTTGTTCAATAAGTGTAGAGTACTGAGAGCATTGGAATACTTACTATTCAATATCTTAGTTACTTAATAGGAACCTGGACAAAGAAACTCCTGCACACCATAAAGCTATTTTTCTTTAGAATAGTGCAACATATAAAGTAAAAGACATACTGAAAGGCTATCTGGGCCTCAGGAAAATAACAGAACCTAGTGCAAGGTTCTTTTTGCTGTGCATTTGGAGAGCTAATCAGTTGAGAAAAAAGATCTGAAATACCAAGAAGGCAGAAGGGCAACTTGCCGTGAAGCAATAAAGAAATGCTGAGGAGCTGGGTGTCTCTAAAGTCCCCTTCTCTGTGTGATTTAGATTATGTTCTCAGGATTGTAGGGAATCATTTTGTTCTTTAATCCTGTATCTACTTATGTTGTCTGTTCCACTACGAAGGTATGATAGAACCAAGGAAGGTGTCCCCCTAAAAAGGGCCCAAATTGACTACAGAAGAGCCATGTAGATGAGTAAGAGAGATTTACTGATCCCTAAAACATCCCTGGTCTAGTTTTCCTATCTCTACTGGTTTGTCCTAACTTCACCCAACTTCCATCACACCACAGCTTAAAAACTGTGTGTAAATTAATTTGTGTTCTGTTGCTGTTACAATACTTGATGTTGCTGCAAAGCAACAAGACTGAAATATATAAGTTACTATCCTTGGGATGGCACAATCATTTTTGCTTACTTTCCAGAGCAGATTGCTCTGACTGACTCTCATTGCAATTTATTTTCCTTTATTCTTGAAGGACTAGGACTAGTCTCTGTGATGTCCTTGAATGTATTGCCTTACGCACATCTATAGATAAATGTAAACACAAAATACTTCCATGCTGGAGCTCTCAAATTCTGACAAAACTTTTACAGATTTACTGCATCAGAAACAACACAAGAAGTAGCAGAACTCCTTACAGGTAGCCTAGTAAGTGGAGAAAGATCCTAAAAGTGAGGGAACTCTGTAGCTAGTCCATCAGTAAAATTCCTTACTTCCATTCTAGTCACATACTCTAAGGCAAAGCTATGTAGAGTATTCTCATCCTTTCCTCTCAGCTCACAAATTTTGAATTCCTTTCTGCACTGAACACAAACTTTAAAGAAACCCACACAAGAACCTCATGTTTAGAATGGATCATTTCATGATAAGTACTGTTTTCCTCAGGGAAGTGTTGAACAGATATTTAGTCCTTTAAGACAACAAAAGGATACATGACCTGGAACTTCCGCACTTGTATAAGTGCTGAATCTAACAGCATGTAAAAGCTGTTGGCTCAGACTAAAAGCAGAAAAAAGTAGTTTAGACATGTCACCTGTTGTAATGATCCTCTCAAAAGAAGCAGCTGGATGAGGGATCAGCATCAGAACCAGAGCAATTGGGGTATAAGAATAATATTGAGCTTCTTGACTCTGAAAAAATTGATTGCTTGGGAACTTTAAAATAGTGGAAAGAAAGGCATGTAAAGATAGAATTTTTAGATGATGGGTCTTGACTACGATACTGAACTTCAGTGCAAGTCCCAATTTAGCTACCTGTCTTTAAATTTTAAAGCCTTAGAGTTCATCAGAAAATCTTTCTTGTGTTACAATGTGCTATTATTATTACGTGCTCCTCAGAAGCAAAACATTTATGCTAATGGTAAGAAAACTGTTCATTTCTTCACACCTTCTCTACAGCTTTCAGCTGACATGTTACAACAAGATGAGGACACATTTAATTACTCAAAACCCTGCAGAAAATAATCTTATTCTTCTCTCACCAACTTTTGTGAACCAGCCACGGGAAGCAGCAGTGTTCTGCAAACCAAAGCATAGAATTGGTAAAAGCTATTTTCAGCTTGGTCTGTACCTTTGGGTTTGACTTGGAATTGTCCACCAGGTGTTGGGTTTGTTTGATTTGTGTCAAAGTGCTTGCAAATTTGGAGTAGGTTACCTTCACATCTCTTTCACAACCTACAGTTTCGTTTAAAGTGAATTAGTATTTTCTTTCGGTAGGTTCTGTTTTGAGTATTGTAATAGCTTGCAGAGGAGAAAACTAAAAAGTACAAGAAAGATCCATTACTGCTATATAACACTGATGATTTTAATTGCAATATGGAAAGGATTTTTTTTTCTGTTTAAGTAAAGGAAAAATACAGATGGTGATTATGTCTTGTGAGTTCACTTTCAGACTGTGCTTCCAAACTATGGCACTTAGCAACTAACTGGAAGAATACTTTTTATGATATGTTTCAGCAAGACAGATAAACATCTCCACAGTTCAAAAACATCAAGAATGTTCAAAAACCAGCACACTTTGTGACTGAGCAGCTGTTCTGTACTTTAATGCTGTTGAAATTTAAAAAGGCAATAGCTCTCCTTAAAAATGCCATGCAGTTTTCAAGAATGATAACTGTTCTGCTTGGGTTTTCTTTACTCATGCTTGACATTTTGAAACAGTTATAATTGACATTATAACTGACTACCTGTCAGAATCGAATTGGATTTGGCTGCTTAACAACATTATCCCTATTGGTAGTATTGTCCATCACTGACTAGCATTATCTTAAGTGTTTGCACTGCATTACAAACTCATTTAATTAATAATGGCCAAATCATCACAGTTTGAGATTTGTTCAGATGTGGAAAAGGACAACAAACTTTATCAGTTAAACTTTCCTAAGATGGTTACACCTTCCAGTCATTCAAAAAGTGTCAGGTATTGCAGATAATACTATCTATTGTGCAATCCAGGATACAGGAAGAAATATGGTTACATTTATACTGCTGTGTGGTTTTGCTTCTGATGCAATTTCCAGCAGAGGAAGCTTCTTCAACTGTTCAGCTTAATTTTCAAATTTATTTAGCATGTATGTCCAGCAGTCTAGCAAACAATCCTCAAGGAATACTGGGCCTGGGCTTCTTCCCCCTTTCAATCTTCTTTTCCAGTCTCAAGTTCCTGAGTCATCCCATCCTGAGTCTACATACCTGTTGACATTATTTCAATGCATCTCTGGAAATTTTCTTTGTGATCATTGCTAAATGTTTTAATGAACATTGCAGTGCCTATGAGTGGACATGTTCACAGTAGAGATCGAGGATGTAACAGGAGCATGAAGGAACAAGCCATTCTTATAAGTAAGAAGACACTAGGTGGTTTTGCATAAGGTTGCTCATGTCTGTCCTAAAACTATGCCTACCTGAGACAACATAGGATACACTGACTTGTGTTTCTTCTGTGGAGGAACAAAATAAGAACGGTGGCTAATCCAGCTTGCAAGAATTATCTTGCTTCTCTCATAGCTTGCTGAAACTGCAGCCAAGATCAGGACTGTATGCTCAATGTTAGGGGAAGAGAACCGTCTGAGGAATGGTTTCCATTCAGTAGAGACAAAATAGGAAGCTCATGTAAGCTTTACAGACTTTTCCTACTGGATGGTGCTGGGGTTTGGATTTTTTGGAGAAGGTTGCTCTTCTAGCACTAGTAGCTTGGAAATATTCCTGCTGTCTGAAGCAGCCTGTTTTCACTGTGGCAAGAGAGGAAGGGCAGGAATTGGTTGGATGAGCAAGCATAGCCACACTGGGTAGTTTTCCAAGTGGTCTGATGGTGACAAAAGCATTCATGTATGCGGAGCAGCCAGCTGGAGCACTACGCCTGGCAAGGCAATTCTAGGCTCTCCCTACGGCTTATAGATGGGAGATCTCAATCTCCTGGTATTTCTTATATTGAGGCCTTGCCAGCAGTGTCACAATGACTTCGAGGGAAATAAGGAGTTATGACTGAAAAGCCAAAGGGCTAGCACTCTGTGAGAGCTGTAGCTGTGCTCCTTGTCATTTGGGCAGTTCTCAAGTTATCTTTGGGAAAATGAAGGAAGCCCTGACTCAGGTCATGGCTGAATATCTGAGAGTTTCGTAGGCAGTTTTGTGTTGAGTTCCTCTGTGGCAGATGGAGGAATGTTCCATTGCTGTGTACTTAACTCTACTGAGCCCAGTGCTTTCTGCCACTGTCATTTCACAGGTGGCTTCACATAAGGTTTTGGGACCCATGCACCATATTCCTATTTATCAGGCAATAAAAGATATGAATTACAGTAGTGTCTGCATGAGAGCAAGGTAGACTAAAATATGACATGTCTAGGTACATTAAAACCTTTTCTATAAACACTCTCTAGGCTGCTATTTTTTTCCCACTGGGGTATAGAAATAACTGGCTGGGTCGTTAAGTTCAGCTCGTCTGAAGATAAATATAAAATAATAGCAAAAGTGGCTTAATTCCCTGAAGACGCAACATTTAAGGATTGCTAGACCATAGCAGAATTTATTTATTCAGAAAAAGTATTTGTTAACAGTCCCAGCATGCTTCCAGTGTTTTAGAAAACATGTTGAAGGAAGCAAGACCAAATTGGAGAAATGCTCAGAGTGCTACTTCAGTCATATTCTCACCAACCTCTATCTACACAAGGTGCAAAACTCACAACAATCCCAATTTAGCCCAATTTTCAGAAAAATACTTTCTTTCTGTATTTTCTTAACTGAGTAAAAGAATAGCAGTCGTGATACTGATTTGAGTAGGATTCGGTGGTTTAGAGGAAAGAATTGTCTCTTCAATTGATCTTAGAAAATGTGTTTGGACATGAAGCATGAAAGTCTTGTAAAATTATCTTCTGACTTGTAAATGTTTAGAAACACCTTCTGGCACTTTTTAACCACGTGGTTTCTCATAGGACTATCTGGTCAGAGGAATTTTGTATTTTCTTCTCATGAAGTTCAGCAAGGGCTTCTTTGGAATGCATGAATACTTGCAGGACAAAATAGAGAAATTGTTACATGTTTTTAAAAATAAAATCATGTTGATGCCTTAGGTTTTGACTTTTATATTTTTTAAATCCTGTACTGCCCAGTGTGTAACTCTGAGGTTTCTTGTAGCCTGTTAACTTCTGCTCTCTCATGTTAGGCAGACATAACAAAGCCTCTCCAGGCCTGCTCTCCAAGGATACTCAGACGGTCCAAGGCCCAAAATGTGTAAACCAAAGACTCTAAAGGGGGGAACAAGCTTGGGGAAATTACATCATTAACTGAAGCTTTAATGAAGAATTAATCCTGATATGCAAATGGACCAAACCTATAAAAGTGTGAAGACCTCGTGACCTGCCGTCCATCTTGGGGTCCATCTTGGCAGTAGCCTCAGGCTCCCCAGGGTGTACCTTTGAAAGCCTTTCCAATAAATACCTACCTTTATTCCCTTATTCTCTCTAGTCTCTGTTTCTAGGAGGCCCCTTAAGGCATCAATGTAGTAATTTACTCATTCGATGTTATATACAGAGTCTTTGATATGTCAGCCCTCAAGCTGTTTTCTTGACTATTCAAAATGAAAATTGGTGGTATTGCTTGGAAAATTCTTTATTTTTCACTCTGCCCAGAATATACACGGATTCTGGAGACTGCAAACTGGTAATATTTATCAACAGCTCAGAAACTATTACAAACATGTTCCAGGCTGCCCACACAGATTATCAGGGCTTCAAAAAAGTCCAGACTTCACTGGTAATATGGTTGAACTTCCAGAACATGAGAGGAAGAGCTCTTCAGAAATAATACACCCCCAGACTATACTAAGTGTGTAACAAAATCATTCCAATTCATGAACTTCCTTTGAGAAACATTTTGAACTGTAAAACTGTAAGTAGCAAAATTGTATGAAATGCCAAAACAGCAGCCCTCCAATGGAAAGATTTGCTGGAGGGACACAGATATAGACTCCAGAGGAAGCTGTCACTATATTATTGGTGTCATCAAGTTACTGCTCTGTGGACAAGAGTGACCCAATCACCTCAGAAACAACAAGGAGGAGGAAGGAATAAAGGCTATTGTAGTTGATGAAAAGATATTCCATTTTGTCCTTCCCACCCATTTATTTTTCATCTCACTTTCCATAGCATCTGTTTTGCAAAGAATTTTTAGTGTTCTTCCACTGTAAAGAGCCCAGAGCTTTTTCATGGCACCAGGGCCCAGCTATATTTGGCCCAAATTCTCCCACATTCAGATTCTTCTTTTCCCAAGAGTTTTTTTCTCCTCACTTGTGGACTTGTGGTAGCTATTAAGGCTCTCCTCACCAGAATATTTCTTCCTGATTTATTCACCACAGAAAAATACAGTTAAGATTATATTAAAAGCATGAATTAAATGCTACATTACTAGGCAGTTTGCATCCATGTAGATACTCACATATGATATTACTGTTCTCATTCCAGAACCTTTGTTATTTTCAGTATCTCTCCATCAAGCTACAGTCTGACAGTGTAGACATGGTCCTGAGATTGATTAGAAACAGCTGCCTCCACACTTAATTTTCACAGATGTTCCATTCTTTAGCTGCCTCTCTGCCTGTGCTGCAGCTGAGGTATCTGGTCACAGCTTCAAGACAAACCTGAGTTACTTTTTAAATGCTTGAGCATCAATAGCAGTATTCAACATCAGCTGAAAGTCTCAGCACTTGATACGACTTGTGAAGTCAACAGCTCAGACGTGTCTGTACAGGCTACAAACACTACCCTGACTTGGGTGATCCTCGAGGTAGATATGTTTTTGAGACATAAAAAAAGATACGCTTTTGGTTTGATTTGATTTTTTAGTCCAGGTGATAGTGTACTTTCTCGTAGAATTCAACAGTTTTTCATTGTCTTCCCATTCTCCAGGGCATTATCTGTGGGAAGGAATTGGCTACTGTCAGATCATTATCCTCATGCCTTTCTTTGATTATCCTTTGCAATCTGGCTGAGTGGTTGAGAGGTTTGCATTAGAATGGAAAGGTATATTTTGCTTCTTAGAATTCTGCATTTGTTAGAATTAAAATCCAACTTATTTGAACTCTACAGTTTTTGGGTAAGTCCATTAGTCTAAAAATCAAGGCATTTAGCTGCTCTAGCTGCTGTCTTTACAAGGAAGATATTTATTTACAAAGGTATGCTTTGTGATAACATGGTACCAGGCAGCAAATTAAAAATGAGTGATGGATAAACTTGTTTCAAAATTTATTGGAAATTATTGATTTCTTTCAGGTACCAGAAAAGCAAACATGAAAAAAAAAGATATAGTAATCATATGCAACATAGCAAGCATGTGCTTTCACTGATAGTTAATATTTCATTTGAACATTTTCTATTAAGGGTGCACATTGTAGTGGTGCAGAGATTTACGTCCTTAATATGCTATTGGCTTTTTCCAACAAAGAAATGGATATTTGCAAAAAATTATGTACTTTATTGATCATTGTTGATTAACAGATTTAAAGCACTTTACTTCATGAAAATATTCTCCTTTTTTGCATACTGATTTTCATATATGTTAATTAAAACTGTTTAATAATTCAATTGCATAAAAATATTGGAGATATATTGTTGGGACCAGCTAGTTAAATCCCATAGATAATGAATTAAATTTATTTTTTTAATGTTACATGGCTGATGCACAAGCATTCTTTTTTTTTTTAATTGCAACTATTTAACAGAGAAAATATTGAAACACCTTTTCAAATATTTTTATGTGCCTAAGTCTTTCCATAATTTTCTGTTATAACAAACTTGAGATATTTTCTGTCCATGTTAAGGATTTAAACATACCACGTAAGACCTTTTACAAAAAAAGTTCTGATTTTAGCTGAAAGCAACAATTTTATTTTTTTTTTAAATCTGAAAGCAACAATTTGTTTTTCAGTTGTGTTTAAAAACATTTCAACAAGAAATTAAAAAAAAAAACCAAAAAAAAACAACTAAATTCTGATTTGCCTAGTGCCAGTTAAGGAAAAAAACAAAACCAAACAACCGTTAATAGCTATTTAACCTATATGGAAACTTAATCCAGTAAAATTCATTATTTGCACACTGTCTGCCCAAATCTTAAAATTCATTATTTGCACACTGTCTGCCCAAATCTTAAAATTGTTAAAAAACTTCTAACATTATTTGTATATAGAGAAAGTATAACTGATCGGTTTAGTTCAGATCTGAAACTGTGAATCTAGTCTGTTAGATCAATAGCAGGCCATGTTTCACAAAGTGTTAGTCGTGATTAGAAGTCATGGCGTGCACTGAATTCCATCCACTGACTTTTTTTCTCCATTGGAAAGTATGTATCTGCTTTGTATCGGCAAAGGCAGCTGTGTACAGCGAAATATTGTAACAGATTTGTATGTGTGATGGTATGACGGTTTTGAACAGACTGTTTCATAGTATTTACTCTTCTGCAAGCACAGTTATGTGAATAAGAGGAATGTCTCCAGCCTGCATTTCACGATACTTCTATCCTAGAACCAGTATCATAATTGGACCACAATCGTGCTTCAAGTGTGTAAGTGAAAAAGTGCTTGTGAGGAACAATTGCATTGAAGTTCTGTTTCATATCTCTAGTTGTCCTTTTTCCTTACACTCATTTAATTGGTGCTAAATACGATTTCATATCTTCGAAATCACCTATATAGCGTTATAGCTGATCTTTATAATTGACTGAAATACTAATAGTTAACATACACAGTAGAAACACACAGAAATACAAAAGCGTTTTGTTAACCAAATTGCTGCAGGTACTGGAATGATCATAACGTACAGTGTAATACTATGCTACAAACGCTGAGGCAGAAAGCCAGGGCAGACAGAGATCTAAAGAACTGTAATTCATAGCTCCCTATCAGTAGACATACAATATGAACTACGTGGTGATGTACCTGACTACTTGTATAGAGTAACAAGCCTCGACTAAAATGTTAGGTTCTTAGTGTTACAAGAAAGCCGCAGCATTCAAAGGATCTCATGCAAGAAATGAGTCTCTGGAAACAGAAAGTTATAGCTACCTCAGATCTCATTTCACAGTAGAGAAATATGTGAAAATTTATGGCATTTTGCACCAAGATGCTCTGAAAACAGCATTGAGGTGCTCTGTGAGCTCTAAAAATAATTTTACTGGAAAATGAGTATGCATAAAGTTCTCCAGCTTTTTTGTGATACCTTTTAACACAGAATTATAGTTCCAAGTAAGTTCCTTCCAAAATAGAAAAAATAAAAAATTAGCCCTTCAGGCCAACAATAAGTGAAACTTCATAGAAGCCCATCTGTATCTCCTGGAGAGTAAGAGGTTTGTTTCAGTCCTCTCTCCTACATGCACAGAACCTGGTCTCCGAGTTTTCTGACTTCAGTATTTATTTACTTCACATACTGCCATAGCACTGAAATATAATGAGATTTATTTTATTAAAACATGTAACAGCATCACTATATCTTCTACAGGCCAAATTTGGCTATGCAAATATAGATCTGCCCAAAAACTCCATGGTAATGAGTGGGCAAATGTCAGCAACTCCAGAGGACGTTTTAAGAGACAGACAGCATCCTCTGCTGTCCCTATGCAGCATCTCCAGAAATGTTCAGGGCAAAAGCTCCTGAGAACTACTCCTGCCTGTCTGTGGCTGTCTCATGCAGAGCTGTGAGAGCAAAAGACATCTTTATTAGGTTCTGGTAGGACATCATGTTACATGTGTTTGCCCTCGCTTCCCTTCACTGTAGACCAAAGTACTAAAGGTAGAAAGTAATAAAAACAGGTGACTATAGATATTTCCAAGTCAAATTCCTGTCAATGCATGGGCCCAAACCAAATATTTGTGGCAAAATGTATTACACCAAATCCTACCATGCCTTTCATAATATATATGTATTACCACATGGACTGAGCAGTACTTGAGACGATGAGACCTTTCCACTAAATCTCTATCTTAGTATGTAATCATGGATTGTAAATGAAAAACATTATTCTTCGGAAACAATATTATTCATGAGTCAATAGTGGACATTTCATTTACTTTTAACTTCTTTTTTGTGTTCTTTGTCTTTTTACTGTTTGCCGCAACAGTGTCCTTTGTAATGCCAGTGGTGCTGTTTACACTGATATCAGGGAATTAATGCTGCTGTAAATGGGACCAGGATTAGTTCAGTGACAGGCCAACTATGTTGCAGAACCCTCCAGATGAACAATTATATTGTTTGAACCCCATATGCTTTTCCTATGATCAGTTAAGGTGGAAAACAGTTTCAAACTGTACCTCTTGCTGATAATGTTATCAGGAGTTTTTCCTTCCCAAATCAGGGAATTTGGAAGAATTAGTTAATTTCTGTAAAATTTGATGCTGTGAATTTTTGAGGAAGAGATTAGGTCAGTTATGTTTTTCATGAAGGAACTTCAAAGACATAAAAGTCATTATCTGAATAAACAGCAAAGCACATGTTAACAGAAAGAAAATTGCCAGCAAACTTTTATGAAAAAGTAATCTTGACTTTTGACAACATCTAACAAGCACAAAACAAAATGCTGCATAGCCAGAATTTTTGCAATGAGACCTCTCGGGGGCTTAGAATTAAGCAAGTGCTAAGAGCATTGCTGGACCATAGCCAAAATGCTCAGAAACCATGCAGTTTCTCTTAAGGCTTGAATACTTTTGAGATATGTTCTATTATATGTACATGTTCTATTAGTCACCATCTGTCACTGATGTTGCTCAATATAACAAAAAACATTGTACCTACTACAGAAGCATGAGATTTCCCACTGTTGACTATTTTCCATGCTGGAAACTAATAATATGTTCTTAGTCTGATTCTCCTCTTCATTTATAACTTTTATGTTAATGGAATTATACAGAAGAGCTTTTTATTTAAAAGGATTTTGCAAAATACATTCTGAAAATGGAAATAAATTTCATTGACCTTAGCTTATAGCCCCTGATAATGACTTAAATATGGGTTTTCCCCCTATGCCAACATGTTTTCAACTATTTGCATGATTGGTAAACAATTCTTCTTGCGATCTCTGTAATGCTGATGGTCTATGAGACATGGAAATTATCTAAATATAAGAACTAAAGCTAGAAAAAAACCCACACCAAAACTCCAACTCCCACCTCCCTGCAAAATCTGTAGTTATAGTGGTAGCTGAGTAGGAACAGGTTAAGGCAAAATCAACATGTTTGTTCATTTAAACAGTCTGAATAACTAGAAGTAACCATGGCATCAAATTAGTAATTTAATGCCAATTTCTCTTATCTGTAACAGAAAAACCACAAAAAAACCCTACAATTTTTCTTTCTAATTTATTGTAGATCCACATGCTAGTACTATAGCAATTATCCAGGCACTGTCAAGACTGAAAAAAAATACATTTTTCTTCCTTGGTAACCTTTAGCTTAGCACTTCAGAATAATATATTCGCTCTAGCACAATTAGATGCAATAAATATGAGAATGACTATTCTGGTACTTTTTACAAAAAGAAAAAGATATTTTTCAGAAGGAAAACACTAAATGATATGAAATTATCTTTTCTAACTTGCATGTGAAAAGAATTTCAAAATGCAGCCAGACTTAATGAATCTGTAATTTGTACAAGAAATCTTATGAGGAGGGGCTATCTTAGGTGATTCCATGCCCCTGTACTTGCCATGATTTGAATTGCCCACAGTTACTACTCAGTAACAGGATATTACATTTTGTTCTCATGTTTGGAAGCAGGAGGTTGTCACCACAAAAAATTCCATGTCCAGCACTTTAACCTATTCCAGATGCCAAGGAACAGCATCAACTCTCTGAAGCCTTAGTTGCCTTAAGTCTATGGAAACACTGGTAAAACCAAGAGCAGAGAGATTGGAAAAGATCATAGAATATTGAAGGGTGGATAAAACCTTTAAGATCATCAAGTCCAACCATCAACCCATCATCACCACCATGTTTACCATTAAACCATGTCCTCAACTCCTATTATGTTTTTTGAACACTTCTAGGGCAGCCTGTTCCAATGCTTGACAAACCTTTTCATGAAAGAATCTAATCTGAACCTCCCCTGGAGCAGTTTGAGGCATTTCCTCTCATCCTGTCACTTGCTACCTAGCAGAAGCCAAACCCCACCTTACCAGAACCTCCTTTGTTGCAGTTTTGGAGGGCAAGAGAGATCTCCCCTCAGCCTCCTTTTCTCCAGGCTGCACACCCCCAGCTCCCTCAGCTGACACTCCTAACACCTGTGCTCCAGATACTTCACCAGCTTTGTTGCCCTTCTCTGGACTCGCTTTAGGGCCTCAATGACTGTCTTGTAGTGAGATGTGGAATGCGAATGGAGAAACTGTGAGTCGTGACAAAGAGTTTAATATTGCCCAAGCTTGGGAAATACAGTAGCTTCCTACAGTTTAGGAATAGTTGCTGACAACTTGCCTGGAGAATTCAAGCTAATAAGGCCCCAACTGTATAGGAAATGAATTGATTTGAACATTTTAAATTAACTTATAGATATAAAAATTTGAATGAACATGTAGCCAAAGGTTAAATAATGGAAAAGAGTATGGCCGGAGAGTATAAAGACGGTTCACTGGAGATTATCCAGCAAAAGAAAATAGCTGGGCAACTCTTTCAGTGCCTAATCTATAGCCCCCTGCAGTCAGTGGGAATGCTTTAAAGAGGCTACAGGTCTGAGAAAACAAATTAAAAGCACAAACCTGTAAGCAGACATACACTGTCAGTGTGATGGTCAAAAGGTGGCACTGTGAAAGAGAATGGTGGACCTTCAAATGGCCCCAAAAGGAGTGATGTAGAACATGCAGGTGGAATTTCTTCAAGCTATCCCTGTTGTAATGATTTGTGCAGGGGGACACAGGACACTTGATAAACCAGTGTCTCTGGTCTTTCATCAGAAGTGAGGAGATCTGCTGTACTACACGCCGATGGTGACAGCTGCTATCCCGGCTGTCATACACGGGGCTGGAACAAGAGCTCCAGCACTCAGTGCAAAACCTGCTGAAGCTTGTAATCAAGCTTTCTGGTATGGATTAGTACAACCATGTCCTGTGGAGAGTAGGCACAGATGGAAACCTGTAATACATGTTAACCAGTGAGTTACACACACATGGACAGGATGTAGCTGGCCTTCTGCTCTTGAATTTGTCAAGAACCACCAAAATTATTATCAGTGAATTTCTGCATCGGGGACTTGTGCCCTGAGAAAGAGAAAAGCTCTTCTCTTCAATCCTAATTCACCACCATGAAACATATTCTTTAATCCCATGAGGAATAATGGCTTTTGGGTTTAACTGTGTGCTGTACATAGATGTTTGTGGAAATGGACTCCATATATTTGTCACGAAAGCAAAAGAATGTATTTTGGTGGGAAAAAAATAAAAAATACTCCATTCAAAATAATGACCACAATTCAGTGCTGTTAGCACAGACTTCTTTTTTTTGCAATATAAATGTTAACAAGGCTTACTGGCAACAAAATTTGATTTGCTGGGTAGTATGAGATACAAAGATGATGTGTGGTACTCCGTCCCTCAGAAGGAAACCTTGCACAAATGAGTTTTGTCTGAGAGAAGCACTGCCTTGCTTGCTAATTTGCAGAAGTGTCATTTATTGTAATTCAGTCTCTTTTCCTCCTGCTTAGTCTTTAAGGAGAAGTTTGGGGGAGGACAGTGTAATACAGTGCTCTACTGTGCATGTGTGTATATTTTTAGTTGCAATATATTTTAAATAAATACATTTTCATTTATTAAATAACAGTGAGGCAGCACTTATTTCATCCCAGAAGTCAAGATGCACTAAAAATTTAGTATTTTCATTTTTGTGCATTAGAATGGATGAGAAGAAACTTAATATCTTGTTTCAAACGGGTGTGATATATATGTGAGAAAACTTGTTGAGCTGATTTATGCAGAAGTACGTAAAAATATATAAAACCACCCAAACATTGACATGACTAGGCTTGTGATTTTCCTGAGCAGTTCTGACTAGTGGCACGTCTCAGTTTACTGAGATAAAAGAAGTAGGAGATTCTCCTTTTGGAGGAAAAAGATCACAGTATATTTACACTTCACCAAGGCAGAAGGGCAAGGGTGAGCAGGGGAGAATAACTTTTCAAGGTTTTTCTTTTGTTTGTTGCATTTGAGATGCTCCAGCATGTCCTACCAAGTGTCTGGCTGCTGGTGCAGAGCTCAGGTCTTGGATAAGTACTGTGCTGTACCTGCCAGCTCAAGTAGCACTAGATGCCCCTGTTTAAGCTACTTCATTTTCTTTCTATTTCAATCATACCTGGAAATCTGTATATCTCACACCTTGGAAACGTCACAGCTGGGTGTTGGTTCAAGGCTTTTCTTCCTTCAGAGGGTGGTAGAAAGCTGTGGCCCTGGGCTGAGTGCAGGGTTTCAGTCCAATGGGAATAAGGTTACTTTTAGAAAGAACTTTAAGAAAAAAGGATTTCCAAGTTAATATCCACTGAACACAGATGTATATATATATATCTATTTAGTTCTCACTTTTTCATTTGCAACTAAATCATAGTTAAAATGCAGTTGTAACAATATATTTCTTTTTCATTCTTTCCTCTCCAAATGCAAGGAAAGTATCCTTTCAAGGTAAAAATGTCAGGACATTTGTCACTGATAAATACTTCAAAATATTTTAGTAAGATGTTCTTTGAAAAGGAGGTACATTTCTTCTGAAGGATAGGCTGTTAAGAGGAACTATGCCTATTTGACCAGCTGGAGTTTTGCCTAGTTGGTCATAGGAAAGAAGTGTGTGATGTTATGCGTTATACACAGGGAAATATGTGTGTTGCCACTTCCCAAAGCTGTGCTAGAAACCATGAGACATTTTAAACTTCTGATACAAACACGCCTTACTTAAGACACATATTTTTAGTATGGATTTATTAACAAAATGTGAACAGCTTAATCATGTTCAAAGTAAAAATATTACCCCTGGGATTTAAATGCTTTCTGGTCTCAGCCAAATCTGACCTGTATATGGTGTTTGTCTGTTCCAGATACCAAAAAATCACGGCTTTCTGGTGGGAATTCTTGGTAACATGCAGCTTTTACTAAGGTTAGGAGTTATTGAATCAAATGCTGATGTAAATTCTCATCCTGAAAAAAATAAATTAAGAATGCCTATTTTTTAAAAGAACCCACAAGATTTATTTTACTGGAAACATTTGTTTCTCATTTTAAATGTTTTTGCTTTCACATTGTTCTGCCTTGTGAAGTTTATTTTCTTAGTGTTGATCATTTATTCTTCCATTTTAAGTTTTTTCTCTGAATATAGTAAGAAAAACTTTTACAGTTTTTGTTTTAATCAAAACCACAGAATGTGATAGATCTTGTTAGAATCCAGTTAAAGGACATATGTTAATCTCATCATTTACTTAAATAATTCATCAGGTAAATGTCAAAGAAGCCTGCCATTAAATTTCATATTGTGTATAATAATGGAGAAAAGAATAATTTTGTATTAGGTTGATAACATCAACCATTTCAAAGTCTAAAGCTAACCAGACATAGAAGTGCCTTTCAACAAGGTCCAGCATGTGAGGTTCCCATTTCAGCATCATAAACAGAGAGTCAAATTTTCTAAAGAAGGTTTATCTGTTTCTGATTGTTATATAAAGGGGACAAATTTAGTGCATAATACCACTGAGAAAAATGAAACTGAGATGACATGAGCATGCTTATCTGAAAATGCAACTAATATATTTTTTTAAAAAACATAGTAAGGAAGTGTTTCCTTTCTCCATGCATTTCTGCATACATTTCCAAATGAGAGTATGGTATTCATATTGAATTAACCAGATATAATTTACACTGAGGATCTTATCTCTTTCTTTTGTCATGTAATCTATTTATGACCTACTGAGGCAGCTCAAGACCAGCAGGATTAGGTAGCACAAACCTACTGGGGAGATAGCTGGCATTTGAACAGCAGTCAGGCTTAAATTGTGTTTGAATCTGTCAAATGAAGATACAATCAAACAAGAAAAAATAATAGACTGATATTCAACTCTGATTCATATTCATCATGTATAGTATCATGAATCAGTTGTACAGGTAACATGAACTTAAAACATGCTCAAAACATTAAGATATAATATAATTGCAGAGCTGTTTTGATACATCATGAACTAAATGTTTTTCATTGTTGTTCAGATTTTTTATAATAACAAATGTTACTTCTTTCAAAGGAATATATCATACAATACATATAGTAAATTATAATTACCCTTTCATTTTGCTAATTTGTCCACCCACGCTTGATATCTCCTTTCACATAAGAACTTCACTCTTCATAAAAGCATTATGAAGCACTACAGACATCATCTGAAATGTATTAGCCTTAACTTGTGGGTAGTTCCAACTGATAGGAAGAAATAGATACAAACGCTTTGCTTGGTTTTGTCCCATTCCTCTGGGATATAAGGACTGATAAGATCACTAGCAAAACACTACAACATGTGAATCTGAACATATGCTGCTTGTTTCTGATTAAGGCACAAAGAAAATGGGAAGAGAGCAAATATCACTCATCAGCAGTCTGTATACTTGTATGTGCAAAAACCTCTTTTATAGATGTATGTAAAACATATGTGAATCCTGCATGGTAATGAAGGTGAAATCCATGTGCTACCTAAGTATGACTCACAAAATCATTATGCAGGAAATTTCTCACATGCATATGACAAAAGATATTTAAGAAATAACATGCACCTTCAGCCATGGTTCTTGGGATGCTTCCTAGCAATCAAACCTGTCCAAATCTTCTTTAATTTGGGTTTCTGATGTTCAAGGTGATTGAGTCTGAAATGGATTTACATTTCTAGAGCTTGACTGAACTAATCCCTCATTTGTTCTGCACTATGCAACAGCTTACACAGTGAAGGTTTTTGGGGTCTTAATAAGATCCCATTATCATCCCTCATATATGAGCAATAAAGGGGAAACACCCTGGGTTTGTGTCCAGTTCCTTGGAAAATAACTGGAATGTTGTCATCTATATCCAACCTTGAGGCAAGATTTGCAGATGAATGACAGTTTTCTTCTGTTTGAGGACTTTAGGCCAGATCTGACATACCAAAAGCACAGTGCAACTCATGCTGAGGAAGACAAACAAACAAGGAAAAGGATAGTTCCTACCCTGTACTTCTCCATCTGAGAACTCAGAGGTGAATCTGGGGGGTAAATCCTCTTAAACAGAGCTAAAAATCACATCTAAATTTGTTCGATGCAGTTGGATCTGGGAATTTGGTTGAAAATCATCTCTATCTAATGCTAAAATGCGTTGCATTTTATATGACCTTTTTTTCTTTCAAGCCTGCCAAAGTCCATGGAATCTGAATCACTATAAACAAATTAACTGAAACCAGAGACTATGAAAATTAGTTACTGTCCAGATTCCACACAAGATTTTTTCAAAAGGCCGGGTAGGTGAGGACTATTTCTCAAGAAGTAGAATATGGGAGTAGGTGAATTCCAGGAAAATCAGTTATACTGAGATTATAAATACTTCTTAAATAAACATAAATAGCACAAGAGTGACTGCTGAAGACAACAGACTGAAGGATAATTTTCCTGAAGAAAGAGCTCACTCAGTTTGTAGAAGTCAAATGAAAACATTTCTTGATACATTCTAGGTCCTCTGTCAAACTACAGGATCCCTGTTCTTACCAACATAGATCTTGTAGTGTATCATGAAAAGGGCAAGAAGTGGAATGTGATTCTTATCTCTATTTGTGATAGAAAGCCCAATAAATCTCAGAGGAAAGACTACAAATGAATTACGAGGGCCTTACTGTCCTATCTATACAATGCATTTTTCTTCTTGTAAGAATGATGGTGTTGATTTTAAAGTGTGAAGAGAAAAAGAAACTGAAAACAGGAAAAGGGAAGTGGAGTGTTATTATCTTCTACCACAAAAAGCATGCTTACTGTTTTCACCTTTCACAGAAAATTACAAAAGCACGGTTTTATCATTTGTGGAAATTATGACTGTGGTAGAGCAGGCAATGTTTTTTATGGGTTTTTGCAGCTTTTGGCTATATAATCATTAAGATATACAATCCTATGTCTAAACTTTGAGCTTTCTGAGCTCCCTGTGCTTGCCACTCTTATAGAAATGCTGTAGCTTGGGCATGAGAGTCCCTAAACTCTAGTTGTCCACAAGCAACTTGATTATGAAACATTTTGATTTACACATCTTCCCAGTCTAGCCAGGCAGCTTAAATGTCCTGCAATGAGATACTTCTCACCTTGGTCAATGGGAAAAAGACATAGGCAGACCTTCCTAAAAAAAGGAAAACTTTAAAGAGTAGTAATTTTTATAATTGCTGCATATAAATGTATTTTCTTTTAAAAATAACAAAGTTTCTCATCATTTATTATCAATTCAAATATGAAGAATAATCACAGCTGATATAATATGATATAACTGGTACCTACTAAAGTTCTGAGCAATGTAGCTACCTATCGAATTGCAGAGCCATCTATGTAATATCTGGGATACCTACAGCCTTGCTGCCATAAACTTGGGTGTCTGCACGATTATGTAACCCCCTCTGCCAAATTTCTTCCTTAACAAGCTCCAGTATTAATTTCTGAGCAGAACAAGGATGAGGAGCACAGGCAGTAATTTCCTAGATCTTTCTGGTAAAAAGGAATAATATTGATAGGAATAGCAGTTTGATTGAGTCAATGCATGGCTCTGAGGCTGGTGTAAGGGAGGCCCTGCAGAAAGACCTAGACAAATCAGAGGCCTGGGTAATCACCAACCGTGTCAAGTTCAACAAGGGAAAGTGCTGGATTCTGATCCTGCAATGGGGTAATCCTGGATGTACAGACAGAGGGGGGGATGAGATGCTGGAAAGCAGTGCAGCAGAAAGGGACCTGGGGGTCCTGGTCGATGGCAAGTTGAACATGAGTCAGCAGTGCCCTGGCAGCCAGGAGGGCCAAGTGTGTCCTGGGGGGCATCAGGCACAGCATGGCCAGCTGGGCAAGGGAGGGGATTGTCCTGCTCTGCTCTGCGCTGGGGCAGCCTCACCTTGAGTGCTGGGGACAGTTTTGGGCACCACCATAAAAGAAAGACAATAGATTATTAGAGAACATCCAAAGGAGGGACAGCAAGGTGGTGAAGGGTCTTCAGGGGAAGCCATATGAGGAGCAGTCGAGGTGTCTTGGTCTGTTCAGCCTGGAGAAGAGGAGACTGAGAGGAGACCTCATTGCATTTTACAACTTCCTCATGAGGGGAAGTGGAGGTGCAGACACTGATCTCTTCTCTCTGGTGACCAATGACAGGACCCAAGAGAATGGCCTGAAGTTGTGTCAAGGGAGGTTTAACTTAGATATTAGGAAAAGGCTTTTCCCCCAGAGGGTGGATGGGCACTGGAACAGGCTCCCTAGGGAAGTGATCACAGCCTGACACAAGCCTGACAGAGCTCAAAAAGTGTTTGGACAATGCTCTCCAGCACATGGTGTGATCCTTGGGGTGGTCCTACACAGGACTAAGAGTTGGACTCAGTGACCCCTTCCACTTCAGCATATTCTGTGATTCTGTGAACTACGGTACTTGCCTAGGTGACATTCATGTCTCATTTACAAAAAATTTACATTTCTGTTAAATGTGACACTGTAGATTGTTTTAGTTTATTAAAAAGCCTGACAAATATTTTTCTAAAGGATTCAACTTTCTTATCAGCAATAAAGTACTCTAGAGATGTCCTACAAAAACCTATTATGTTACTAAAATTGCATATTATAATATTGGGATTGGTTCACTTTAGCCTTTGGACTGCAGCTCCAGGATGGGTAAAAGGATTCTGAGATCCTATTTCCATTATTCTCTGTCCAAGCTCTTGGGAAATATGCTTAATTTGCAACTTTCAACCAACCTTTCATAGATGCCAGGAACCACAGCAGGATGTTTTTAGGGGGCATGTGAGGAAGGGATGGTTGAATGTGAGGTCATGATATGAAATATGTAATCAACTCCTTTCCAAGTAGAACTCTATCCATTTAAAACATAAAACCTGTGGTTCTTACTATTGCTTTATTTTTTATTTTATTTTAAATGCATCCTTTGCTGCAAAGCCAAGTTGTCTCTCTCTCCTACTAAAACACTCCCCTAGAACAAATGAGCATTTTTGTTAAAGCATGAGGATAGTGGAAGAATTATGATTTTCTTGGATCAAACCTCTTTGTTTAAAATAGTTGCCATTTTTCTACAGAGAAATAAGACACCTTGTTGGTGTTTTCTTATAGTAAACATAAGGTCACTGAGAAGAAACAGACTAGATGGAAGATCATCATGATATTAAATTACTTCTATCTGCAAATGCTGTAAATTATGTAGACATAAAAAGAGAAGTTATGATAAGAACTCTGAAGTGTTGTGTATCTGGACTTTTAAACATTTTTCTGCTAAGGACTTTATTCTACTGCCAAGATTAAGAAACATGAAGTAATGATTCAGGACTTGGGCCCTGTCAAATGAATTCTTCTCTAAAAATGTGCTCCTTCCTCTTCGATTTTTTTTTCATTCTCTATAGGAAAGATGATCTTGGATTACTGACTGTTTATTTAATGATTTTGTATATACACATTTTCTTAGTTCTTAGTTTGACACTAGTTCTAAGATCAAGGCTGAGGGAAGTGTTAGAAAAGTACAAGCTTACTTGCTTTTTCTATTTGTTAATTGTCTCTAAATGGACATAACCTTTCTTTTTTTTTATCATATATATCTGAGGCTATGGACCCAAACAGTCTGTTTTCTATATAAACATTTCTGCATATACCAAGTACTCGTATGCACAACTTTAACACCTAATTACTTTATAATGTTTACTTTAAAAATTTAGTTTTCTAAATTTTCTCTCTGTTTCTTCAGAGCTCTTTTGGTCACTCATTTCACATGGCATGGTCGTGCTTGATGGCGGTATTTCTAAAACTATATCTTTCAAAATTTTCTGGAAGAACTTTTACTCATGAAAATAATTGTTAATTCTGGCCTCTTCAAAAATTTAATGACATACAAACACAGGATGAAATGAATGCAGTTCAAAACTTTTGTAATTCCTGTAGTATTTCTTGGAAAAAATTATATACAGATCAATAAACAAATTTCAGTTCTTTGAGCATTGAGGGCTTCCACCATTATAAAAAAATATTTAATCTCAACTATAACTTTTTCTTTCTTCTTTGCTTCCTTTGAGGGAATTTACTTACAATTCTTCAAAGATGTCTTTTTATACAAAAGGATTCATGTGTTTTTTTGATTTTTATCAGTTTAGAACAGCATGTTCATTGCAGTTCATTACATGCCCTGAGAAAAGTCAATATGTGAATTAAAGTTTTTTCTCGAGGAGCTCTTGCATACTTGCCTAACAAAACACATTACAAGTATAACAAAAACATATATGCACAGACCACAGATATAAATATTTTACAAGGGTAACTCCCATTCCCGTCTGTCTTCTCCTTGTGTATCAAATAAATTACTGTAATATAACAAAGGAAAGGCTGTTCTTTAAGTTGCTTTTCAACTGGAGCCTTGTCTTTATCTATGCACAGAGAAAGCAAAAATGTTTATTTATATATGTGGTTCTTTATAGTTGTTACTCAAAAAGTGCTGCGTACAAACATCTAGGATTTCTCCAGCGAAAGTTACACAAATGCACACATTGAAGATAATGGCTATAGGTGAAAGTTCCATTTGGCAGTTGTCCACACAGCCTGAAGATATTAACAAGGAGACTTTAGAGAGAGATGCCAGATTTCTCTTCATCACTACCCAAAGCATTGTTACAGAGATGTCTGGCTCCAGGTCCAAGAATTTCCAGCTAAAAAGAACTCCAGGAGTTTTCTTTGATTCTGCTTTGGATGGGCCCCCAGTAGCCCTCCCGAGGAGATGATGATGAAAGACAGTGATGAAGAAGGTTAGAATTTTTTTTAAGGAAAATCCTCTCTAAAACCTTCAGTCTTGAGGACTAGCCTAAGAAAAGAGGAAGAAAATATGTAGACCCAAGGTGCCTTAAAACTGGTGGCTCTGCTGTGTTGGGAGACCAGCAGAATTACACAGTAGGAACAGAACCATGCTTTTTAGTCAGACTCTTTCATTCAAATTTGGACTTCTTCCTGAAGTATTTTAGCAATATAGAAGATACATTCTGTCTTCTGATTGAATTGCTTTATCCTGGCAAAATTTTCTCTACACTGGTCTACTGAACAGTTGATCACATAATAACTTTTGGAAAAAGGTTTACAAGAGAGGATCACTGAATCTTAGAATTTTCATGTAATTTGAAATAATTGGAAACAAAGAAATGTACCTTCATTCCTTTACCTGAAAGGTCCATCTACCTTCTCATTCAATACAAGAGTGTTTTTTAGTCAGCTAAAACTGTACACTGAAAGATAGTGAAGGTTATGTCATTTTGTTGCTTCCAGAAAAATAAGCTGGTCTTTGGTGCTTGCAGGAGATATAGTGGAATATTTCCATGGCAAAATAGCAGCTGAGATATTAATATAAAATCCTATATCTACTGTAAGTGGATCATGAAGGTGAAAAGCAAAGTATTTTAGAAGTAGCCAGGCAAAGATCTGTTCTTTTATTTATAATATCTGAAGTTTCTTACAGCTATCAAACAGTTGAAATATTTATTTCAGCTGTCACAACAACTCTTAAAACATCTCTGTTTCCAACTGGTCAGTTACCTACCTATAACAGGAGTTAAAACACTACAGAAATTATAGGGTAAAATACAGTTCCTGCTCCCTGGATGAAATGCAGTTGGCATGCTCAAAACCTATTCCATGATGATTCCCCATACACATGATCTGCAACTGTAAGCACCAGCTAAAGGGGATGGAATGGAGGTGGAGCAGAGTGGAGACACCGCAGCCAGGCTCTGTTGAAATCCTTGCGGGGAGGGGAACTCAGTGGTACTTTGCATTTGATAAACCACATAGCGCCTGTCAGCCAGGGGAGATAGGGGAAGATATCCTGCTGCTGAGCCAACAGCTGTGGCAAAATCACTCTTGGTTCATTACAGCCTAATTGTAATATTAACACACACCTCCATCCCAAAGTTATCTCTCTGCAAGTTATTATCACCCTCACCAGGCATGTGCTCTATATTCTTTTTGACTGTATCTTTAAAAGCAAAGTGAGACAGTATTTCAACAATCAATAGCAAAGATATGTATGACTAGAGTCACTCAAGCTCCACGTAAACACAAAGAAATAGTATAAAAGTTGAGAATGGGGGAAAAGCTAGGGAAGACTTAACTGTAACTGCTGGGATCTGCTGATGGGCTGAACCTGTCTTCTCCCCCATAGCCTGTTGGGAAAGAATAATACTCTGTGTGGGCTGAATATTTTATTGTGGATTAGAGCTTGTCTGTACATTTCTTTGAATACATTTTTGCAATCAGATACTATCACCAACAATCCTCGAATCCTAACCTGCCAAATTTTATATTAATAAGGAATGTTATTCCATAAACTGTTAGTGTGAGTCCTTCATGGGCACTAACAGTTGCTGGCAGCAGATAATGTACTCAAAAAAAAGAGGAAGACCTGCTGAGGGTTCTCCCTTATCCTCTTGGCATATTTTCCTGACTGAGTCAGTCAAACCACCCGCAATCCAACAGGACTGCTCAGGGCAGAGCCCCCCCCCAACAGGATGCTGACACTCTGGTTGGGTGCAAGGGTCTCGGCGTATCTTGGGGCATGAACAGACAAATTAAACACTAAGGGTCAAGCAAACCTCCTCTCTTCACATGCCAAAGTATGAAGTGAAAACTTATATACTTAACAAACTTACACACATAATTAACTACTTCTCAGAACAATGGTCTCTGTATTTCTTGTATTATTTTCTTTTCAGTATTTAATTAATTAGTACAGCTTTTAACATTTCTCAGCTTTCTTATATTCTCCTTCAAATATTTCTTAAAGACATATCCTCAAGACTAACCTAATTATTGGTTGGCACTCAGCAACTGGCAAGCATCCACTATCCCTTTGCAGTGTTTGTGTCCCTTACTCTTCTCACTCTTACAATTAAAATGTTCTTGAATCTTCTTCAAAACAAAAAAATGTATATAAACAAGAACTAAAATGTATAAACAAAACACTAAATATACACAGAACTGTTCCTGTTTTTCCTGATACCTGCCTTCATATTTATACCCTCATCATCTAGACCTTATTTCATTTTATCTTCTGAACTTCTTGCTGCACAAGAGGACAACTTATCATCCAACGTTTGGAGTTACCAAGCTTTTATTGCAGTCCTCACTCACTATCATGATATGAGCATTTATTCTTAACATTTCTCTAATGATTGAACAGCAATCTTAGTCTCCAATCAGATAGAGAACTTTGTTTTCCAGAGATCTCAATACAGTAATCCTTAGTAAAAAGTTAACTATCAGTAAATTAATCAATCAATAACAAGTAATCAACAACCTAAATAAACAATTAAAATAAATACTTTCTTTCTCCTTTAATATCTTAGGCACATGAATACCATAGTGAAGGCATGCAAGGGCAATAAAAGTTTATTATTAATATTCATGGGTTGAAGGGGATTAGAAAGAAAACTAATGAAAGACATGCAGTGTTTTCATTGTGCCTGCTCCAAGTCACTGCAGAATTTCACTTTCTGTCTTATTTATTAAGCAAAAGACAAATTACCCTGATGTTAAAGAAATATAGCAGGGAGGAAAATGAAACAAGTGGCCATTGTACTTAAGTATTTAATGTTTTTTGCCTGTAGATACAATTTTCATTCAAGTTTTGCTATCACATTTCTTAAATAAATAAATAAATAATTAAGCAAGGCAGACTTTGTGGAATCACTTCAGCAATTAAAACTCCTCTTTTTCCTGTCGTTTTTAACAATAAAAATTTACAGCAGCACTAATGTCAGTTCAGTCTTATCACACCTTTGGCAACCTGTGCTTCCTGACTTCAGAGAAATGTAATAAAATGGATGGTTATTACATTTTCTTCATTTTTTTCATAGATGCTAGATTCTAATACTAGTAGAAATCAAAAGATCATCTTGTCTGACCTGCTTTATATCATAAGCCATTACCTTCCATATAGGTACCTTATTTTCAACCCTGCTGCTTCACTTTAGTTAAAGTGCATTTTCATACAGCATCTCATCCAGAAACACATCCTCCCTTGATCTGAAGACAATAAAGAAGTCCTGTGCAGAATCCACTGTTTCTTTTGTCAATTTGTTTATATGTAACCCCAATTTTTAAAATGGTACATTCAGGCTCACCTTGGAGCCCGGCAAGATCATGGAGCTAATAGATCCTACTGAAAACTGTGCTAAGGCACATGGGAAATAGGCAGATGGTTGGCGACAGCCAAAATTGCTTCACTAAGGGCAATTTATGCCTGACAGACTTTGTCACTCTTCTTCAACGTGGTTACAGTGTTGTTTGGTAAGGAAAGAGCAACTGATGCCATCTGCTTGGATTTGTGCAAAGCATTTGACACTGTCTTGCATGACATCTTTGTCTCTAAACTGGAAAGACAGAGATTTGATTGATGGACCACTCAGTGGATACAGAATTGGCTGAATGTTCCCACTTAAAGTCATGAGGTCAACAGCTCGATATCCAAGTGGAGAACAGTGATGAGAGGCATTCCTCAGGGGTTGCTATTGGGACTGAAAGTGTTTGACGTCTTTGCTGGCGACACATACAGTGGCATTGAGTGCACCCTGAGGCAGTTTGCTGATGATACCAGGCAGTGTGGTGTGGTCAATACTCTGGAAAGAAGGAATGCAATCTAAAAGGACCTGGGCAGGCTTAAGAGGTGGGCTTCTGCAAACCTCATGATGTTCGACAAGGTGAAGTGCAAGGTCCTGAACCTGGGGCAGGGCAATAAAAGGTATAAATACAGGCTGGGGTGGAGAACGGATTGAGCACAGTCCTGAGGAGAAGGACTTGGAGGTGTTGGTTGACAACAAGTTCAACATGACCTGGCAATGTGTAGTCACAGTCCAGAAAGCCAACCATGACCTGGGCTGCATCAAAAGCAGTGTGGCCAGCAGGTTGATGGAGGTTTTCCTATCCCTTTACTCTGCTGTCGTCAGAACTCACCTGGAATACTGCATCCAGATCTGGGGGTCTCAACATAAGAAGAATGTGAACCTGCTGGAACAAGTCCAGAGGAGGGCCCCAAAGATGATCAGAAGGCTCTCCTACGGAGACCAGCTGAGCAAATTGCGTTGTTCAGCCTGGAGAAGAGAAGTAGGAGAATGCTTCAGGTAGACCTTTTAATCTACCAGTACCTAAAGGAGACTGACAAGAATGACGGAGATGGGCTTTTTACAAGGGCCTGAAGTGATAGGCCAAGGGGTAATGGCTTTAAACTGGCAGAGGATAGATTTAGATTAGAATTTGTAAAGATATTCTTCACTGTGAGGGTGGTGAGGCACTGGAACAGGATGCCTAGAGAAGTTGTAGATGCTCCATTCCTGGAAGTGTTCAAGACCAAGTCGTAGATGGTGTTGAGTAACCTAGCAGAGGGTGTCCCTGCCCATGGCCAAGAGGACAGAACTAGATGAGTTAAGATCCCTTCCCAAAATCATTCTATGATTCTTCTCTTCCTCCTGTCTGACAGACAGACCACATCACCCCTCAGTAGATCAGGTTTTTCAAGGCAAGTCCCATGGTCTAAGTAGCTGAACTCCTGGTTGTGGCACCAGTAACCATTTGTTGATTTGCCAGATTTGGCTGGCCCTTTCAACCCTTATCTTTGGGAGGATTGATGAAAACACTTCCTACATCCCAGAGTCCCTTCCTGTCCCACCCAGGGCTCTGTAATCCTTCTTGCTATACCCAGGGCTCTGTAATCCTTCTTGCTATACCTCAGATTCTTCCTGGCCGTATCACTGGCGTCTGTCTATGTGAACCTACAGCAGTGGATAATAATCAGCAAACTGTGTGACACTTCATAGTCTCTCAGCAACAGCTCTGAAACAGACCCCTGGTGAACAGCACACCTTTCTAGAGAGTGTGGCATGTCAACAAAAGGGGACTTTCACACCTCTCAGAAAAGAGCTGTCTACAGCTATCACCCATCGCCTTTTCTTAGTTGTGCTACCTGTTATGTGGAGAGCAGATGGGGCTGCTCCAGCATCTCTCCTGAAGTGATAAGCCTTTCCTCTTCATTCTGCAGAAGAGTGAAGTGAGTCTGCAAGGGCATCTCAGGCTTTGGGAGGAAGTCTCTTCCTCCTGAAGGTCCTTGCCATTGCAAGTTTCCATTCTAGAGGTTATTGTTCTGTCTCCCTTCTGTGTGTGCTGGTGGGTGAGTTTTTGGATGTTTGGTCATGGAACTGCAGGTTCCATGAGGTTGGAGCCTGCTATCTCATTCCTTCCCAGCCTCCCTGTTGCTACAGTCTTCTCACTGCCTCCTGCAGCTCAGCCACCTGCAGGTCCTCCATGTGTCCCTGACCCAAGAGAAAGGTTTTGGCACAGGTCATCCTACCTGGCCGTCACAGCCGGATGGTGGGCACTCATCTGAGATCAAAGGCTGCTGTTCCTTCAGGGGGCTTTACACCATCTATCCTGGCAGTGATCCTCCACCCAGATAGAGCTGCTGAAGGAAGAAGCTGAAGGTCAAACCTCAGACTGCCGAAGTGCCCCTGAGCTGTGCAGATGGTCACAGACTGGTGTCCAGTTACTGGGTTGTATGTACTCCAAGTCTCTCCCACTGCACTTGGACTGTGGAATGTCCCTCCTTCAAAGAGGCTCCCTCTTGCTCAAACTGCAATGTGAACCTCCCTGGCTGATGTGCCACACCATTTGCTCACTCTGGTCATGGTGCTCCTGGTTGCTCGTGCTCCTCAGGGCTGCCTCTGTAGGAGTGAGGGGCAGCCACCAATCACTCTTGGCCCCACAGCTTGACAACTTCTCTTGTGTAAGCTGCCAACTCCTGGCAGGTCTTGGCACTCCCCTGGCATTTCCCTGGCTCAGGAAACCCATCCTGGATTCCCAGTTCTGCTGCAAAACATGCCTGAACTGAAGTTAAATGACTTGAAATTCATCTTGAAGTCATATTGAAAAATTCCTACTTCTTATTCACGCTTTTCCATTTAAATGTTCCTCTGCATCAATTATATTCCTAATTTTCATCAGATGTGAGAATTAACCTTCTTTGAATCATGGCCTGTTTCTGTTATTGCTGCTGATTTTCTTTTATTTGCTACATTGAATAGAAGTTTTGACCACTATTCAACCATCAATTTCTAGCTGAGTGATTATTACAGTCATTATCTCTTGCGATGAAATTCCATGCAGCATGATCCATGCAAATACCTTACAATACCTTTTGTGTTAAAAAATTATCCTGTATGATTACTTAAATACTTTAATGCTGTTTTACTACTGCCTGCCTCAAACCTTCAACATTTCTCTGAATGTGAGTTCTCCATTATACATTTTTTTTCTTTCAGCACAGTCTGGACAGACAATGAATATATCACAGTTTCCATATGAGTATATGGTCTGTCACAAACTCGTACAGATCTTAGTTTCCAGGCAACGTTCATGAGTGTGCTTATCTGCAATTATTCTAGGATCAAACCATCCAAACTATTCATAGTTTTACAATAGGGAATGCCTGCCATAAGTAATGCCATCTGTTATGCCCTCTGCATGCTCCATTTTTCTATAAAACACATGATTTTAGGATAACAACTGAATGAGCCCCCCCCATCTGATTTGACTGGCTCCATTCACTTAACATTTTTCTTGCCAACAAGAATTCCAGTTTGTCTTGTTTATTACCCATTTTCCTACTCTCCGGAGGCTAAAATCTACCCTTTTCTTTATGTTCATCATTGTTCATGATGATCCACATCTCATTTCGCTTGTTGCTTGCTTTGCTCTCAATTTCTTAGTATTTAGCTACGTCTTTGTGGAGTTTACAGCATAATGTTGCTGGAATGGAAATACAGCAAAAGCTGTGAGATTAATAAGGATGTCCTGAAAACGTTCTTTCTCTATTCTCTGGTAACAATGCCCACCTTTTGGGTTTGAGACCTCTGCTAGACAGGAGAATGAGGCAGTTTACTTAAGTCAGAAATCTCGCAAAACAACTCAAACAAGTAAAGCCATTTGACAGCTCAGGGCACTAAAGAGAAACAAATTGCCTCTGACACAAAAAACAAACAACCAAAAAAAAAAAATCCAAAAATCTTTTAAAGTTTTGCTGATGTGGTGGGGGAAAACTAGTACTCTGAAGACCAGTCTTAGACTAACATGAGTCAGCAGTGTGCCCAGGTAGCAAGAAGGCCAAGGGCATTCTGTCCTGTATCAAAAATAGTGTGGCCAGCATGAGGAGGGAAGTGATTGTCCCTCTGTACTTGGCACTGGTAAGGCCACACCTCACCTCGAGTGCCATGTCCAGTTCTGGGCACCTTACTTAAAGAAAGACATTGAGGTGCTGAAGTCCAGAAACAGAGCTGGTGAAGGGTCTGCAGCACAAGTCTTGTGAGGAGAGGCTGAAGGAGCTGGGGGTATTTAGCGTGGAGGAGACTCAAGGGGGCTGTTATCACTCTCTATAAATACCTGAAAGGAGGTTGTAGCCAGGTGGGGGTCAGTCTCTTCTCCCAGGCAAGTGTGACAGGACAAGAGGAGAGAGCCACATGCTGTGCCAGGGGAAGCTTAGCTTGGACATTAAGAAAAAATTTTTCACCAAAAAGGTGGTTAACATTGGAAAGGGCTGGCCAAGGGAGTGGTGGAGTCACTGTCCCTGGAAGTGCTCAAGAAATGACTGGATGTGGCACTTAGTGCTATGGTCTACTTGACATGGTGGTGTTTGGTCAAAGTTTGGACTTGATGATTGCAGAGGTCTTTTCCAGCTGTAATGATTATACGTTTCTATGATTTTATTTACCATTTTCTACCTTCATCACTTTAAAATAGAACAAATGCTGGTAAGTGAGGTTCAGTGCCTGAGGACCTCTATCACTGTGTTTCTATGTAAAGATTTTTCTTGTATTCTGCATTAGATTTCTTACCTCACTACATACTTTGTGTATTTTTGTCTATTGCTTACAGGGGTCAGGGACATCAGGAGGGTGAGAAGATAGAAGTGATAAGAGAGATGGGATATTTGCTCATGAACTGCTTAACAGATTACTTGTCTTTCAGTAGCCACTGTCAGAATCTGGCAAAAACATGCTTTTGATTTTTCTTTTCTAACATGAAACATGAAATGCTGCCAGCGTATATTTTTCTCTGCCAAATATCCAACACATTTTGTCTCATGTGGAACGACTGAAACTGAAATCATCTCATTGTATGACTAGGATGATGTCCCCTACATCTTTCAAGTCATATTTGGACTCTTTCTATAAAGAAGTTTTCTGATCAGGATTGTCTGGATGCAATCCTGTGCAACGTGCTCTAGGATGATCCTGCTTGAGCAGGGAGGTTGGACCAGATGACGCATTGTGGTACCTTCTAACTTTACCCATTTTGTGATTCATGGCAGAACCTGCTCTGATGAAGTTAGGCACTGGCTTCCCACCAGACCATTGCCAACATCTGCAGAGAAGTAACAAAACTGGGAATATAATTCCAGTGAGTAGGATGTCAATGCAACATCTGCCTTTCTGTTCATTGAGCATCTTTTTCTTTTGCATTGGTCAAACAGTCTCTCAAGCATTTCAGTAATGCTTGCTTCCCTGCATGTTTTGTTAGGCTGTCAGATTTCTGCAACCCATTTAGAAATTTTTTTATTTTAAATGAAGTGGATAAAGTGAATTATGACTTTTCAGCTTATGCATTTCTTCTATATCTTCCAGAGTTTAGACTGTGAGGATCAAACCAGTAGGAAGCAGGTTTATGCAATTCATGCGTATCAAAATATATGTAGTTGCTACTTCTCCATAGTTGAAAACATGTCTAATACAACAATAACAACACTAAGAAAGGGAAGAGTATGTAAGTGTTAGGTTTCATTGATACTCACCTGGTATCTTTTTCCCTCAAGCTTTATACTCTGTCATTGCTATGAACTAATAAATTAGCATTTGATGAATAACACTATATCAGAGGAATCTGGGTAATATTGCTCATATCTCACCATTAAATGGTAGCCTAATTACCCAGTGTTAGAACACAAAACTGCTTCTGAAGATGATTTCTGAATTCTCTATGTCCATTAAAATATTAATTGAAATTATTGAAGTTCAAATATTAACAAGTTTAACTACCATTGTTGGTGCTTTGATCTGTGAAGAAAAACTACCTTTCTCTGCCTCTATATTGGCCACACAAAGCACAGTTGCAAGGATGTGGTAAGTTCCAGATGTATGTCTCTCTCTGTGGCCTCTCAGAGCAGGCTGAGATGTGTGGGGCCATCATATTCACAAGACAGCTCATGAGGCAGCAAAATGAGCAGAAACAGGGGATGGGGACATGCTGAGGACTTCCTTCTTTGCAGGCAGACACATACATTGCATTGCAAAAGTACATGGTGATACTGATTATTCAATGAATTACTGTGACCCCTTGATCTTAAACTCATACATTTGTGGGCAACAGAGTTGTGAGGTAAAGTTGTAAAGAAAAGATGGAATAATAAGTGATCATTTTTTTTTTTAACTGTCAGCCTCATATATATGATACTTTGCGTTACATTATCAAATCAGCAACAATTAAAATTAAACAAACTATAATATTTTAAATAGTTATTAAAACAAACTTAATTTTATATAGCCAAAGCAGTTCACACTTGCTAAATTTTTTTTAGTGTGCTTGAATTTACAGGCATTGCATAATACCAGGAGGAGGGGAAATACAACAGGTGAAATTAATTGGAATTGGAATGGCAAAAGATGGTAGAAAATGAAGACTTCTTGGAAAAAAAAAGAAAGTCTGTGAACAGAATGATGAAAGAGTAAGGAATGAATGGAATTTTCCAAAAAGAAAAGACAGTATTTGAAATTATTTTGACTGAAAATTAAAAAGAAAGAGAGTTATTCTACTGAGTTTGCTTAAAGAAACCAAAACAGCTTTCAATTAAAGTCAGAACAGATGGGAATTTCTCTACTAAACATTAACCATCTATTTCTGCAGCTAGCTTTTCCAAACAAGTCAATATTGGCAGGCAAGGGAATCCACAAGCAGCACAGTACAAGACACGTTAGAAATATGGTTGTGGATGAAGTGCAGAACCTACTTTTCCAACAAGAAAAAGGAAGACAAATGCAGAAAACCAAAATTTATTCTCAATGCCTGGGAAATATGCAAGCATGATGTGTTTCTTAAGTTGCAGAAAACAGTCCAGCTGAGAAAGGAATTCAAAATTCAACTGAAAATAAGAACAGAGAACTTGTGGCCAAGCATAGGTAAATACAAATAAATACCTTTAAGGAAGAAAGAAAAGTGAAAAGTAGTAAGATATCTAGAGATCTGTGCAGAAAGTAGAGATCTATGTACAGGAATCTGTAGCCTGAAAGAGTCAAGCAGAAAGGCAAAGAGCACAGCATGAAGTAGGATAGGCATGTACTTAAAGATTTTTATTAATTTGACTGTAATAACATGGAAATTGTTACAACTAACAAAATTATAGTTTTGGTGAAATATTTGCTAAAATATGTGGCCTAGTAAGGCTGGCTGAAGGATAGGATAGCAGAAATATTTTTGAGAGAATGAAACCAAAAGATAGTGCTACTCAAGATGAGAACTAAGTTTGACTGGCATGAACTAATGAACTAACTTGAAAAACTAAGATTGATCCAGCTGAAATAATCAAGAGGTTTATGATTAATTCTAACGAGTTTTGGATATGTTTTAAGCAGGATTTTTTTGATATGTTAATAAGCAGGTAAAAATTTACATGACATAAAATCAGGAAATATGTCCAACACAAAGTAGGAGAGAGACTAATTCCAAATTAGCTTAGGGTGTTTAGGAACAGAAAATTGTCTTGCACAACAGTCTGCATGAGAGGGTAAATGAAGGAAGAGACAAATCTTGCAGTGGTCACCTGAGATTTAGAGCAGAGACCAGGCACACTCCAATCATTGCACTTTCTTTAGGGCAGCAGATTTCTGAGGTAGTGTATAAGACTGATAGAAGTGAATGATGTGAATTTCTCTGCAATTTGCTTCACAGAAACATCAATGTTAAACTTTGTTTAAACCACATCCAATAAAGACTTGTGGAAACTAATCGACTGTGAGGAGAAGGTTGTAAGATTTTACTGAGGTGCCAGGATACAGCTTTGATTAATTGGATATTAAATGACACTCAGTAATTTGACTGGTCATGAATTAATCTCTTTTCTTCCTGTTGAAAGGTCTCATACCTCACTTATCACTATGTCAGACATTTGATATAAGGTATTAAATCATTCTGAACATTTTTTAGATTACTCAGTTATAAGCCTTGTGACTGTTTAATCTCATATCATTTGTTTGATGACAGCCCGTTACATTAAAAAGTCTAGAGGAATCTAATGACTCAGTTATGAAAATTTTGCACTTAGCAGCAATTAGCAAGAACACCTGGTTGCAAGTAAAAGACAGAAAAGCAGTTTCTTAGAGATGCCTTCATTGCAGAATGGAAGAAACATCACGGTCTACAGTGGGCAAAAAAAAAAAAAACGGTGCAAATCTAGAGAGACCAATGAAAAATGTGGAAAGACACATTGGAGGACAGATCTTATTTTATCCTGCAGTGCTTTGTTGTGACAAACCATGAAAAGAAATATTAAAATAACAAAACTATGTGTCCATGGAAATGTCTAGAATTTGTCAGAATGGATACATTCCCATTCTAAAACGAGTCCAAAATAAAGATATTTAATGGAGGAGTAAAACCAGCAGTGAATAGTCATATTGAACAGGTTATGTGAACACACAAATTTTTCAAGTGGGTAGAAAATTTTCAGCTGTATTAAGGTCCACAGAATTTTGCTTCAGTTTGGGAATACTGTCCTTAAGCACTGATTAGAAATGTAACCTCTAATCTTGCATTTTAATTTACTTAAATTGACTTATCTGTGTCCTTATAGATCACCACTGATATCAGTTGGGCCTGCAAATATTAATGTAGAATGAATTGAAGTACCATGGCTTTTCTGCCCCAAGATGAAAGGCAGGAGAGGAGAAAGAGAGGAGATGTGTGATAAGTCCTCCTTACTTGTATTGCATTGCATTGCTTCTGCAAGGGGATCCACAAGGGATCTAGTGTTGCTCCCAGAGACAGAAATGAGACAAGGAGACAGACCCACACTCATCTGTTGTCCCCTTAGGCCCAGAATCAAGATTTCATGGTATTAATTGTCAGTAAAGAGAATGAAAACATGTAAGAACAAAATTAAATGGGAGAAGTGAAGTAAAATACTTTTTAAAAATCCGTAAAAATAATGACTAATGTAATTGACATCTGACACCACTTTACATTTATACAGAGTAATTGAGCTGACTAATTGAACTTTTGATTCTTAATTTTTATGACAAGTAAAAAAGTTTGCTTAGTAAGAAAAATGCAAGCAAAAGAGGTTTGGGTTTTTTTAATATAAATATACCCATCATTTATATTATGATTTTCAGGAACTGCTGGAATTATTCATGACCTCGTGATCTTAGTAGTCTCAAAATATATAATTTGACTACAAGGACAGTAAAATGGCAGACCAAAATTGTCCTTGATTTTATCCCATTTCACCATGCAAACTCAGAAACTTTGTTTCCTTTTTTTTTTCCTTTTTTGCTGCCATGGGGATGATTTTGGTTTGTGTAAGTAAAGCCAAAGAGACGATCTAGGTCTGAGAAAATATTATGTTAGAGCATAGTGTCCAAATTTAATTTCCTTATGTACTATCAACACAGAACTATGTTGTACTATTTTAGACGCAGACTGATTTTGAGCTTTTGATTTCCAGCTGTTCTAAAATTCCTCAAGAGAAAAGGTGGTAATCCACATTGGTGTGTGTAATTTTGAAACAGTTTGAGTCATAGACCACTATAATGATAATCAGAATCTGGAATTAATTGTTTAATATGTTAGGCTAGAAGATGTGAATGTAGTTTAATAGTGCATTACATACATGATCTTCATCCAAGCTGAAGAAGAAATCTACTGCAAATACCATTTACAATTCCAGTGAATCATGGCTGACCCTGTTCTGAGAAATCCATAACTACTGAATCCACAGATAGCTTCCTGAAGTATCTTTCATGTATATAGCTTTGTCTCTGTTAAGATAACTAGGCCAGCCTAGTAATTTTTACAATAAAACATTTACCACCATATAAATAATGCTAAAAATACAGCTACACAAGACTTGAGGATTTTTAGCATGCAGCCAGTGGTGAAAAAACACTCAGTTGCATTTAAACAGTGATTCAAAGAGATGCTTCCTTCAGCAAACACCTGCAAACAAAGTGTCCATTGCTTTCCTCAGACCTAATAGGAGACTTAACTGTCATTCATTTCCAAACTTCCAGACAACACACATCTTGCACTATCTCAGAATAATCCTTCAGAACTATGTAGGAACAAAAACGGCCCAAATGTGGGAGCCAATATTCAGGGAGAACTGATAAGGTTTTGTTGTTTGGGCTCTGTACCACTGCAGTAGTATGGCAACAGGAGAAAGTCTACTCCTTAGCCAGGTGTATTTTATACATCATAACAAAAAACAGCTGCTGATGGAAGGATACCCACTTTGGATACAAAACGTTTTGTTACATGGTCACATAAGAATGCTTAGCTCAAGCTCAAGATGGTGCATTGTGGAAGAGCATACAGCTGGGAATGTTTTGAAAACTATGTCCCCAAGTTGATTTTTTATAGTCTGGCAATAAGGAAGTCAAAGATAATATGGCAAAGTTATGTGACAGACTGTAATTTCCAGTTAGAAGCTCCAAAAGCTATGAACATGTATTGCACTATACCTTCATTGAAAGCAGCAAAGCCAAAGAACTGTCCTGAGTTCAAATTCTTTGCAAAGGTCAAGGTGAAACCATTTTTCTCCTGCTTCCTGGACCACTAATGAGAGACTATCTTGATCTTTGTCCCAGCAATCCCTGATATAAAGAGATGACAAGGTAAGCCAGTATAGCTCCATGAAATTATAAACCAAAGGGTCCCAAGTCTTCTATCTGGTGTGCACTTACAAGGCGTAATATTGCAAATAGGGCCAAATTTGTTATGCATGATACTCATGGCAGCATTTAACAGAGAGAATGCAGCTGGAAATAACAGAATATAAAGGACTGGCAGGCCATATCCCAAATAATGCAAGATCTTAACCCTGTTAATAAAGAAGAGTGTTTGACATAAGGTTGTGACATACACATGTGGCTTTGTAGCAATACAATTTAGTAAGGCTTGTGACAAATTCTCAACTGAAGTTTATATAGTCTGTTTCAAATTATTGTAGGTACTTATATGCAATTCCAGATTTAAAAGATGATTCACATTGTGGTATCATTACATTAAGAAGAAAAGCAATTAATTTAAAAATAGTCATGCAGAGCACATAATTGCCACTCCAGTTGAATCAACACCACCTTAGTATACTCCTCAAATCCCATTTAAACCCTCGGAGCCATAGTATCCACTGTGAAGCACTTATGGACTGACTGTCCCTGCCCAGCCTCACCTGGGCCTCCTGTGTTACCCTGCCATGGCTCCATTTCAGCCCAGATGAGGCCACCAGTCCCCGCCCTAGTGATGCTGGTGGAATGTTGGTATTTGATTCTTCTCTTCTGCTTCTCCTGGACACACCCTGAGCCTGGCTTCTCCCCTTGCTGTTTCTGCTGTGGGACCTTGTGCCTGGCACCTTTCTCTACCCATCACACTCAGATGCTTCTTGGAGTGGGCATCACTTTGGTGGATCACCCTTGGCTTCTGGCCCATCCTCCCTCACTGAGCAGCCTGGAATTCATTCTCCCTGGCACACTAGTCGAGGTCCTTTGAAGCTACCAGGAGCATAAATGCTCATCCACTTCAATTCAAACTGCCTCTGTGGGAACTCAGAAAAATATTTTGAGTTCCGGACTGGGTATGTATCCATCCAGCCTCAGCTTTTACTTCTGTAGAATTTTTAATTTCATTTTGGTCTTCTGGGGTCATTTAACTACCAATTCTTTTATTAGAAAAGGAAGTGAGACCATTTGGTATTTTTAACAATCTTCTTATGTTTCATTAACGAATTTCTGCTTTAGGAAATTATGTTATTTACAATGTGTTTACTTGTCCACCCAAGATGCGTGTTCTCTGCATAACAATTCACAATAAAAACATTATAAACTGAAAAAATGAAGGTCTGATGAGGTAGCTTATTGCCATTGGTATGTGATTGCTGAAGTGAAGGAAATATTTGTCACAAGTGTTTCTGCTGTACTTGTGAGAAGCCTTGTGGGGTATTTTCTTAAATGGGGTTAAACTACAGCATGATTAAGATGAACTGTTACTTCATAAATATGCTTAGATCTAAAAAGTGTTGCTTGATTAAAAGGTCCAAATGTATGTCAGAGAAATTATGAGAGAAAAAGGAATGCCCTTACTTCAAACAGCTTCCAGCAGCTGCTGAACAATGAGCACCCTGAAGCTTTGTCCTTCAGAAGACCCTCAAATGCTTATCTTGTAGAGTTGGAAATAGGAAAGGCTTCAAAAAGAAGAGTGAATGAGACTTCCCTTCAGCCAAGAATAACAGAGGCAATATACAGCAGCATCAGTGGATTCTGGATAATTAAGCACCAAGAGACTTCTTTCCACTGTGCTGAATGAATGGAAAAAGAGAAGAAACTTCTGCTCACCTTGCAGAGCAAGAGGATAAGAGCTCCTAAAAAAAACCAAACCATCTCCTGACCTGACCTCTATGCCATTACACTCACTGAGATGAACAGAGGACATTCCTACTTTGAGAAGGGAATATTTCTCCACTGCTGGGTCACCTTTGGGTCAGCAGTAGGGTAAGTGTTCAAGCACTGCCAGTGAGGATTCTGTTCTTCAGAAGGGGTGCAACTTTCTACAAGTGCCATAGAGCTTCCTACTTTTTCTCCCCATACCTTCTCTTTTTACTGGCTAGAATACAGGACAAGCAGATAAAAGCACTCGTATTTTTTAAAAAAAATGTTACTTCAGCAATCCCATTTTTGTTTTGTGTTTATTTGGCTGACTCCTTTTACTCCAAACTCTCTCCTTTAGTTCTTGAAAAGCCGAATGAGTTGCAAATGTATCATCAAATGGTGTATCAAATGGAGTAACAGAATGATGTGTTTGGCAGGGTTATAATGGTGAAGGGGAATCATTTAAATGTCCTGTACATGTATCCTTTCCTCTCTTAGTGCTAAGATTCAGAAACCAAAACCTTGGCTTGATGATACAGAAACAAGAAAAAGTAAACATGATAAAAGGGGAAAAGGAAAGAAGAGAACTGTGAAAAAGCTTATTGGCATTACAATGAATGATATTACAGTTTTGTGACCCAGCCGTTTGTTATTTATAAAATATAGTTTTAAAGAAGTGTTTTAGAAATAAGCACAACTGTTGCATTAAAAACAGACACCCTTTTTGTCTTCTAGTTCACTCCACAAGATTTCTTAAACTTGAGGGAAAATATATTATGCCTACTCTTTACTATATGAAGGTGAAATTTAAAAAGAACAAATTAATGCCATCTGTTTACAGTGTATCACAGTTTGTGTTACTATCTCTTGGTTTATAGTCATAACAGAATGTTAAATACTCATAGAACAGTGAACTTAACATCTGTGCCTATTAGTGGTTATACCTTTTAATATACTTGACTTTGCTGTAGATTTTTAGGGAACTTTTTGTTGCCTGTAAGGCATGAAGTATGAAATATTTACTGTTTGAATCTTTGTGAACTATTAATATAATGTAATATAAATGTGGCTACCAGTGATTGTTGTAAAGGAACCAGGTTTGATATTCCTATGCTCTCTTCCTTGCTTGTGTTCCCCTGTTTACTGTTTTGGTACACCAATACAGATTAGACACGTTTAGTGAAGTGTAGTGTCAAAAAACCAGAATCACTCATTTGTTGATACATCTCAGAATGAAAACACTACATTTCCTCTTCAAGGCATTGAAGATTAAAAATTAATTCCATTCATGAAGTAATTAAATAATTTTGGGGAATTGTTATTATATAATATGGTTGATATTAGTCTTTCTGTTGTCATAGTGGGAACAGACAGGGATATTTTGAAAGTTCCTCTAATGGAAATCAGCTATAAATTTATTGTTAAGACTAAAATCAATTGCATACTTTGCCAGAGACAAAATGTCCATACAGAGAAAATAACTCCTTCCTTCTGCATAACAGTTACAACAGCACCCCAAGGTCATTTCTACTACTAAATTCACAGGGCGACACACTGATAGTCTTAATTCAGAGAGGGATTTTCATCGTTAGAAAATGCAATAGCACAAATGGCTGCCTTGTCCTACTCACACTGAACTCAATGGCTATAAGATGGTTTGGACTGGATTTATAGTTTAAAATCATTCTACCAGTTATGGGTTTGACAGTAGTATCTTTTGATTTTTTACCAGATTGGTTTTGTTCATTTGTTTGTTTGGGTTTTTTCCTGAACTGCTGTGTTATTTAAAAGTAGTATTGCTAGTAATATTGATACTTTATTTTTATAAAGAGGCTTCTTTCAGCACTGTGCTGCTGAAGATGCCAAAACTTACCAAAAGTTTGCTTATTAGTTGTTCAATTTATGTAGGAACACAAGATTCTTTCTATACCCTGGAATTCAACTTTAAAGTTCTTGGTCCTCTATGTCACAATTTCACAACGTCTCCCATGAACATAGAGTCTTTTGAGCCTGATGGCTCAAAAAAAGAGACAAGCTCTTTCTACAGAGGAAAGAAATTATGCCTACTCAAAACAACGAAGATATTTTTATGGAATTTTTTTTTACTAATAACCTTGTATATATTTGAAGGACTGTGTGTTGAATAAATAGGAATAGACATAATTCTAGACCTCCCAAGAACATGCCCTGCCCTGGTAAAAAAATACTAGGTTAGGTCCTGTGACAAATATTATTTATTGTTAAAATATTTATTATTTTATTAATATTTTTCAGTCACATATGAAAAATTAAAAATGCATCTATGAATTTATCAGATTATTCTCAAAGTAGCGTGAAATTTATTTTTTAAATGCTATAGCATTTTTCCTTTTTTGGTAACAATTTTGCATGTTTGTTTTGGAAGTTAATGGTGTAACATATGCTTCTGTCAGTGATATATCAAGAAACTGTATTTATACTGAATTGTATGTTCTCCTAGCCCACCACAGCTGAGGTCTGATTGAGACCATAGCCTCAAGTGACTATAAACCAAACAATTATTTTTGAGACTAATGTGCATGCTTCCTAATGATTCACAACATTAAACTCTCACTTGGACAGAAAAAAACTCCCTTTTTGTTGCTCAAGGCACAAGAATTCTGCGGAACATTTTTTAAAATGGTCGTGGGTGACCAAAATGCAATTTAAAACTTCAATGGTCTTTGCTCAGGGTTGCTTGCTTACTTGTAATTGTTTCCAGAATGTTTGTTTGGAAATTTGTTAGATGATATATCACACGCAATAACTCTATATGCCAAATTCACTGCTGTAATACTTGGCACAGCAGTTGGTTATGCTTATTTCAACACCACTTAAAATAGCTAGTTCTCTATGTAAGCAAGAATGAAGGTAATTTCAGCCTATGGTTCTCTTTTCCACTTGTAATATCATTAAATGAATTGTAGCAAGATATACTTCTAGCAGTATGTTTTACAATTTATTGTGGTCACTTTTCCTCCTTGCTAGCAAAAGTAAACATCTTTCTTTTCATTTTGCTTTCATTTCTTTCTTTGTTTTTAAAGTTTTTTTTCATACTTGCAATTGACTTCAGATTGTTTAAACAGAAAAATCATTTACACATAGAATACATCTCAAACCTAAAGCAAGTTTTCTAACACCTTAAGCTAATATAGCTCAGACACTACTGTAAAGTATTTGATTTTAGAGAACAACAACAAAAGCATTGAATTTTAATATTATAAAAATCTGTTCTCTATTACTGTTCTGAGCAGCAATTGCATGTCTATGGTAATTCCTTCTAATATCTGAATTTATAGAATCAGACGGTCATTTAGAGTTGTAGGTAGCTCTTGAGCTCATGTAGTCCAAACCTTCTGTTCAAACAAGGACAACTAAAGCAGGCTGTCCAGGGTTGTGCCCAGATGGATTACGAATATCTTCACAGATGAAAACTCCACATCTCTGGGCAACTTGTGCCAGTTGTAACAGCCCTCTCAAAAAAAAAAAAAAAAAAAAAAGAAAAAAAAATTCCTAGTGCACAGATGGAATTTCATCTCTTTTAATCTGTGTTTCTTGTTACTTGTCCCATCAGTGGACACTACTGAGAGGAGTGCAGGCTGAACTCTCAATACTCTCAACCAGGCCCAGTATCAGACCCCATATTCTCAACCTCTCCTTATCTGACAGATGCTTCAGTCTTTCACCACATTAGCAGCCCTGCACTGGACTGCAGTCAAGTCTTTCTTGTACTGGAGACCCAAGAAATGGGCACAGCACTACAGATGTTTTTCAGTAATGCTGAGCAGATGACCTCCCTCAACCTGCTGTCAACTTCCTTCCCCAAGCAGCCCAAGATACTGTCGGCCTTTTTTGCCATGAGGGTGCAACGTTGGCTAATGATTAGCTTGTTGTCAAACTGGCTTGTGAAAAGTAGGTATTTATGGATGACATAGTTTTCTTTGGGGAATATTTTTCATCTCAGCCTGAGAAAATGCAGCATGTTTACAGGGTTTTTTTTTTCCCCTATGTAGAAAGTGACTAGACAGATAACCCAGGTTGTAAGGAGGAATTGTAAACCAGGTTTGGCTCAGAGGTAGTTAATATATTTTCATGGGAGCCCATAGGGTGCTGTGTTTTGGGTATGTATCTAAAACAGTCTTAATGAGCCATTGGTGTTTTGGATATTGTTGAGAAGTACCTGTACAGCAACAAAGATTTCCCTTTTTCCCACACTGTCATCATAGCAAGTAGGCCAAGAGTGGACAAAAAGTTCAGAGGGGACACAACCTGGAGAACTGACCTAAATTGGCCAAAATATTCCATGCCATATAATGTCATGCTCAGCAATAAACAGTGAGGAGAGGTGGTTTTGGGGGAGGTAAAAATTGCTTGGAGGCTGTCTGTGTGTCCATCTGCTTATGCAGGTGACTACCTTTGCACAGCTTTTTTCCTTCCTCTTTCCTTCATGTATTGAACTACCTTTATTTTGACTTACTCTCTTTTGCTCTTCCTGTCCCGCTGGGGCTGGGGGTGTGAGCAAACAGCCACGTTGGTCTTAGCTCGTTGGCCTGACTTCTGAATGCACCGCAGATGTCCACACTGTAAGTCTGCATTTCCCATCCCTGCTACTGTTCTGATTTCCAGGTAGCAGAAGGTTTAGATAGTTTGGCTCAGTAGTTTTCTGATACTCTGATAACATACTGCTAAGAGCATGGAGTTTCCAATTGTATAAACATTTTGTATGAAAATACCTTTCAGTAAGGAAGATCCAGATCTTCTAATTAAAAATAATAATAAAGATTTAGTGTGAGCAAACTGCATATCAATTTTGTGTAGTAACAGCTAAGACAACTTACCTTCTCTGTCAAAACAACTAAAATTGTAGGCAACTGACTAATGTGATTTGCATAGCTTTTCAGATTATGCAAAATAAGTTAACTATGTATTATTCATAATAACCTACTGCAGAAAAATTATTGTCAAGAAGACACTTTGTTGATCTAGCACTGTCATATTTGCTTCCAATCTAATATTTCTAATACAAACCTCAGAAATTCTTGGTTCAGAAAGAAGTTATAAAAGGAGCCAGAATGGGGCACTTGCCTTTTGAAATATAGAACTTCAGTAACCTGGAGACAAAAATTTAGTTAAATAGTATTACTATTCCCAAAGCTGTGCAATAAAAGTTATGAAGAAAATAAACAAAAAGTATGTGTTTTAGTGCAAGAGAAATCTGCAATACTTTTTATCACTTTATTGCTGTTACATATTTGAAGGAGTTTTTAGCTGAAGGAAAGTAAAGCCTGTTAAATACAGAATTCTGTCTGCGTAGCCTATCAGGTCAGGAAATTTTACAAGCAAAGAAAGCCAAGCCTTAAATGGCTCTTCTTGAATGTTGTACTCAGGGCAGCTCACCTGAGAGTGGCCATTTTTTAACAACAGGTAAACAAAACTCTCAGTTTCTTTTTTTTAACTTTTTGATAATTTTAGAGATATCTACACCTCAAACTAAGGGAATTCAACATAAAAATTAACACATTTTTACAAAAACACAGATGAAACATGAAAGAAGTAGAAGACAAGTGAGTTAAAAATAAGTAGCACAAAATCCTTATTGTGAAGGAAGGTTTAACAGAATTGCAGAGTAGAAAAGATTTGATAAGTATTCCTCTGAATAATAAAGGTGAAGGTAGCAGCTCCTTTGGTGTATTTTATTTCATAAGATATTCACTACAAAGAAGTTCTCATCCTATACTAAAAGTTACATTTGTGCAAAAGACTTGGTTTTCAAAAATCATCTATAAATGAGACTACATTTATTCATACATAGTATTTATTTATTAATTGGTACAGACAAGGAAATAGGTGAGAGTTTTTGTAATTTTGGACCATACTAGTGTACTAGTTTGAAAACAAACCAGTGAGAGATCACAAGTCAGAACTATAATTTAATAGGAAAATTTAAATAAATGCAATAGTACAAGAACAGCGACAGAGTCAGGATACAACCTGACACCCTGTTAGTCAGGGCAGTGGTAGCAGTCCAGATGAAGCAGTTCTGTTGAAGTGGTGATCCTGTAGAAAAGGGTCTGGTCTTCACCTGAAGGTCTAGTGGTATAACTCCCACCCTCTGGGAGTCCCACAAGTAAGAGCTACTCACGCTGTTCCAAACCTCAGATTATATCCAGGTGGGAATGCTTGGCTCCTCCCCCTGGGCGGAGCATCTCACAATGGGATGATGTAATTCAATGAGTCAAGCCGTGGGTCCTTGATTGCCCATTAAACAGAGATAGCCCCCAGAGGGAGTTATCAAGGATGAGTCATGGTAGGAGATAAGGAACACTGCCCCACCTGCTTTAAAAGCTTGTGAAGATGATAATAGAATACATGCTTTTGGTTACATCTTACATTGTAACCTGGGACAACTGATTAGGAGTTTCCGCTAATATTGAAGATGACAGAGTCATTGTGTAGGATGAATTAAATGACAGTGTTGACTAGTGCAAAATAGAATGAAATTTAATAGTACAAAGTGAAAAGATGTGCACTTTTTCTGCTTTTTGGAGAGAGGTTTACAGGCTTCCATGGGTTTGTTTCTCATACAAAGACAATATGATGGCATTTCAAACAATTTTGGGGGATAAATACAAAGATACAGATGAACTGCTTAAGTTAAAATAACAGCAACACAAGATCAAAAACATTATAAATTAGTAGTGAATATATTTCGATGACAAATTGGAAGACAGTTTCTAATGATGTTAAGAGTGATATTCTGTAAGTGTTTCAATTACATAAGAAAAATCTTAATGAGTTCTAGATGGAGTTTGATATGCTTATGAAAAGGATGAAAAGAGGTAAGAAATAAAGGGTACAGAGAGAGTCTTCAGATAGCAAATATAAGTCAAGGGGTTTGATTTAAAGTATGGGACAATGGTGTCACAGTCAAGAAATATTAGAAGATGGTAAAAATCTGAGTGTAGAGCATAGTCTACTTCCTCAGTTAGTCTGGAAGATATGTTAGCAAATTCTTCACCTTTGTTGGGATATAGAACATAAATGAAAACTGTCATCTACTTCATCTTCCTATGATACATTACAGTTGTGACTTTGGTCTTTTATTGCAGGTTTAAATTTGTTATACTATATTCAGCCATTCTTCATGGCCATTCTTGTTTGATGCTAAGTGAAGTAGATGTTTTGTAGTTCTTTCTGAGTTAGACGTATTTTACTGTTGTTGTCTATGCCTGATAAGTTAATTGATGCAGGTTTTCTCTTCCATTCTTTACCACCAAAGTTCAATGTCTTGGGGTGACTTTATGCTGTGTATCCCCTATCGCCTGCTCTATGCCCAGAGATGAATCCTGTGCCTTTTCTGTAGCTTTCAGGCAGACCTTTAAGAGATGGGGGGGAAGCCAGTGGAATTCCTTCGGTGCTGTGCTCAAAAACAGAGATAAGCTCGCTGGCTTCTTCTGCCCGGCTGCTCCGCTTCTGCAGCAGGGAAGAGAGTTACATTCCTTTTGCTTTTTGGCTAGTTTCTTGTTTGTTAGCTAAAGTATGGAGCCCTGGGACTTTGGCTTCTTCTTCTTCTCTTCTGGACTGTTCAACAACACCAGAACATCGGCCAGGAGACCTTGCATCTTGGCCCGGAGGGGCCCATGCCAAAACCCCACCTCCGGAGAGGAGAAAAACCACACCCACAAAGGACTCTGAAATCTACCCAGGTTCTCTCCACAGTGAGAGGTTTTATTATTTAGCATTATTCTTTTCCCGTGACTGCATGCATTGTATTTGTTAAATAAATAACTTTTTCTCCTTTTTCACTTTCCTCCGAGGAATTTTCTTTCCGAACCTGGTGGAGGAGGGGCAGCTGAAACCTGCCTTCTGTGGAGGGGACGTTCTTTCCAGAGCATTTCCCTTAATTTGTCTCAAACTAGGACATTCATCAACTCCATAACATTCATCATCTATCAAAAATAGTGTCATGTGAAGGAATTGTTTCCCAGATAAAAGTAAATTACATATGAAATAAAAATATCATGTTTATCCAAGATGAGATTTTATTAAATACTCATCAATATAATACTTTATAGACATCATTATTATTTTTTCTGTGGTACTAAGGAGGTGAGAGGAAGTGTCAGGAATTTAGTTTACATGTGGACTAAGAGCCTAACCCAATATTTTTTCAAATTTTTAAGAAAAAGAAAAAATGTGAGGACAAGCATATGAAAAAGTGGTTCTGTGAGATATTGCCTAGTTCAACTTTGTTTTAGTTTTAGGTTTCCCAGAATAGATGTCTCTTTGGAAATCCTTACCCAATTGTTACCTAAAGGATGAGTAGACTTTGGAGTTTCAGTATAACAGATGATTTTACTCATACTCTAAACAATTTTAAAAATGCTGTAATCACTCAGAATAGTTACATATTTAAATACATGAAAGGTAAATCATCTCTGAGAGATAGAAGCTATTAATTTCACTGAACACTTCTTGCCAACATTTACATACAGATAAGGAAATATGTTTGTCTTACTTGAACTTAAAATTCCAGTAAAAATATCTGCTGAAGAGAGAAGCCAAAAGGGAAAAAGTACATCCTTATGACTAGAGATGTATTCACAAAAGTAAATATCTCTTTGTAATGCTATACAGAAATGTAAAAAAAGCTTTACTTACCCTTTCTGATTTTCCTTTTTGTTCCTAAAATATTCCATTTTGTACTAGTAAAGGGTAAATAAAATGTATACGCCTTTAAATGTTACCAGTCATATAAAACCCCACAAATACTTGTATTGACTCTGACTGAGATAGGGTTCATTTTCCCTTAGCAGCCCTCACAGTACTGCTCAAACCCAATATCCCCACAATACCCCACACAAACAAACCAACAGACCAAACCAACCAAACAAAAAAAGCATAAAAAATCTGTTATCAATCAAACACAATTTTAAAACTTTTAAAAGAGATTTTTTGTTTATAAGTTCAAATTTACAAAGGGAAGTATTTGGGTTCATAAAAATGTCTGCCTCAGATGTCTACTATCTAGCAGGAATATTCAAACAACTATGCAGTAATTACTAAATTTGTGAGCATGTGCATCACTGGTCTCAGGACTGCTCAAGTGTAACTCTTAGACTTGTCAATAGTTTGAAATTCTCTGAGACCAGTGCTGTAGATCTGTGGTTTAGAAGACATTATCTGCCTTCTGGTCTAGCTTATGACATGAAATTCCCTGTGTCCCTGCACTGCTCAGGGCAGTAGTGGAGTTGAGAATGAAGGAGTGAAGAAAAATGCAAAGGATGGGGGAAGGTGTTTTAAATTTTGTCTTTCATTTCTCACTATTTTCTTCTGTTTTAAATGGCAATAAATTAAATTAATCTGTTTTGCCCATGACAGTAATTGGTTGGTGATGTCCCTGTTTTTATCCTGACCCACAAGTTTTTTCATGTTATTTTTTCTCCCTGCTCTGTTGAGGAAAGGGAGTGAGAGAGCAGCTAGGTGGGCAACTGGCAGCCAGCCAAGGACAACCCACTTGAAACTTAAACTCAGATATGAATGATTTGTGAAAGTCATAAGTGTTGTGGGTTTTGGGTTTTTTCTCCAAAGCTGGACAGACCAGAGGCCATAAAGCTGTTAAACACCATAGATCTAACAAACCTCGCACAGGATTCCCATGCCAGTGTTTATCAAATATATTCCGTACACTGTTAATTGCATTCCGGAATAGTAAACTTGCTGATACTGACTGTCCTAAATACGCTTTTCTTAAAATAAGAAATTCACACTCATGGCATAGGAAAAAGAACCTGAAACGTCTGCTTTATATTTATATTTAATTTAGCCCTCACTTAAAGACACATACATTTTTATTTAGATAGAGATACAAAAAATTTAAGTGCTTTTGGAAGAAAAACATGGCAATCAAAAATAATTTTCCGCAGCAGGCAGATCCTTCACTATGTGAAATAAATGGGAAAACTGGTATCTATTTAGGTGAATCACCACTTAGGCCCAAATCTGTAACAGTAAATGAGAATAAATTCAATATATTTTGTTTAATTCTCAGTAGAGCCTGAAAAACTGTGCTTGTCCATGAGGCATAAAGATAAAAATATACATTTTAAATTAAAATCTAGATGCCTTCATTAGAAAAGGCATTTTCATGGACCCAAAGCTTCTTATCTAAAAATGATATCAATTCTCCTTAACTAGAATTTCGGGATAGGTGTGGCAAGACACTAAGTGAAAATGATGGGTTGAAATAAAATGCAAAAATGCTCACATAGCAAACTTTGTCACCCTAAGAAAAACATGAGAAGTGCAAGTGTTACTTTCACTTCTACAGATAAATTGTTTTTTCTTTCACACAGCTTTCAGTATGACAAAATATACTTTTTGAAGTATATAATTGCTTATCTGTGTCATCATGGTAAGCCCAAAGGAAATATCTATTAATTTTGGAAAAGTACTGGGTTTTACATTTTTACCTTATCACTCATAAAACATGTTTGGGTCGAATATAATTTTTTCTGAAATAACACCCTCTATGACTCGCAAGTGGTAGTGTACCTGCTTTCATTTGAGCTTTTGTTTCCATGTGTTAATCTTGTTCTTTCCCAGCACAATATTTATAACTTGGAAGGGAGGCAAAAGTTATGCCCTTGGTTTTAACAAAATGAAGTAATTAGAGTATTAAAAGCACAACACTGGAAAAACAAGATAACTTGTGTTAATTTTTCTAGTTCAGTTAAAGCTTGGTAGCAAAACTAAGGTGTTGCAGTATATCACACCAATCCTTCCCTGATCAGAAGAAGTTTCTAAGCTTTCTATGTAATAATTTTTTGTGGCTTTTAGTCTTAGAAGAATATTAACATGAATCCTGGGAACTCTTCATTATCCTGAGTTCAGGGAGATCTCCACTTCTGTTAATTTCTTTGCTGCCTTTCTCTTCTTAATCTTTTTAGCCACCAAAAAAAATTCCATATGCTGGGTTAAATTCAAAACTTCTGGTAAGAAAGTTTGGAATTCACTGTATTCGTCTGTATCTCATTGAAAAGTCTACTTGTGTAATGTTACCCTGCCTTGTAAAGCTACCCCGAAGGGCAGGTGAAGGAGTAGGCTAGGAAAGAAAACCATTAACAGAAGAAAGGAAGACAGGAAGAATATGAAATGGTAATTTGAACAGAAAAAACATAGTTTTTCTTTTTTTTTTTATTGTATGTTCTAATCCACACAATGATTGTCTTGAGCACTCGGCACTGGGGAAAATTTAGATTCAAATTCAGCCTTGGAGTTTGACCCCAAGCCCATCTCTGTTTCAAATAGAGACTTCAGTGACCCTTCTGTGCCATCCTGAATCTTCCCACTATTCTTACAGATGCACAGAGTACAAAAATAAATTTTATTTTTCAGTCCTGAAAAGCCTGCCAGAACTAATACAACAAATGATGGGGTAAACAGCTGTTGTGCTCCTAACCATGGCGCACAGGAGTGACATGACTGCTGACTTCCCCAAGGCATGCTGCCGTTCTCTGAATGATAACTAACAGCACTGGGGGGAGGACAGCTGCCCAGGCTGTCAGCAGGCTTTGACCCCTCAGCCCAAACCCAATACAATCATTTGAGTGAAACTTCACTGATCTAAGAAACACATCTGTGTCTTTAATTACTAACTTGGAAAAAACAATAGGGACCATATTAGTATGCTGGCTGTGGAGATATAAATGCTGATTATAAAATGTTCAAATGTAATAGGAAAAAAAGAAGAAATGGCCTGCGGTTAAAAGGCTTCCTCCGGGCTATTGAAATCAAAAAGTAATAATTTATCTTGGTAGAATTAATTACTTTCTTCCCTCCTTTTAACTAAAATGTTGCTTTTTAATTTATTAATCATTAATTAATTAATTTGGGGTAATAGATGGTTAATATCTTTCCAAAGAGTGCAATTAAACATAAACTAGAGGACTTCAGTTTGTATTTGTGCATCTGTTTTTCTCTTCACCAAGATGTTGAAGCACACTTTTGCAATTTTGTTGGTATTATCGTCATCCTTTTTGCTTTTTTTTTTATTGTCTAGTGACGCTGCTTCTCTGTGTTTGCGGCAATGAATGTCTATAGCAAAAAAATATGGACTTTGCCTTCAGAAGAAAATTTGAGTAAAGATGAAGAACCCAAGTGGAAGGCTTTCCTAAGGTACAACTTCTGTGAATCTCTGAGTCGTTAAAAATGAAACTTTTAGAATGAAATATATATGATCCTACAAATGCTGTAATTTCAAGGGAAAAAGACAGCAGGACCGATATTGAGTCAATGGAATTTAATTTTGTTCATAACTCTTGCACGCCTCGTTGTCTTCCACGAGTCATGTAGTTCTACTGATTTCTTTCATGTCTTCATTTTTCCTTGCTACGCCCTCATCTGTTCATTTGAAAGATCATCCTAAACTAGACTCAGTAAAGAACACAGCCAAAATATATGAAGCTTTAACTACCACAAGTCCTCAATAGGATTAGAATACTTTAACTGTCACAGCTATGCGACACAGGATATGGAATATTCAACTCTCTCCAACTTCAACATATATATATAGATTTAGTTTGACAGTATTCATAATAATATATTTAAAATATTACTTATGTTACTCAGGAGGCCCATAGAATTAGGGGATTTATTAATATATAGATCTATCAGACACATTGTAGATCATAAAAATCCCATATGAATAATATCTTGCTTTCTTGAGGGATAATAACGTTTCTATTAACATGTTCACATAATTGCTATACTATATGGCAAGCAAGATAATGTATATGTATATATTGTGTGCACACAAGTAAGTATGTAGGTGGATATATACACACAGAATCTTTTCACAGCTCCCCAGAAAATACCTGATCATCATCTCTAGCCTCTAGACACCAATTTTGGATCCTTTTTCACTGTCAAGTCTGAACAATGTCTGTCTAAAATCATTATCAAAAACCAGTATGACACAAATCTTCTCTCAGAGCATTTCATTATGCTACATAATTAGACAGCATTATCTGAATCCTGTCATATTTATTATGAATAGTATTAGACATTCAAAATAGGCATGTGAATGTTCTTATGACACCTAGCACCTTTCCCTTCAACGAGTTTGCAACTGTAACTTTCTTTTCATAAGCACAGTGCACTCAGAGAGTATCCAAGAAATGCCTGTCTAATTTTAACCTGTCAAAGAAGGAGATCAGTTGAGTGAAATGCTGAATTGATACCAATATTACCCAAAAGTTTCATTCAATTAAAAGATTTAGAGGAAAAAATCAAATTGCATTATTTTTTAATATTACTAATACCTAGATAATTTATTCAGTTCTGGGTTCATCTTGCGCTGTAAATAAATGAGGAAACTAGTTCATTAGGCGATCCAAGACAGTCATATTGTTTTGTCTTTTAGCTGTACAATTCACTGCTTCACCACAAATCTGTGCTTCATTAAGATCAAGTTGTAGAGCATGTGATTTTTTCCAGTAGCAGTGTCATTTGCCAGCTCGCAAAGGAGATGTTGTGCACAAAGCAGAACTAAAGAGACCAAATCTGAATCCTTGAGGTGCTTTTTTTTGTTCTTTACTAAACTAGAAGTAATCCAGTGTAACAAGCCAATCTGCTTCCTCTTCATGGATACTTTAGCAATGAATGATTGATGTTATTTTCCTCAACCTTTTTGGGAATTTCAGGCAACTGAAGGGTATGATCTACCTTGTCATATGTCACAGCCAGGTAAAATAGCAATATTGTATTATATCCCATTGGGGGTGCTATTAGAGAGAAAATGAGAAATTAATATGTGGCTGTAATATATGCCAAGGTAGCATTTGCAGCAGATAATAGACAGAAGATTAAAGTATAGAGAGCTGGAAAGATACCAGCTTTCACAGGTCCTGTTAATAATTCTTGCTTCTTGTCACAGCATTATCACTCGGCAAGAATTCCAGAATATGACCGCACTAAGACCTTGTCCTTCCCTTAAGTTACAGATTACATAATAACACTCTTTCCAGCTCAGCTTGATGGACAAATTTCCACTCTATCTCTTTTTCTTTAACTTGCCCTAACTTGTGCCAACCTCATAAATATTGAAGGAATTGGTAGACCTAAAATTAAATCTACCGACCTCATCTGGTTTGCAAGCATGAGAGAGAGCCCCTCTGCTCTGTCTGTCTGCTTTGTTGCTGTGAACAAAAACAAAAAGCAATGTGAATTGCAAGCACACCTCTCTTGAAATTCAGTGGTGTCAGTGTGGGTGCCAATGCAATCTGCATATCTGAAGAGCTTCAAAGCATTAAAAAGTGAATAGAGTGTTTTTTAGTCTTAAATCTGTCACATTATCTTCAGCCTGCTTTAAGTTCCAATCTTTGCCTGCTTTTTCATTGAATTCCAGGTAGGACACTTCCTATTCTTTACCCTTTTCCCTAAAAGCAGCTGCATGAACATTGAAACATGCAAGGAAAACATCCCCCTTCTTGTACCCAGAACAAAAGCAACCTCTAAAAGCATGAAAAATCACTACAATGAAAGTCTTGACCAAAGTCTACGTCTGGTACAGAGCACATTAAATTACCCAGAAGAAAGAAAACTGTTTATATTCTTATTGCCATATAGAAAAACACACAACAGAGAACCTAGGTGTAAATACTCCATTGAGGAAAATTTAGTCATCAGATTTGAAGAAAACTATGTTTACTAAGTGTGACCTGAGATTCCTCAGGGCCTGCCATTTCAGCAAAATTTTGTTGCATTTTCTTGAAGGTGCTAGCAATGCCAAAGGGGTTCTCTGGCATCAGAGTAAAACCAGTATCAAATCCCTGTGCTGTTGCACAAATTGATGCTGGAATGTCTCCATAGAACTGTTGCAGTAACAGCCACATAATGTAATAAACATGTAATAAATATTTTATAAATAATGCTAATTTAGAAACTGCCCCCCCCCC